>BLSH010005540.1:1230799-1269900 GCA_018402905.1 Glandirana rugosa | reverse complement strand
TCCGGGACAAAGTTCGGGTTCTGTCCGGACCCGAACCCGGACTTTGTCCCGAAGTTCGGCCGAACCAGCAGAACCCGGACTTCTAGAAGTTCGCTCAACTCTATCAGGGAGCTCTAAATGGGACAACTACTGCCAGGGAGCTCTAAATGGGACAGCTACTGTGAAGGGGACTCTAAATGGGACAACTACTGTCAGGGAGCTCTAAATGGGACAACTACTGTGAAGGGGGCTCTAAATGGGACACCTACTCTGAAGGGGACTTTAAATGGGACAACTACTGTGAAGGGGACACTAAATGAGACAACTACTGTGAAGGGGACTCTAAATGGGACAACTACTTTGAAGAGGAATCTAAATGGGACACCTACTGTGAAGGGGACTCTAAATGGGACATCTACTGTGAAGGGGGCTTTAAATGGGACAACTACTGTGAAGGAGCTCTAAATGGGACATCTACTGTGAAGGAGCTCTAAATGGGACAACTATTGTGAAGGGAGCTCTAAATGGGACACATACTGTGAAGGGGGCTCTAAATGGGACAGCTACTGTGAAGGGGACTCTAAATGGGACAGCTACTGTGAAGGGGACTCTAAATGGGACAACTACTGTGAAGGGGACTCTAAATGGGACAACTACTGTGAAGGGGACTCTAAATGGGACAGCTACTGTGAAGGGGGCTCTAGATAGGACACCTATTGTGAAGGAACTCTAAATGGGACAACTACTGTGAATGGGGACTCTAAATGTGACACCTACTGTGAAGGAGCTCTAAATGAGACAACTACTGTGAAGGGGACTCTAAATGTGGCAACTACTGTGAAGGTGCTCTAAATGGGACAACTACTATGAAGGGGGCTCTAAATGGGACAACTACTGTGAAGGGGACTCTAAATTGAATGCCTACTGTGAAGGAGGCTCTGTGTGGGACACCTGCTGTGAAGGTGGCTTTGTGTGGGTAACCTGCTGTGAAGGGGGCTCTGTGTGGGACACCTACTGTGAAGGGGGCTCTGTGTGGAACATCTGCTGTGAAGGTGGCTCTGTGTGGGACACCTGCTGTGAAGGTGGCTCTGTGTGGGACACCTGCTGTGAAGGGGGCTCAGTGTGGGACACCTGCTGTGAAGGTGGCTCTGTGTGGGACACCTGCTGTGAAGGGGGCTCAGTGTGGGACACCTGCTGTGAAGGGGGCTCTATGTGGAACACCTGCTGTGAAGGGGGCTCTATGTGGAACACCTGCTGTGAAGGGGGCTCTATGTGGAACACCTGCTGTGAAGGGGGCTCTGTGTGGGACACCTGCTGTGAAGGGGGGGAAGTGTTTTTTTTACAATATTTATTCTATTATTTGATATGGTTTCTTTATTGCTGTTAGATCTACAGCTCGCTGATCAGATCCAATGTTCTGTGAGCTGTAGATCTGAATTTTTTTTTCAGGGGTTCCCCGAGATCTTAAACGTTTTGCCAAGGGTTCCCCGAAGTCAAAAAGGTTGAGAAACACTGCGCTAGAATGTAGCAGGGGCATTAGAGAGCCCAAAAGGCATGACAAGATACTCATAATGGCCGAACCGAGTTCGGAAGGCCATTTTCCATTCGTCCCCTTCCCGTATGCAGATGAGGTTGTAAGCCCCGCGGAGATCCAGCTTGGTAAATACAGTGGCAGACCCAAGTCTCTGAAAGAGTTCAGGAACCAGGGGCAAGGGATACTGATTTTGACTGTGATCTTGGTGAGATCTCTGTAATCGATACAAGGCCTGAGGGAATGATCTTTTTTCTCGACAAAGAATATCCTGGCTCCTGCAGGGGAAGTGGAGGGCTGGATAAAGCCCTTCTTTAGATTTTTGTTGAGGTAGGCCATTAGGGCCGCCAATTCCACTTCGAAGAGAGGTAATATTCTGCGAAAAGGAACTTCGGCCCCTGGTAAAAGGTCAATCGGACAGTAATAAGATCTGTGGGGTGGGAGAACATCTGCCCCCCTTTCGTTGAAGACGTCCAGGAAATCATGGTACACAGCGGGGGCAGCAAGGCGGGTTTCCTGATTGGTGTCAGAGTTCATACATAGCACAGATGGGGTACCTCTTGGGGCTGCTGCAGGTAGTGGAGGAGACAGTAAGGTGACAGAAATTGTATTTTGCTGGAATTCCAATCAATATGCGGACTATGGATTTGGAGCCAAGGAAGGCCTAGGATGACCGGGAACAGGGGGGATGCGATGGCTTCTAGTAACAGAAATCCCAAGTGGCCTCCAGCTGTTTTTGCAGGTAAAGGGATGGTCTCATGGATGACTGTGCCGGATTTTATGGACCCATCGGCAAGTCGGATGACCATCTGGTGGTCTTTGGGTCACAGAGGGATCTGGTGTTGAGGCGCAAAGGCTAAGTTCACAAAACAATTACATGCTCCCGAATCAACGATAGTGTCAGGATTGAGCTTGCCTACTGGTGGCGCTGTGCTGCTCTGGGCTGGTTGCTGTAGCTCCAGTGGCCACCAGCAGGTGTCTCCCCAGAGCCAGCAAGCTGTAACAATCAGCCACATCTGGGTTCAGCCATTAATGGCTATTTAAGACTGTTCCTCCCTTTCCCCAGTGTGTCACGATTCAGTTCGCCTTCCTGCTGCTAGAGATGCTGCTTTGCCTGTTTCTCTCCACCTTGCTTCTTGTCCCTTGCCTTGTATCCTCCTTGATTCCCCGTATACCCTGTACCCTTGTCCAGTATTAGCTTTAGTCTGCAGTGTAGGTGTTAGTGTTTTTGTCAGGTTTTAGGTTTTGTTTGCTGGGGTTTGTTTATGTTCACTGTTTGCTGTGTTTGTTTATTACTGTGCACTGTAAATAAATCTCACCTTTTTAAGTTATATACTTGTTTGGTCTCGGTTTCCTGGTGTAGCTACGTGTCTGGTCTGCCAAGCTGCTGATTCCTGACAGATAGCTGGGAATTGGATACTCCCGTCAGGAAGCTGTAGGGAGATAGAAAGAACAGGATGAGATTTGTTATTTGGCAGAGACAACACTTTTCCCTCTGTAGTGATGGGACACTTACCAGCCTTGGCAGGACAATTTCTCACCAGATGTCTAGATCCCCCATAGTACAGACATAGGTTGAGAGATATACACCTCTGTCATTCCTCTGGTGAGAGAGATGGGCGAAGGAGCCCAATTTGCATTGGCTCAGGGTGGTCTTGTGGAGAGGAGGAGGAGGTTGAGGCCGGGCTGGGACCAGGATAGCTGGGCACTCGGGGCAGCATCCACGTGGGATGTGTGGGTCCTGTGAATCTCTCGGCCCTGCCCTCCCGCAGGCGGCGATCAATTTGGATTGAGAGACCTAGCCTGAACTGATAGCAGAGGGCCGCATCATTCTAGGCTGTATCAGCGCTCCAGAGCCAGAACTCACAAATCCTCCGCCGTACGGCGGCCCTGCTGGAGGGCATGAAGCGCGGCTTCCGCGGTGGTGGCCTGCTGAGGGTCCTCGTACAACTGGGCCATGGCTTGGAAGAAAAGATCCAAACTGGAGGTCTCCGAGGCCTTCTGCTTAAGGAAACGGTGGGCCCATGCTTGAGGCTCATCCAGGAGGAGCGAGATGACTAGTCCCACTTTGGTGGCTTTCAATGAGAAAGTACAGGGTTGGAGTGCAAAGTACAATTCACAGGAATTGCGAAACGCCCGAAACTTCCTACGTTCCCTGTGAACCGTTCTGGCATGGGCACCTTAGGCTCCCTAGGTAGGGTTACGATGGTGCGGGAAGCAGCTTGGCTGGGTCCAGCTGGTGCTGGGTCAGAGAGATCCTGAACTCGGTTTTCCAAATGAGTGCATCCCTCTTGCAAGTTTTTCACCCCTTGGGTAAGCGGCTAAATGTGCACACACTTCTTCCATAGGATAGGGCCCCTGCGCAGACTCAGACTTGGCTGTCCATTACTGTCACGTACCTGGTGGTAGAGTCTGGCTTATGCAGTGGGCAACCTCTTACTAGAGAGCGCTCTGGTGGGCACATCTGATGTAAGAGGAAGCTCTGGTGAGCACATCTGATGTAAGAGGGAGCTCTGGTGGGCACATCTGGTGTAAGAGGGAGCTCTGGTGGGCACATCTGGTGTAAGAGGGAGTTCTGGTGGGCACATCTGACATAAGAGGGAGCTCTGCTGGGTACACATGATGTAAGGGGGTGCTCTTTTGGGTACATCTGATGTAAGGGAGAGCTCGGGTGGGTACAACTGATGTGAAAGGGAGCTCTGGTGGGCACACCTGATGTAAGGGGGCTCTGCTGGGCACACCTAATAAAAGGGGGAGTACTGGTGGGCACAACTGTTGTAAGAGGAACTCTGGTGGGCACATCTGATGTAAGGGGGAGCTCGGGTGGGCACACCTGATGTGAAATGGAGCTCTGGTGGGCACACCTGATATGAAATGGAGCTCTGATGGGCATACCTGATGTAAGGGGGAGCTCTGGTGGGCACACCTGATGTAAGGGGGAGCTCTGGTGGGCACATCTGATGTAAGGGGGAGCTCATGTGGGTACACCTGATGTGAAATGGAGCTCTGGTGGGCACACCTGATGTGAAATGGAGCTCTGGCGGTCACACCTGATGTAAGAGAAAGCTCTGCTGGGCACATCTGATGTAAGGGGGAGCTCAGGTGGGCACACCTGATGTGAAAGGGAGCTCTGGTGACCTTGCCTGATGCAAGGGGGGGGCTCTGGTGACCTCGCTTGATGTAGGGGGAGCTCTGGTGACCTCGTCTGATGTAAGAGGGCACTCTGGTGACCTTGCCTGATGTAAGGGGAAGCTCTAGTGGGCAAAGTGTTCTGGTTTGGCTTGATGAAAAGGTGGCAACCCTAATATGAAGGTACAGTATGGTCTATTGTAGTCTGCAGCACTGAGATACAACAAAGGAACAGAAAAAACAAAAAGGTAAAAACTGTGATTTTAGAAATGTAAATGTCATACAGTTAGGGTTTTTTTAACCTCTTCAGTACCGGACACTTTTACCCTCTTCCTATCCAGGCCAATTTTCTGTCTGAGCAGAATCCGCATGCTCAGCGGGGGATCTCTCTGCTGATCTTCACTGATCCCCGCTGAGCAGGAGGATGACAGATCCGTGTAAATAAAGTGCAGAGGAAGGTGGCGCTCTCTCTGTGTTCTATTGGTGGGTTTCTATACATGTATTGTAAACAGTTCGTAGTAAAAAACTTTAAATGAGTGATTTCACCCTAAGTATTCACCATAAAGTAATATATCAAAAATTACCATAAAAAAAAAAAAATGATAAAAAACAGACAAAAAGTTGATATTAAAGATCAAAATTGGATAGATCAAAAATGGGTAAATTAAAAATCATAAACTCAGTCCCTTTATCAGAAAGTTAAGTTCATACACAAAGAAATTGATAAAGCTATAGTGATAGTGTGTCAATTCAGACGTTTTCCTGTACATCGAAGTGGGTCCACACATGCCCCCCTTATGTGTCCTTACTCACCAGAAGCCAGTACCCCTGCAGGGGTAACCGGCATGTATACAGCTTGCCCGGCTTCCTGGTCTCCAGATATGGCACGTTCCTCAGCATAGGGTCATGGCACATGTAGAAGAACGGACAGAAGTACACATAGCGTAATCCAATATAAACTGCAATTATTTAGTCCAAGAGCATCATAAAATCAATTAAAAATGGCTAACAGCAAGCCCAATGTTGGCACATGGGTTGAGGACAAACAAGACCCTTTCCTCTGGGCCGGTTTGCATACCACAGATGATTTGGTTGGAACCGGAAGTTATGTATCGGCGTACCAGAAGACCCGGCTTACGCTTTTTGTCATAGGACGTCATCGGCAGCGGTGGCCATATTGGTACACGTTTATATATAGTACATATTGATCAGCCGGATTTAGTACACCTGTTATTTTACCCCAATCGTGGTATATTCCAATGTTTAATTACAATGATTAATTACAGAGCTTTAATCTGGATGATTCATAATGTCAAGAAAAAAGACCTTTTAAACAAGAAATTATGTATATAAATCAAATAAATGTGTAAAAAATATTATTATTGTGTCATTTGTGTCCCACGCCTCCGATGCTGGGAACTACAAGTAATTTGTGTAGCTTCCATAGCAAAGGTGTAGAAAATCCCGGACCGAATACATACAAAGCCAGGTACTACCTGGTTACACTTCCTTGTCACTTCTTTACAGATATATACTTAAATTTATAAAAACATATGTATATTTATAACAAACCTATTATATATTAGATGCCAAAAAAGGAAAAAATCGTATATAATAATAAGAACTATTTGTATAAAAATAAAATTAAAATGAAAATAAAAAATAAAATATAAAAAATATAATATAATGAAATGTATAAAAATATATTAAAAATTCTTTATATATAATTTGTTCAGTTGCAATGCGTGTGTTTAAGTGTTCAGTATGTGACTACCCAGCTATTGATGTTTATTAGCTCAATTTTTTCTCATTTGTAATACCTCAATTGGGGAGATGTATAAATAATAAGCTGTCGATAGGATTGTTTCAAAAATTGGGAATGGGGGTGAGACCTCAGAAATTGGATATGAAACAGTTGAGATCAATATCGATGTTTAATCCGGCCGGATATAAAGACCCCAGCTGGTATATCCATCTGATTTCGTTCTGAGATACCTTGGTCTTCTTATTGCATCCTCTCCAGTCTTCCATTATTTTGTCTATGCCATAAAAAATGAGCCCCAAAGGGTCTCTTTGGTGTGCTTCTTTAAAATGGCGAGACAGACTGTGCTTTGGGAACCCCTCCTTTATATTGTTTATATGTTCCCTTATTCTCAGGTATTTTCTCAGGTATTATTCTCAGGTATTCTCAGGTCTGGTAGTTCTCCCTACGTACTGGAGGTGGCACGAACATTCAATTACGTAAGTGAGATGTGTACTGTTACATGTAATTAATTCTTTTATTTGATACTCCTTATTGGTTGTTCTGGATTTAAAGCATTCTTTCTTTCTTGGTTGCTTTTTGCTCACCCTACAGGGCAAGCATTTTTGACATTTAAAAAATCCTTTCATATTAGAAAAAAGTTTAACTTCTTTTGGAGGGTTAATTATGTTGTGTACTAAATAATTTCTGACAGATGATGACAGGTCTGTGTCCGCTCTGCATAGCAGAATGGACACGGACCTGCCATGTCATCTGACTGCTCAGCAGGGATCAGTGGGGATAAGTGGCCCACTCTCCTATATGGGGCGGTCTGATGGAAGCGGACTGCATGTCCTTTTCCATCCGATTGTCATTCGATCCAACCCGAGCATTTCGCCATCCATCTGTTTTCAGCAGATTTTGTCGGATCGGATGTGCGGCGGGTGTGAGCGGACCGGACACGTGTCCGCTGACATCCGCCGCCCCATAGAGGACAATGGGTGGCCCGATCGGGTCCACCTGAAGAACAGATGGGGAAACCGGATGAGTCGCAAGGTGTGAAAGGGGCCTTCTTTTTCATTGTTTATTATATTGTTAACTCTTGTTTGTCTATTTCAGCCTTTTTCAACTATGGTGCCCAGGCACCCTGGGGTGCCTTGAAGTTTCTTCAGGGGTGCCTTGGCAAAATGCCCAAAAATGAGGCTGCCTTTTAGTTACACTAAGTCACAGGTTTTAATTGTGCACCATTACAACCTTCTAGCTTCCGGCACCTAATGACACTCTGCATCTGGTGGCAGGCGATGGTGGCAAGTGATAAGCTGCAACTGGTGCCAGGCGACAGTGTCACGTACCTGGTGGTAGAGTCTGGCTTATGCGGGGGGCAACCTCTCTTGCGGCCCTGGTTCGAGAACCCCTGGTAGTGTGGACAGGGAGCTCTGGAGCACAGGGGGGCACGAGGGCTGGACAAACTTCAGGTGGTTGGGAGAAGTCCCAGGAAGCTCGTGCAAGACAGGAGAGTAGTGGTTCAGTCCGGGTTGGCAACTGGCAGGCGGTGCGGTACAACGGGATCAGGCAAACGGATGGTCGGGTACAGGCAGGGTCGGCAACGTGCTGGCAACAGAAGTACAGTGGGAGCAGGCAAGCGGATGGTCGTAAACAAGCCGGAGTCAGGTGCGGGCAGATATCAACAGGTCCAAGGGAACAAGCCGGGGTCACAGGAACAGGAAATCACACGAAAGTAGTCACCGGGGGTATCACAGGTTCAGGGAACGTTGTAGAGCGGACAACACCGGCTGCAGGGCTCTGCTGGCTGAAATAGAGCCGCCAGGCGCCGTTTCCGGCGCGTGCGCGCGCACGTGAGCGCGCGCGCACGCGGGTGCGCGCGCGAACGCGCACAGGCGCGCGCACCACCGCGGAAAGGCAAAGATCGGTCCTTTCCTGACAGACAGTGGCACGCTGCATGTGGTGGCAAGTGACAAGCACAGGGTTCCCACTGATTCTGCATTATGGTGAGTTGGATAATTTCATTATATATTACAATGTAGTAAAAGAAATAATGTGATTTAATCAGCCTGATGCCATATCAAGCATGGTGTCGTAATGATTTCAGCGCTAACACCAGCCATTCACCCGACAGAGCACCCTCTTACATCAGAGTTGCTCACCAGAGCTCCCCCTTACATCAGGCCAGCCCACCAGAGACCTGAGCTTCCCCTTACATCAGATGTGCCCACCAGAGTTCTCTTACATCAGGTGTTGTCCACCAGAGCCCCCCTTACATCAAATGTGCCCAGCAGAGCCCCGCTTACATCAGATGTGCCCAGCAGCACACCCTTTATATCAGATGTGCCTACCAGTGCTCCCCCGTACTTTAAGCGTGCCCAGAAAATCCCCCCTTACATCAGGTGTGCCCACCAGAGCTCCCTTTTACATCAGGTGTGCCCACCCAAGCTCCCCCTTACATCAGATATGCCCACCAGAGCTCCCTCTTACATCAGGTGTGAATACCAGAGTCCCTTCTTACATCAGATGTGCCCACGAGAGCACCTACTATATCAGATGTGCCTGACAGAGCTTCCTCTTACATCAAATGTGCCCACCAGAGCTCTTACATCAAATGTGCCCACCAGAGCTCCCTCTTTAACCAGATGTGCCCACCAGAGCTCCCCTTTACAACCAGTGCCCATGGGAACTCCCTTTTAAATCAGGTGTGCCCGTAAGATTTACTCTTACATCAGATGTGCCCAAAACGGTCTACAAACACGTGATCAGGGCCAGCACTGTTTACAAACGTGTGTGGGGCCAGTCACTGTTTACAAACATGTGGGTGGGGCCAGTTACTGTTTACAAACATATGCTCATTGTTTCCTGATGTAAGGGGGATCTGATGGCCACACCTGTTGTAAGGGTGAGCTCTGGTATGCACACCTGATGTAAGAGGGAGCTTTGGTGGGCACACCTGATGTAAGGGGAGCTATGGTGGCCACACCTTAAATAAGGGGGGC
The DNA here is from genome assembly GCA_018402905.1 of Glandirana rugosa. NCBI lineage: Eukaryota > Metazoa > Chordata > Amphibia > Anura > Ranidae > Glandirana > Glandirana rugosa. The sequence continues at coordinate 1,260,515 of BLSH010005540.1, read as the reverse complement.
CTCTGGCCACACCTGATGTAAGAGGGAACTCTGGTGGGCACACCTAATGAAAGGGGGAGGTCTGGTGGGCACACCTGATGTAAGGGGAAGCTCTGGTATGCACACCTGATGCAAAGGGGACCTCTGGTGGGCACATCTGATGTAAGGGGGTATTTTCTGGGCACACCTGATGTATGCAGGAGCACTGGTGGAAACACCTGTTGTAAGAGGAAGCTCTGGTGGGCACACCTGATATAAGATGGAGCTCTAGTGTGCACACTTGATGTAAGAGGGAGCTCTGGTGGGCACACCTAATGTAAGGGGGAGCTTGGGTGGGCACACCTGATGCATTGGTGAACTCCGCTGGGCACATCTGATGTAAGAAGGAGCTCTGATGGACACGTCTGATGTAAGGGGGTACCCTGCTGGGCACACCTGATATCAGAGGGTGCTCTGGTGGGTACATCTGATGTAAGGGGGAGCTCTGGATTGCACACATGATGTAAAGGGGACCTCTGGTGGGCACACCTGATGTAAGGGGGGCTTTTCTGGGCACACCTGATGTACAGGGGAGCACTGGTGGGAACACCTGTTGTAAGAGGGAGCTATGTTGGGCAAATCTGATGTAAGGGGAGCTTGATGGGCACACCTGATGTAATAGGGAGCTCTGGTGGGTACACCTGATGTAAGAGAGAGCTCTGGTGGGCACATCTGATGTAAGAGGGTGCTCTGATGGGCACATCTGATGTAAGGGGGTGCTCTGGTGGGCACATCTGATGTAATTGGGTTCTCTGGTGGGCACATCTGATGTAATTGGGTGCTCTGGTGGGCACATCTGATGTAAGGGGGTGCTCTGGTGTGCACATCTGATGATGGGGGGAGCATTGGAGAGCACACCTGATGTAAGGGTGAGCTCTGATGGGCACATCTGATGTAATTGGGTACTCTGGTGGGCACATCTGATGTAAGGGGGTGCTCTGGTGTGCACATCTGATGATGGGGGAGCATTGGAGAGCACACCTGATGTAAGGGTGAGCTCTGATGGGCACATCTGATGTAAGGGGAGCTCTAATGGGTATACCTGATGTAAGGGTGAGCTCTGGTGGGCACACTTGATGTAAGGGGGAGCTCTGGTGGGCACACCTGATGTAAGGGGGAGCTCCAATGGTCACATCTGATGTAAGGGGGAGCTCTGGTAGCTGATGTAAGGGGGAACTCCGGTGGGCACACCTGATGTAAGAGGGAGCTCTAGTGGGCACACCTAATGTAAGGGGGAGCTCGGGTGGGCACAGCTGATGTCAGAAGGAGCTCGGGTGGGCACACCTGATGTAAGGGGGTGCTCTCGTGGGCTTATTTGATGTAAGGGGGGAGCTCTGGCTTGGGGGTTTTCTGGGCACACCTGATATAGGGGGGAGCACTGGTGGGCACACCTGTTGTAATAGGGTGCCCTTTTGGGCATATCTGATGTAAGGGGGAGCTTGGATAAGCACATCTGATGTAAGAGGGTGCTCTGGTGGGCACATCTGGTGTAAGGGGGAGCTCTGGTTTGCACACCTGATGTAAGGGGGGGCTCTGTTGAGCACATCCAATGTAAGGGGGTGCTCTTGTAGGCACATCTGATGTAAGGGGGAGCTCTGGTGGGCACATTAGATGTAAGGGGGAGCTCTGGTGGGCACACTTGATGTAAGGGGGGATTTTCTGGGCACACCTGATGTACTGGGGAGCTCCAGTGGCCACATTTGATGTAAGGGGGAGCTCTGGTACCTGATGTAAGGGGGGACTCTGGTGGGCACACCTGATGTAAGAGGGAGCTCTAGTGGGCAAACCTGATATAAGGGGGAGCTCGGGTGGGCACACCCGATGTCAGAAGGTACTCTTTTGGGACACCTGATGTAAGGGGGAGCTCTGGCATGCACACCTGATGTAAAAGGGAACTCTGGTGGGCACAACTAATGAAAGGGGAAGCTCTGGTGGGCACATCTGCAGTTTGGGGGAGCTCTGGTGGGCACATCTGATGTAAGGGGAAGCTCTGGTATGCACACCTGATGCAAGGGGGTCCTCTGGTGGGCATATCTCATGTAAGGGGGTATTTCACCCCTGATGTACACAGGAGCACTGGTGGACACACCTGTTGTAAGAGGCAGCTCTGGTGGGCGCACCTGATGTAAGAGGGAGCTCTGGTGGGCACACCTAATGTAATGGGGAGCTTGGGTGGGCACACCTGATGTATTGGTGAACTTTGTTGGGCACATCTGATGTAAGAAGGAGCTCTGATGCACACATCTGATGTAAGGGGGTACTCTGCTGGGCACACCTGATGTCAGAGGGTGCTCTGCTGGGCACATCTGATGTAAGGGGGAGCTCTGGATTGCACACATGATGTAAGGGGGACCTCTGGTGGGCACACCTGATGTAAGAGGGAGCTCTGGTGGGCACACCTAATGTAATGGGGAGCTTGGGTGGGCACACCTGATGTATTGGTGAACTTTGTTGGGCACATCTGATTTAAGAAGGAGCTCTGATGCACACGTCTGATGTAAGGGGGTACTCTGCTGGGCACACCTGATGTCAGAGGGTGCTCTGGTGGGCACATCTGATGTAAGGGGGAGCTCTGGATTGCACACATTATGTAAGGGGGAACTCTGGTGGGCACACCTGATGTAAGGGGGGCTTTTCTGGGCACACCTGATGTACAGGAGAGCACTGGTGGGCACACCTGTTGTAAGAGGGAGCTATGTTTGGCACATCTGATGTAAGGGGGAGCTCAATGGGCACACCTGATGTAATAGGGAGCTCTGGTGAGTACACCTGATGTAAGAGGGAGCTCTGGTGGGCACATCTGATATAAGAGGGTGCACTGGTGGGCACATATGATGTAAGGGGGTGCTCTGGTGGGAACATCTGATGTAATTGGGTGCTCTGGTGGGCACATCTGATGTAAGGGGTTGCTCTGGTGTGCACATCTGATGCAGGGGGGAGCATTGGCGGGCACACCTGATGTAAGGGTGAGCTCTGGTGGGGACATCTGATGTAAGGGGGGCTCTTATGGGCATACCTGGTGTAAGGGCTAGCTCTGGTGGGCACACTTGATATAAGGGGAAGCTCTAGTGGGCACACCTGAAGTAAGGGGGAGCTCGCGTAGGCACACCTGATGTAAGAGGGAGCTCTGGTGGGCACAGCTGATGTAAGGGGGTGCTCTTGTGGGCTCATTTGATGTAAGGGGGAGCTCTGGTTTTCAAACATGATGTAAGGGGGACCTCTGTTGGGCACACCTGATGTAAGGGGGGAGTTTCTGGACACACCTGATGTACGGGGGAGCACTAGTGGGCACACCTGTTGTAATAGGGTGCTCTGTTGGGCATATCTGATGTAAGGGGGGGCTCGGATGGGCACATCTGATGTAAGAGGGTGTTCTGGTGGGCACATCTGGTGTAAGGGGGAGCTCTGGTTTGCACACCTGATGTACGGGGGTGCTCTGGTGAGCACATCTGATGTAAGGGGGTGCTCTGGTGGGCACATCCGATGTAAGGGGATGCTTTGATGGCCACATCTGTTGTAAGGGGGAGCTCTGGTGGACACATGTGATGTAAGGGGGAGCTCTGGTTTGCACACCTGATGTAAGGGGGACCTCTGGTGGGCACACTTGATGTAAGGGGGGAATTTCTGGGCACACCTGATGTACGGGAAGCACTGGTGGGCACACCTGTTGTAATAGGGAGCTCTGTTGGGCGTATCTGATGTAAGGGGGTGCTCTGGTGGGCACATCTGATGTAAGGGGAGCTCTAATGGGCATACCTGATGTAAAGGTGAGCTCTGGTGCTCACACCTGATGTAAGTGGAAGCTCTGGTGGGCACACCTGATGTAAAAGGGGAACTCTGGTAGGCACCCCTGATGTAAGAGGGAGCTCTGATGGGCACACCTGATGTAAGGCGGAGCTTGGGTGGGCACACCTGATGTCGGAGGGTGCTCTGGTGGGGACACCTAGTGTAAGGGGGAGCTCTACTTGTCACACCTGATGTAAGAGGGAACTCTGGTGGGCACACCTGATGTAAGGGGAAGCTCAGGTGGGCACATCTGATGTAAGAGGGAGCTCTGGTGGGCTCATCTGATGTAAAGGGGAGCTCTGGTTTGCACGCGTGATGTAAGGGGGACCTCTGGTGGGCACACCTGTTTTCAGAGGGTGCTCTGGTTGGGACACCTGTTGTAAGAGGGAACTCTTGTGGGCACATCTGATGTAAGGGGGTGCTCTCGTGGACACATCTGATGTAAGGGGGAGTTGTGGTGGGCACACCTGATGTAAGAGGAAACTCTGGTGGGCACACCTGATGTAAGGGGAAGCTCTGGTGGGCACACCTGGTGTCAGAGGGTGCTCTGGTTTGGACACCTGATGTAAGAGGGTGCTCTGGTTGGGACACCTGTTGTAAGACGGAGCTCTGGTGGGCACACCTGATGTAAGGGGGCGCACTCGTGGACACATCTGATGTAAGGGGGAGTTGTGGTGGGCACACCTGATGTAAGAGGAAACTCTGGTGGGCACATCTGATGTAAGGGGGAGCTCTGGTGGGCACACCTGGTGTAAGGGGAAGCTTTGGTGTGCACATCTGATGTAAGGGGGAACTCTGGTGGCCCAGTTAATATAAGGAGGGATTTTCTGGGCACACCTGATGTAAGGGGGTGCTCTGGCGGGCACATCTGATGCAAGGGGGAGCTCTGGCGGGCACATCTGATGTAAGGGGGAGCTCTGGGGGGCACATCTGATATAAAGGGAGCTCTAATGGGCATACCTAATGTAGCGGTACCCCCAAGGAGCTGCTGATTTATGTGACCCGGACCTCCCTCTGATTAACCTGCAGCCAGTCACAACAGATTTCCACACTGTCAGGTGCGCACACACAATCCAGCTCATTATTCCAATGGCCAGTCTAGGGGATGAGTTTTGATGCTTTATTGTAGAACTTGGATAGGAGAAGGGAATGGATGGGATACACCAAGATAACTGACTCCATATGAAGACAACTTCTCCCTATCTCTATACATCAGACCGTCAGTGACACTACTTAGCAGACCGATCTCAGTGATGCAGGTAGCAGACTGATCTCAGTAAAGCAAGTAGCAAGCTGATCTCAGTGACACAAGTCCCTTTTTAAGCAGAAGAGGGTAAGCCGGACTTTGTTTCTTCAAGACACTCACCAGTGTCTCCTTTCTAGCTCAATGTAGCAGACTACCAAGAACATTCAGTGGCAGGCAGAATTTAGTGAAACAAGTCCATTTTTAAGCAGTAGAGGATAGGCCGGACTTTGTTTCTTCAAAACACTCGCCAGTGTCTCCTTTCTAGCTCACACACCCAGTTAGCTGACTATGAGGAGCAGGAGGGGGATTCTAGCAACTCAGTCTCAGGTATCCTTTCATGGGTTTGTACTCATGTACTCACACCATGTCCCGGGACAGCCGGTAGCCTCCTTCCAACTTCCAAGCGACACTTTGCCACTGTGATACCAGACAGGACCCAAGGATGTCCCCCACTGCCAGCTGTAAAGGAACTCTGTGCTGTGGCTTTAGCTAGGCCTTGACCAGGCCCAGCATCCAACAGCCTCCTGGATAGGCCTCAGGCCTAGCAGCCAGGAGCTGAACACACACCTCCACCCCTTAGGTCTGGGTGGGCAGGAACTCCTCACCCTGAGCCCATGTGCTCCTTTTTATATGAATGAGTTCACCCAAAATGCAGTGGGGCACATCCCCTGCTAAATGGTCAGAACTACATCCACCTACACCTGCTGTCACCTGCTGGGTTTTCCTTCCACTGTCCAATAGGAACCCATACTAACTTTCCAGACCACATGAGTCAGCACCAGAGCACACCGAGCAGACCTTACTCAAATCAAGGCTCTCTGATAAGCAGACAGCATCTAAATTTACCTATCTGCTCTCCTGTTAAGCAGAGAAAGCCAAAACTATATACACACTAACACCCAAACTAGGAGGGTGCTACACTCACCCCCCGCAAAAATGAGCCATGCCCTCATTGGCTCTGTGCAACCGCCCCTACAAAAATCTACCAAAAGACTAAGTGGAGTATCCCATATTTTGGAAAGGGGAAAAAAGGGAAATAACAAATGAACAGGGCCATGGAGCCAGCATGTACAAATGTTTCTGTTGTACAAAATATTTCACATTTTAGGTAGGACTCTACCAAATGCACTTTGTTAGTGCACCCACCGCCAAACATAGAAATGATTGGGGGAGGGGGTAAATATATCCAACACATCCTGAATAACTATTGCTATGTAATAGTATAATCATATATATATATATATATATATATATATATATATATATATATATACACAGTACAATGCCTCAGCAGAGGCCTGGAGATTCCAGGCAGTCTTGCAAAGAAAGAGAACATACTCAAGCAAGCAATTTATTTACATCCTAGGTAACTACTGGTGGGAACACCCTCTCTTCAGAGGCAATCTCCCCACTCGCATGCATCTACCACTAACATCCTCGTAGAGGCATCTTTATGGATCCTGCCCCCTAAGGGCAACTCTTGACACGTCGTCTCCTTGTGTACCTGAAAAGATAAGGCACACAAACGCCTACCAATCTACCTAGCTAAACATATTTCAAAAGTAGCATCAAACTTTTAAGCAATAGTACCATAACTCAAAAGTTCCCTTGAATACCTGGACTCTGAAGTTCTTTTTAACCTCTCCACTTAACTTGTAGAACAACTGAAGGAACTCGCAACAGAGGAAGTCTTTCCTTCGACACATTACTTATAGGACTGTTGAGCAACTGCCCTCTGGCATAGCAGATCTTACTTGACGTTGTATCAATAGTGGCCAACTGGCCCAACAAATCTTTACAAAGTGTCTATTTGAAGAAATCTTAGCAAAGTGTCTGTCAGGGCACCAATAGCAGGAGGACTCTAAGACCCAGCATCCGTCACAGCAGAAGGGCTCTAGGACCCAGCATCTCCGCCAGCACAACACATGAGCCTTTATAGGGAAGCCAGACCTTGTCTGAAGTGCTGTTTGATCTGCAGCTTTTACCAACGTTCCCGTGTTTCCTGTGATTCTTGATTACCGACCCGGCTTGCTCCAGACTTGTCTCCTGCCTGCTTCCTGACCTTGACCTCGGCTTGTTTAACGGATCTCCTCTGCTTGCTACCTATCTTGACCTCAGCCTCCCCTGGACTTGTCTCCTCTGCTACCACCTGGCTTGAACCCTGGCTTGTACCAACTACCCGCTGTATCAGTGACTGCAGTTACCTGCTGCATCTCATAGGCGCCATCTGCCTGCAGTAGCCACGCAGCTCATCAGCGGTGTTCCTGAGCCTTCTCTGCAAGCAAGCTTGACTCATCCTGTCTCATTTCTAGGGGAGTCTGGAACTTAGCTGCAAGGGAAGCCCTCTCTCCATTGGCCTCCAGCACCTAAGGTAACTGATAGTGTCCATTTGAAGTAGAAGTCCTCTTTGGCAGAAGTCCCTTTCTCCTAGTTGTAGGAAAAATCCCAGATACAGTACCTCCTTCTTTTGCAAGGATAGAAGGGAAAGGGGATTGGGAATTGGGGGATTGCCAGCAACAACATTCAACTTGAACAACTATTTCCAACTGGTCACTCTTTCAGGCAGGACGGCCTTGTGACTTGAGCACTTTTCCTGGGGACAAATAGTAACACTTGAACATGGTTCAATAATAGAAATCTGGGTGAGGAATTTGAACCATCTTTCCATCAGGCCCCAAATGTTGCAAGACCACTCAATGTCCTTCTTCTTGGGCCGTTTAACTATCACCTTGTCAATGTGAATGGATCTCCCAAGACTCTAGTTCTCTTTGACAGCATAAAATTCCTTCCACAGTGAGGGTTTTGTCTTGTTGAGGTAGGGCTTTGGAATGAACATAAAGTCCCATACTGCTTCATTACACCATGTGTCTCGTTTGGCCTCTATTTCCTCCATAATCTCCCGGGGAGCATAGGGTAATTGCACCCATACTCTAAGGCAACCTTGCGCTGCACAAGTCTGCAACCAGGAGAATTTAGGCAAACTCTGTCTATCACCTTTTCCAGCTGGGGCATAGATGGTTACTTCCTTTTTAATAAGGAGGGTATAGGCCTCATTTTGTGCTCGAGCATGAGCATAGTTGTGAGGAGGGGACAGATCAGAAGCCCTATTGGCATAGGTTTCACAAAACTCCAAGTTCCTGGCACACTGAATAAGGATGGATTCTCTCATGATTTCCATCCTGTTGGTCAGAACACAAAGACTCTTCTTTCTCATAGTCCCATTCTGTGTCCACTTCTGACCCGCAGTCTGCTATTCCCTCCTCTATGGACCCAATCCGGTGCAAAAAGCTGGGTGATCCCACATCAATAATCTCCGGTCTCTCCTCACTCGAAGGACTTGTGGACTCTGACCTCTGGATTGGATGGGTACCCTCTGTAGCTTTAAGAGACGAAAGATGGGTCATGGGGATGGCTGCTGATAGTGGTAGCTGCTGTATTTGCTGCCCTGTCCTGATTTGCTGAGCGTTTTGCACAGTAGATATGCAGGTCTCTCTGGTTTGACAAACAGTGGTATGGGTGTAGACCACTGGTCCCGGCCCCAGCGGTGCCCTCAGAGCACGTCTGTCTCCCCCAAAAGTAGTCAGGACGATAGGCATAGGCATTTCTGTGGTGAACCCTGTCTCCCAAGTAACTTGTAGGACCCTTGGCTGACCGTCTGTAGGCTCTAGCTGCAGCAGCATCTCCCCGCAATGGCCGCACTGACCCCAGGCCCATAGTCTCACCGTCACCTGTCGGTATCTGCCACATACCAGACCGATGTGTTCTTTATCTTCGGTACTGCATAGCGCCAGGCTCCCGCGGGGTGTCAATCTCACTCCAGTGTCGTTCAATGTGCGGCTCTGCATCCCAGTCAGTCTCCTTTGCTCTTCGCCACATGTAGTAACTCCGGTCTCCGCCATCTTGCTACTCTGCACACGCGGCTTCATCTCGGCTACTCCTGGAAGTGGAAGTGACATCACTGCTCTTCTTCTCACTCCGGATTGGCCAGCTGTGGGTGGCGACTCTGTCCACACCAGGCTAACTGACTGCTTAGCGGCAACTCCACCCCCAAGGCGGGTTTCCCCAGAGTGCTCTCTCCCGCGCTGCAATTTACCTCCTTCACTGCTGCCACTCGACCACTGTCCGGCATCAACAGGTGCTACTGTGAAGCAGACAGCGTCAAGCACAGCAGACACACAGACAGCACTCTCTCTCCAGTGCCCCGAACCACAATCTTCACTGCTGTGACTTTGAAATGTCCTATTACTGGCGACAGCAGACATTCACTTCCATAGTACACGTGCTCACACGGCCCTCAGCAGCCGCCATTTTGACTCCTGAATAAACTTTCCATTTTCCACTCTCTGGTAGTATGGTTGCACTAATCACTGTAGAGCAGACATTAGCATAACACACTTTCTCTTCAATTGCGGTCCTGCAATCCATACGGCAAGACATGGCAACTTCTCAAACACTTTATCCGGCCATTGCTAATGACATCCACTGCTGCGATAATTCGGGGGATATATCCCAGACTGACAAGCCCCCACGTGTAGCGGTACCCCCGAAGGCATTTATATGACCTGGGCCTCCCTCTGATTATCCTGCAGCCAGTCACAATGGATTTCCACACTGTCAGGTGCACACACACAATGCTGCTCTTTATTCCAATGACCAGTCAAGGGGATGAGTTTTGATGCTTTATTGTAGAACTTGGATAGTAGAAGGCAATGGATGGGATACTCCAAGATAACTGACTCCAAGTGAGGACAACTTCTCCCTATCTCTATACATCAGACTGTCAGTGACACTACGTAGCAGACCGATCTCAGTGATGCAGGCAGCAGACTGATCCCAGTAAAGCAAGTAGCAAGCTGATCCCAGTGACACAAGTAATAAGTCCCTTTTTAAGCAGAAGAGGATAAGCCGGACTTTTTTCTTCAAGACACTCGCCAGTGTCTCCTTTCTAGCTCAATGTAGCAGACTACCAAGAACATTAAGTGGCAGGCAGAATTTAGTGAAACAAGTCCCTTTTTAAGCAGTAGAGGATAGGCCGGACTTTGTTTCTTCAAGACACTCGCCAGTATCTCCTTTCTAGCTCACACACCCAGTTAGCTGACTATGAGGAGCAGGAGGGGGATTCTAACAACTCAGTCTCAGGGATCCCTTCACGGGTCTGTACTCATATCATGTCCCGGGACAGCCGGTAGCCTCCTTCCAACTTTCAAGCGACACTTTGCCACTGTGATACCAGATGGGATCCGAGGGCGTCACCCTCTGCCAGCTTTAAAGGAACTGTGGGCTGTGGATTTAGCAACTCCAGGTAGGCCTAGACCAGGCCCAACATCCAACAGCCTCCTGGATAGGCCTCAGGCCAAGAAGCCAGGAGCTGAACACACATCTCCACCCCTTTGGTCTGGGCGGGCAGGAACTCCTCATCTAGAGCCCATGTGCTCCTTTTTATATGAATGCGTTGAATGCAGTGGGGCACATCCCCTGCTAATTGGTCATAACTACATTCACATACACCTGCTGTCACTGGCTGGGTTTTCCTCCCACTGCCCAATAGAAACCCATACTACTGGACAGTGTAAAACTTTCCAGACCACATGAATCAGCACCAGAGCACACTGAGCAGACCTTACTCAAATCAAGGCTCTCTGATAAGCAGACAGCATCTAAATTTACCTATCTGCTCTCCTGTTAAGCAGAGAAAGGCAAAAACTATATACTCTAACACCCAAACTAGGAGGGTGCTACACTCACCCCCCGCCAAAAATTAGCCATGTCCTTATTGGCTCTGGGCAACAGCCCCTTCAAAAATCTACCAAAAGACTAAGTGGAGTATCCCATATATTGGAAAGGGGAAAAAAGGAAATATCAAAATAACTATATGCACTCACTAACACCCAAACTAGGAGGGCGCTACACTAATGTAAGGGTGAGTTCTGGTGGGCACACCTGATGTAGGGGGGCTCTGGTGGGCACATCTGATGTAAGGGGGGACTCTGGAGGGCACACCTGATGTGAGAGGGAGCTCTGGTGGGCACATCTGATATAAGAGGGGATTTTTTGGGCACACCTGATGTACGGGGGAGCACTGGTGGGCACACCTGTTGTAAGAGGGAGTTCTGGTGGGCACATCTGATGTAAGGATGTCCTCTGGTGGGCACACCTGATGTAAGAGGGAGTTCTGGTGGGCACATCTGATATAAGGGGGAGCTCAGATAGGCTCACCTTATGTCTAAAAGAGCTTTGGTGGGACACCTGATGTAAGAAGGAGCTCTGGTGGGCACATCTCATGTAAGGGGGGCTCTGGTGGGCACATCTAATGTAAGGGGGTGCTCTAGTGGGCACTTCTGATGTAAGGGGCTGCTCTCGTGGGCATATCTGATGTAATTGGGGGCTCTGGTGGGCACATCTGATGTAAGAGGGAGCTCTGGTGGGCACACCTGATGTAAGAGGGAGCTCTGGTGGGCACATCTGATGTAAGGGGGTGCTCTCATGGGCACATCTGATGTAAGGGGGGCTCTGGCTGGCACACCTGATGTAACGTGGGCTCTGGTGGCCACACCTAAAAGAAGGGGGAGCTCTGGTGGGCACGTCTGATGTAAGAGGGAACTTATTTAAACAAATCTGACATAATCATACCGCCAGGGAGGCTAAAAATTCATATTATATATCTGGACAATTCATCAGTAAGAAATTGTGGGTGTGTGTGTGACTGCTTCCAACTTGGGCGCACACACATAAAAAAACACACACACACAATACCATTAAAATTAAAAATATAAAATATGAAACCATATTTATCTACTTTTACCCATATGCATACATTTACAGGTTAATCAAGATTTAGGAGTGAACAAAAATGATCAATCGGATTGTACCACCATTGATTAATATATAAAGAATTATGATCTATACTGTATAATGTCTACAAATATATATATTATATATATAGAAAGAGACCAGGGAGGAATAACTGGCAATTTTACATAATAATTATGATCATGGTCGCAAGGTCATACTTACAAATTGAAAGATACATCCTTCATTTGTGTCTTTGTGCGTATGTATTCTGTATTCTTGTGTGCCTCTCCTTATCTAGTATATGTATACCTCCAGTGTCGTAGTCAGATCAGGTAATGTGCTTAAAACTACAACTGTTATAACTACAGCTGTTATTCACTCATTGCATCACCAGAAACCTAAATTACGTGATTAGTTTCCATTTCCTCATTTAACCCATTTGGAGACAAGGTATTTAATTTAAAAATCCAGAAGGCTTCCGTTTTGCATAGTAGAGCAAACTTCTCATTATGCGTGAGGGTCTTATCCACAATCTTTTCTATGGCTAGAACTTCCAAACATTTAATATTTTTGTTATAGTGTGTAAGAAAATGGTGGGGCACGTTATGTTGATCATAGCTTTTTTGGATAAATCTTCTATGTTCTCCTGCCCTTTGTCACAGAGTGCATACAGTACGCCCAACATACAGTAAATTACACGGACATCGGAGAAGATAGATTACAAAGTCCCATGAACATGTAATGAACTGCTTGATATAGAATTCCCGACCATGTGAGTCAGAGAAGGTAGACCTGCACTGTTTGCGGCACTGCGTCGCTTTAACTGACAATTGCGCAGTCCTGCGACGTTGTACCCAAACAAAATTTATGTGCTTTTTTTACCCACAAATAGAGCTTTCTTTTGGTGGTATTTAGTCACCTCTGCGTCATTTCTGATTACCGCTATAAACAAAAAAAGAACAACAATTTTGAAAAAAAAAAACAATATTTCTTACTTTTTGCTAAAATACAAATAAAAAAAAAAATATATAAACATTTTTTTTCATCAGTTTTGGCCGATTTTTATTCTTCCTCATATTTTCGGTACAAAAAAAAAAAAAAATCGCAATCGACGTTTATTGATTGGTTTACGCAAAAGTTGCCGCGTTTACGAATAATGAGAATTAATTTATGGGGTTTTTATTTTTTACTAGTAATGGCGGCAATCTGTGATTTTTAGTGGTACTGCGATATTGCAGCGGACGTCGGACCATTTTGACACTTTTTTGGGACCATTGGCATTTATACAGCGATCAGTGATATGAAAATGCACTGATTACTGTGTAAATGCCATTGGCAGTGAAGGGGTTAACCTGGAGGGGGCGCTCTAAGGGTTAACTGTGTTCCCTCAGTGTGTTCTAACTGTATGGGGGCTGGGCTGGCAGGGGGAGGGGAGTGATCATGGCTTCCATATACAGGAAGCCTGTGATCACATCCCTTCCCCCTCTGTCAGAACAGAGATCCGTGTTTACATACATGGACCTCTGTTCTCTCACTGCAGGGGAGCCAGCGGAGATCGAGTCCTCCCTACTCGCTCCCTGACCCCCCCCAGAACACAGTGAGTGCGCGAGCGTGCCTCTGGCGGCGCGCACGCGCTCACATTACTCGTCATTGTGGCCGCCGTCAGGTGACGGCGGTTTGCGATAATGAACCACTTTGCCACCGCCAAGCCATGGCAGGCGGCCAGCAAGTGGTTAAAAATGAGTTGGCATGTTAGACACCATCTTTTACAGCACTGAAAGATCCCCATCCGATCACCAAAATAGGAGCGGATGTCCTTTAGAACGGGTGTTTGGATTGGGTTTCAACTTACTAGGAGCTAGGGTGTTCTTCAGTGTTTTGGCCTTTCTAAAGGTTACCTCTGGAGCATTCAGCAGTACGTCCCTAAGTTTAGGGTCCAGTTGCAAAATGCTCCAATGTTTTCTGATAGCTTGGGAGATCTTCTTATAATGGTCATTATAACCCGTAATGAACCTCACTCCATTGGAACTCCTATTGTCCTGTTTGGACGTAGATGCTACAGGGGCATTGTGTTGCTGAAAAGCATCTTCTACAAGTGATTTAGGGAACCCTTTTTCCAAAAATTTGTTTTAGAAGGATTGACCTTGTTCCTCAGTCATTTTGTTTTGTACAATTCCATTGCAGTCGTATGAACTGACCCCCTGGAATGTTTTTTCGCCATGAGGGATGATGGCAGCTAGAGTAATGTAAGTATGGATTGCCACTTGTGGGCTTACAATGCTTGGAAGAGATAATAGTACCATTATCATGTGACAGCTCTAAATCCAATAACACCAACTTATCAGGATCAATTACATGGGTGAATTTTAGGCTTAGCACATGGTTATTGCCAGGGGCCACCAAGGAGGAGAACTGGTCGACCATTCCATGCCAGATGATCAAGACATCATCGATATATATACACCATAATACACCAAATGTTGAGAAAATGGGTTGTGATTCCAAAATCGATAGCTCCTACCAGTAGCCCATTGCAATATTGGCTTAGCAGGGGGCAAAATTTGCCCCCATCGCTGTGCCCTGTCATTGGAGATAGAATTGATCCAAACAACTGCTGAGTGATCTAAGTGCTATAGACATTTGCTGCATATCTATCTTTACTTTTGCCAAGACTTCCTGCTCATTGGTTCCCTCTCCTCCAGAACTTCTACAGAGCCTCTGTTATCCTCTCAAACGTCCTATACCAATCTTTCTTGCCATCTCCTACGCTATCTGCTTTTAGGCAATCCCTAAAATCTCACCTCTTCAGAGAAGTATATCCTGTGTCTACCTAAAAACTGAACTTTACTTGCTCCTTGAATTCATCCCTTCACAGCTATTACATTTAGTATCACTTGTTTCTCCCTTTAAGATTATATGCTCTCAAGAGCAGGGCCCTCCTTACCCTCCAGTCTTGATTGTTTTGAAACTGTACTGTCTTGTTATATTTTGTAAAGCACTGCTTAAACTGTTGGTGATTTTTAAATCCTGGATAACAATATAAATAATTCACTAGCATTAACAAATATATAGTTTTTTTATGTGCTTAGTTCTCATAAATAGATGTATAAAGCAACAATGTTCTAGCAGATGGGTTAAATGGGGCCAAGTCAGTGACAGAGGGCCCTATAGTGGTATTACAAATATCTACAGCTAAAGTATGTATGGGGAAGAAAAAAAATATTTAAGTAGTCTGCAATTAATGCACATTTCCCCATGTTTTATGGTCTTCAAAATACCTGTTAGTCCTGGCATAAATAGTGTTTTCCTAACTTCTTGAAGTGAGCTGACATCTATTCCTCTGCTGGTTAGCAGTGTTATTAGCACCTCTCAAGCTATAGACTACAGAACATAAACAAGAGGGAATGTGCATGTTTTGTACAGAATATGTCCTGCACTGAATTTTGAAGAAAACCTATGTCTGGAGAAGCTTAAAGGGTAACTCCACTTTTGTTGGAAATAGCAATAGCAAATTAAAATAAAATAATATAGTATATACAATTGCAACGCAGTTCATATTGTAACTGAATGCTATTAAAGGTTACCTTTCCCTTTCAATCTGCAGCTCTGCAATTTTCTGTAAAATGCAATATGGAGGAGTTCCATACACAGAATGCGTACAGAACGCCCCCCAGAAATGTCATTTCCTGCTTATGTGATTGGCTCACTGATTTTCCCAGAAGTCTGCCTAAGATACAAGTCAGAATTCAGGCATCCCCTGCAACAAAAATGTAATTTTTGGTGAGATACTCCCGATAGGAAATCACGTCTAAAGGGATGCTGACCCTGCAATTTTCCTCAGTAGAGGCCTGCAGGTGCAGCAGCTGGTTGAGAATTGTGAAACCACTCCCATTAGACTCACTCTGAACATGGGCACAGAGGAACATGCAGGGATTTCCTCAGAATAAAAAAAGGTAGGAATCTGCAAGAAGGTGTGGTAAAATCCATGCAATGTACATAGAGTTACTCTTTAAAGGCCAGTAACACACCTTCTGTATTAGAGTACTTACACTCTATGTTAGATGCACTAGCAGATTTGAATACCCTAACAAATTAAAGCCAAACTCCAGCCCACATTGCAGTTACACCAACAGTTGTCTTTTGAGATAAAAGTTTTCAATAAATAAAAGCTGATTATTGTAGGCACCCCCTTCAGTGGTAAATGGTTGGATACAACATTCTAACTGATACATTTGCAGGACAGCTTGTTCTATTGTAAAACAACAGACATACTGTTTGGATCACTAGATGAACATAAAGGAAAGAGCCAAAAAAAGAAAACGAATGTAGCCATCACATTTAAGAATTGGTAAGCTGCAATATAATAAAGGTCTGCTTTGGTGTTTAATATCACTTTAATAGTCTCTGAAACTCAGCAGAAAAATATGATTCATACCTAGCACCATCATGATTAACTCTATTTGGTTTCATAGGTCCCCTTTTGGCACCCTCCTACCTGAGATCCAATCAGATGCAGCCCCTATATGGGTATTCTGAAAGCCGCCAGCACTGGCTGTCTGGATACATAGCTACAGCAGGAGATTCATCTATGCAGGAAGTCAAGAGAAATATCCCCAGTGGGGACACAGATAACAATTAAGCCCAGGTTCACAAAGACAGCGGGAATGGAATCGTGCGAGTTCAGCTGAACTCGCACAATTTCATTCCCACATGTCAGTCCCGATTTTGGGGGCGATTTCAGAGACATCTGTGCGGGTTGCTGCACAGACGTCAATGGAAATCACACCCGAAGTCACCAAAAGTAGTGCAGAAACTACTTTTGTGAATACGTGCAGCGCCGCAAATGCAGCATTGCACCAATTCGGATGGTGCTATTGCCGGCAATTGCCGCTGATTTGGCATGTGATTTGACCTGTCAAATCGCTCCTATGTGAACCTAGGCTAAAACCTGACAGAGGTTTTTACCTTTTCCCACTCAGTCCAAAACCATATATAAAAAAAAAAATTGCTTGGAGGTGCAATTTAGCATGATCACCATTTTAGCAAATTGAATTGTAAATTGTGTTCATCTTTGTAATTTTTTGTGCATTTGTCCATTTCATCCTTAGTTACATGCTGATATGTACAATTTATAAGTTTGGCTAAAATGGTTAAGCACTTCAAAAAAAATATTTTACATTTTAAACATGTATTACCTGGCTGGCTCTAAGGCTATGGCTCCTCTAACATGAAAGCAGAGTTCCACCTTTTTAAAAGTCAGCAGCTACAAAAAGTGTAGCTGCTAACTTTTATAATCGGACACTCACCTGTCCCAACGCTCCAGTGATGCGGCCACCCGCTGCCTCGCTTCTCTCCCCCTCCTCTGTGCGGTGCCAGCATCACAAGTGTGGGCGCCCGTCCCAGAAGATCGCTGGGTGGGAGGGGGGGGGAGGCCCCCCCCCCAAAAAAAATGACATGCCAATTGTGGCGTGTCAGGGGGTCACCTACACTTAAAGCGGAAGTTCCAGTTTTGGGTGGAACTCCCCTTTGAAACCAAATACTTAAAACCTCACTGAAATCACACAGCACCCTGTCACTGAAAGGTTGTATATGCTTTCAGTGCACAAAAGTCTGAGAGTACCCAACCAAGTAGAGTGCCCACAAGAAACATCAAAGCTTTTTCCAAACATATCCGCTGTGTACCTATAAGGTTTTTAGTTAGTGTTTTTAATATATCCAAATAAAAGTAGCTTGTTTTCTGTTTCAATAATCACTGCCACCCACCTGTAGACTTATTAACTAAAGTGCAAAGGGCAGTACAGGCAGTCCCAGAGTTACAAACATCCGACTTACAACTCGTACTTAAGAATGGAGGCAGCACTGGTCATGGAAATCGCCCGGCGGCCATCTTGCTGCTCACCGCATGCTGCCACCTACTGTCCGGCGAACTGGTCAGCAATCCCACATTACTGCATGGCCAGTTAACCCTTCCCTATGCTATCCAAAACTTAATCATTTTTGGGCAGAAATTACACTTAAAAAAATTGTATCTGCTCCAACTTACATACCAATTCAGCTTAAGAACAAACCTACAGAACATCTTGTTCGTAACCTGAGGACTGCCAGTAGTCCATGACAACCCTACAGTTCATCTCACATTCAAACTGAAATTTGAGCTCTGTTGAGTTGATGTCTTAAATAGGTTTGAATAGGTGTATCTTAAATTCTCAATTGCACAGGTAAAAGCATGGCAGGTTTTCAATTGAGAAAGAAAAAAAATATCAGTCTATTTTAAACTAGAATATAACATTTTGATGGTAGTGGAGGCAGTTGACTCTCAATCAAGTACTGGGATCATATGACCAACTAGCATATGTTCAACTAACCCTTTGTCATTTAATAATTGTTTGTAATTTGTATTTTGCACTGTATTGGCCTTTTGATGGATATTTGTTGTAACCTCCACTAGAGGACCTGCCACTACGCACTCCTTTGCCTTCTTTCTTCCATGTGTATCGAAGCTTAAAAAATTCAATAAAAACTTTATTCTTTAAAGAAAATCTAGAATATAAAGTGTAATGCTTCAGTCAGCATGAGAATAGAAATAATGTCCTCGATGATGTCACCTATGACGAAACATGCAAGGCGGAGTCTATGTCCATTGATACCACACCGTTTAGATTTCTGATCGACGGATCCCAGTCTGGAATTTTATATATCTATATGTTTTTTACACTGGACTTGTGTAAGTTGCTAGCAACGTTTTCTTTTAATAAATTACCATACAGTTTCACACTATTTTCTTCCTTTTATGGTGCTAATGAGAAATACTTAAGATTAAGTGGAAGCATCCCTGCTTCTTCCCTGAGAGTGGATCGGCTATGAGTTGTGAATCCATACCTTTTCAGACTCCTATAAACGTGGAGTCTTGGAATCTGGTAAGAGCACATCTTATCTATACACGGTGGCAGGTGCACCTAGGTGTTTACATACAAATAGAAAAAGATTGAGAAATTCCCGCGCTGGTAAGTCCTCTAGTGTGGCAGACTACCGACTGGACGAAGGTGAATGAATCGATGCGTGCAGCCCCCCTCGGACGGGGAGATCCGAAAGTGACTAGAAAACAAGAGGAAAGAAAGGCGCACGCACCTAGTGCATTACCAAAATCAATTTTATTAAAATAATAGCAAGAGAGGGTACTCACAAAATGTTGGGTGCACGACCTGTGCAAACTGGGACAGAATAAAAGCTGACGCGTTTCGGGGGCGCACCCCCTTCCTCAGAGCTTCAACAAGCTGATGAAGCTCTGAGGAAGGGGGTGCGCCCCCGAAACGCGTCAGCTTTTATTCTGTCCCAGTTTGCACAGGTCGTGCACCCAACATTTTGTGAGTACCCTCTCTTGCTATTATTTTAATAAAATTGATTTTGGTAATGCACTAGGTGCGTGCACCTTTCTTTCCTCTTGTTTTCTAGGCACCTAGGTGTTTGGTCATTACTTGCTATGAATACTTTGAAGGACATTTGCATTCACCATTCAACTTGACTTTGGACTTTTGTTTGTTATATGATGTGTTTTTTACTATACTAATCACTCAGCGTGGCAATTTATATGTTTTATTTGCTTTTGTGCACAATTTGTTCTGTTGTGTTATTGCCAGCGGCTTTCTTGTTATTATTTTTTCACCTGCGCTATATTAACGCTTTATTTACCAATCGAAATAATGTAAATCAATACAGTATAAAGAAAAATATTTATTGGGCTTTTTTAACCTTATTACAAAACAGTGTCAGCTTATAAAGGCACACGTGTACAACCCTTTCTAAAAATGACAATATTTAACTGGGTTTTCTGGCTTAAAGTGTTACTAAACCCAGCAATATAAAAACAATTCACCCCCCCCCCCCCACACACACACACAGTGCACGCAGCTTCTAAATCTTCTTTTTATAATCAAAATACTGCTGCTATATACCCTTTTTTTCATCTGTATATTGCAATCAGGTGATAAGCTGCAAGGACCCAGGGCTTCCACAGTGTTCATTTAGGAGGAGATTTCACTCTCTGATGATGTAACCCTTCACCCACAATCCAGTCAGAGCCAACTGGTGCCTTGCCAATGACATGCTCAGTTCACAAATAAACAATCACTGCCTCTAGAAATCCACTGCAGTCTGTGTCCATGTGAAACAGGAAGAGCGAACAGAGAATGTGCAACCTTTCCACCCTGCCTGTGTGTAGTATGGCAATACACAGATAGACAGTGTAAGGAGGAAGCATCTGGCCATAAAGGATCAAACAGCCTTTTTACACAACACAGAAGATTAACCCCTAAGTTACACAGTGAGTATAGCAAGCACACTATTCTGCATATACAGACAGATTTTACTGTTGTGGGTTTAGTAACACTTTAAACCATGTACAAACAGTTACTGTCTATAAAATAAAGCAACAACTCCGGACAGGAATTCCCTGAGAATTCATAATAAAGTATTTTAAGCTATAGTGCTGACTTTAGTACAAATAGTAAACGGTTTGTCAAATTTTCAAAAACCTCTAAAAATATTTTTTATGTTACATAAAATGACAAATGTAAGATCTTCCCTTATTCCACTGTGTATTAAAACAGATGAGCTATGTCAGTTTTATTTGGGTCTTAAATACAGCTTTTTGGTTAACATAGAAGCAAAGCAAGGGACTTGTTTTTTCCCAATAGCACTGGGATCAAGGCAGGCTTCAACAGATCGCAGGGACACCTTCCTGTTCACCAGCGTCAGCAGTTCTGTGAATTCCAGCTCCTTGCCGTGCATCCTCATCGCTTCACACAAATCCTGAATGTACCAAGACCCATTTACGGTTTCACGGTGAGAGTAGTAGCCTAAAAAGGGGATAGAAATAGGATGTCTATTAATGTATATTATAAACACAAATGTTTTCCGCTTCCTCATCGACATTCAGAATTCTTGACAGTATGGGCTGATTAGAAATGGAACTGCTGTCTATAGAAACAAGTCAGTTGCTATCATATTTCTAATGCAATTTAGTAAATACAAGGGCTCATTCAGATAGCAGATTAGTGCCACCCTCCATGTAGAGCCAAAGGATGGCACTAATTCTGGCCAATGAAACAAATTAATGTCCAAGCTCTTGATGGGCCTAAACACATTTTGACGTGTTTATTAGCAAGCGTTATTTTTTTTTTTATCCCAAAATGCCGCTTCCAGGAGGAAAGGTGTCTAGGAGACACATGGTGAAAGCGTCTAGCGTGCTTGAAGCCTCAAAAGCACAGCTGACAGCAGACAGACAGGGCCTAACATTATTTAAAAAAATGGCTTGCCTAGCAAAAATGTATACCACATCACTTATATGTGAACGTGGAGTTTTGCTTTATGTTCCTATATATTATATAAATTATTTATATATTTTTTATATTATTTACAATAATTACCTATCATGGGAAAACATAGAATCAGGACCCAAGGTGGTTAAAAAGATTTGCAGCTTAGAATAATTAAAATAATATCTTAAATAAAGTTTATAAACAGCTAAAACATTTTTTTTCCATTTTTGATAGAGTGGGAAAAGGTTAAAACCTCTGTCAGGGGGGTAAGCTGCATTCACATTACAGCGTTTTGAATCGCGGGCAGATTTGCGATCGCGATTTGACAGCGCTGATGTGTGAATGGCAAAACGTGGGACTCGCATTTGAGATGCCATTTATTTGAATGACACCTCAAAAACGCGGTTCGGGTCTGCCGCGATTGTCGGGCGATAAAACGCGATGCAATCGCGGCAATGCATGTCGCCCCAAAGTAGCTCCTGAACGATTTTTGGGCGACATGCGTCTCTCGATGCGGGTTGCCGCTATTGCAACGTGCTTTATCACCCAACAATAGCGGTAGACACGCACCGTGTTTTGAGGTGTCATTCAAATGAATGGCATCTCCAATGCAAAGCCCACGTTTTGCCATTCACACATCGGCGCTGTCAAATCGCGGGCAGATTCGCGGCAAATCTGCCCGTGATTCAAAACGCTGTAATGTGAATGCAGCCTTACTGTTATCTGGGTCTTCACTAGAGAGATTTCCTCTTATTTCCAGTTCTGATGAGAACAGTTCACCAGACAGGAAGTGGGGGTAAATTTCTAATGGCAACTTTTTAGTAGAGTAGGGGAAGGACAGAACACCTGTCGGCTAGTTTTATTGTTGTCTTTGCCCCTGTTGCAGGTTTTTCCTCCTGTCTGATGAAACTATTGACAGTGGAACAGATAGGCAGGACAAATCTTTTAAGTGGAGTCCTGAATAGCAGTAAAACCTTCCCCTCTCTATCGAACACTAAAAAAAAAAAAAACATTTTGACAGAACATACTGTATACTTTAAGTAGGTGGTTCTTTCTATAGTAAGGGTGTCAAGGCAGTCCCTGGCAAAAAAAAATAACTCCAGGCAGAAGATATAAAAGACATCAAGCAATATAACTACTTGAATTTGATTTTAGCCTCTTGCAATCACTGTTCAGCAGACTGGGGGGGGGGGGGGCACTCTGTTGTGCTGCAGTATTTATGTGCTAACCAGGGGCATACTGATAGGAGGAGAGAGCAGGATGACTGAGAAATATGCTTATTAGTCTTCTCCCATACTGCCCAGTCACAGGCTGTGGTACACAAGACCTGTAACTATTACTGAGCCGCAGCAGAAAAAAATAAAAATCAGGTCTGGTATTCTGCCTGACAAGGATGTGCTGTGTAAATATCAGGACTGGATGGACAGAAAGATAAATCCTTTGTCAGCTAAAACAACTATAAACACATCACATCTGTGTATTTAACCGTTCAGTTCAGCTTTGAGAATTACTGCTCTTAGATATATCTCACTATAGAAGTAAGCTCTTGGTCTCCACAGGCATTGATATGACATCCTATTGATTGAATGAAAAAAAAAAAAAACGAAATTTCTTTAAAAAAAAAAAAGCAATACCTTCTGCAACAGAATAGCACATGATAAAATCAGCACCAGCAGGCAGAGTATACACAGAAGCTGCATCTACTTCAACTGTGTTAACCTCAGGCTTCTCCCCAGTGCCGTCAATAGCATCTGTAACAAAGACTGGCTCATCATGTGTAGCGCCCCGACATGCCTATAGAAGAGAGATACAGTTCTAGATTAAAGACTGAAAGAAAAACAAGATGTACATAAAAAGATTAATACCCAAAGCAGTGTTTCTTAATCACTCCCTCCGGAAGATTTACCCCCTTAATGACCAGGCCATTTTTTGTGATACAGCATTGCTTTACATTAACTGACAATTGCGTGGCCGTGCGACACTGTACCCAAATAAAATGTATGTAAAATTTTTCCCATAAATAGAGCTTTCTTTTGGTGGTATTTGATCACCTCTGTGTTTATTTTTTGCCCTATAAAGAAAAAAATGTTGAAAACAAAAATATTTTTTTACTTTCTCTAAAATGTAAAAATGACATTGCTTCATAAATTTTGGCCAATATGTATTCTGCTACATATTTTAAAATTGGCTTTTTTTTTTTTTTTTTAATATATAGGCGACAATTTGTGAGGCTAGATTCACACCAGGTGTGGTAGGACTGTTGGGCGGCTATTCCAGCGCAGTCCCACCACAAGACCAGATAAAATGCCTTGCCTCTTATATGGCCATTTCACACCACCATGTTGCAGTTGTGTGCATTGAAAGAAGTCCTGTTTTTATTCCAGTGCAGCGCAGTGCTTGGCAATCTACTGCCTCGCATCACGCAATGGCCAATAGAACTTAATGAAATGTCACTGTGTGTAAAGTTTGTTTAAAAGAAAAAAAAAATTAACAGTGTGATTTGGCACATCTGCACTGCGGTCATCCCACCCCACACCCGCTGCATTCTAATGAAGTTGCTGATGTGCCCTAATGGTCATAAAAGTTATCATATATTTCTGTTTTTAGAATTACTTTTTATTTTACATTTATGAATGGATTTGAAGTGAGTATATGGTGAGTCACCATTTTCCTCACTTAAGCTTTCTACATTCATACGAATGGATTTGTTTACCTTCAAACCCATTCATACATAATCAATAGGCCAAATATCGGCCGAAATGAGCTGGTACAGTAGATACCGGTCAATACTTGGCCCATGTGTATGGGTCCTTGTTTGACAGAAGCCGATCTCACAGACGGAACGAGCTTGCTGGAAAACCAGCAGCCGATCAGCGCTTTCAGCCAATGGCTGCGAGGGCTGACCAGTGTGTTCAAGTTGGGGGCGGGGGGGGGGGGATGGGGAGGGCAATAGCTCGGGAGATTGTTGTACTAAAATCACATCCTTACTACAGCGACCTCTTCCAGAGCTCCTCACTGGGCTGAACAAAAAAACATACAGCGTGTACATAGCTTTACCTTTGATCCCCAGAGGTTGCTGTCACATCAGGGCAACAGTGGGAACAGTGCTGCCGGCCTATTAACAGAGTTGCACTGACAGTTCAGGACTTTGCAGGGTTTGCTTAACCTTCCCTTACCTGTAATTTCAGCTGCCAGTGTGGGGAGGAGCTAAGCAGGGGGTATAAAACGACAGAAGATGGATGCAAGTGGGGGGCAGGTAAACAAAGCCTGCATACTCCTGATCTTAAAGAGCTCCTGTATTCAGAAGCCGGCAGCTGTGTGTATAAAGAATACAGGAGCTGAAGGGGGCTCCCGCCTCCTCTTGACTCATTCACTCCTGGCCATTTCCAGCACTTGGCTGGGCAGGCTGTGATCTCTCTCCCTCTCCTACTTCCTACCAGTGCAGAGCTCCTGTATGTCTATGAGCACCGCTGTGTGCTTGATAATACAGGAGTGCTGCACTGTCAGGAAGGAGGAGAGCGAGAGTGCTGCTCTCAACACTGGGCTGACAGGAGTAGTGATGTTGCTGTCATTACACCTGTCAGCCTTGTAGCAGAAGGAACTCGGTAGAGGGCGTCCCCATTACAATTAAACCACTGCACCTGGGACAGCCTCCCTCCTCCTGCCCACCCCTTATCCAAGACCTGCTTTGAAGAGATCACCTCTTTCTTCCTATCTGGGACAGGAAGTAAAATGAAATCTCCCCTCTAGAGGGAGCCAGAAAAAACAGCCAAAAAAAAAAAAAAAAAGAGTAAGGAGTTGTAAGTAATTCCTACACTTTAACATTTGCGTTTAAAATTTAATACACTTTAATGTTTACCCAAAATTAGGTTTTAATGAACAATGGTGTGATTCATTATAACACAAATGGCAACTGCATGGTGCACCTGGAGTAATTCTCAGAAGAGAAAACAGTGAGTTCCCCAGCACACTTACCAGCTAGCCAGCCTTGCCATGTCAGGGTCCCTCTGTTAAGTTTGTTCCCTAATTCTAGTCTAGAAGAGTTCCCAATTTGGGACATTATTATTATTATTATTATAATACAGCATTTATATAGCGCCAACAATTTACGCACTGCTTTACAACTTGAGGGTAGACAGTACTAAAAATGCAATACACTTAAATACAGTAGGAATCACAGGGCCCTGCTCGTTAGAGCTTACAATCTAAGAGGGAAGGTCAAGAGATACAAGAGGTAATAACTGTGGGGGATGTGCTAATAGAGAAGATAAATGTACAGTTGTTAGGTGGGAGCCAGATAGGCTTCTCTGAAGAGATAGGTTTTCAGGGATCGTCTGAAGGTGGACAAACTAGGAGAAAGTTGGACAGATTGGAGTAGAGCATTCCAGAGGATGGGAGAGGCTCTGGAGAAGTCCTGGAGGCGAGCATGGGATGAGGTGACAAGGGAGCTAGAGAGCAGGAGGTCTTGGGAGGAGCGAAGAGATCGATTTGGTTGGTATTTTGAGACCAGGTTAGTGACGTAGCTGGGGATCAGGTTGTGAATTGCTTTCTAAGTTATTGTTAGGATCTTGAATTTAATATGTTGGTTGAGTGGCAGCCAATGTAGAGATTGACATAGGGGTGTAGCAGATGCCGAGCGGTTTTTAAAGGTGGATGAGCCTGGCGGCAGCGTTCATAATGTACTGAAGTGGGGATAGACTATTTAGAGGTAAGCCAGTGAGGAGGGAGTTGCAGTAGTCGAGGCGAGAAATGACCAGGGAGTGGATTAGTAGCTTTGTGGCGCCATCGGTTAGGAAGGGGCGTATCTTGGAGATGTTGCGGAGGTTGAGGCGGCAAATTTTGGATATCGATTGGATGTGGGGCTGAAAGGTTAATTGGGAGTCTAGGATTACACCTAGGACCTTGGTGTGGGGGGACAGGTTGATAGTTGAGCCGTTGATTTTGACAGAGAAATCTGGGGAAGTGGCACGTGGGGGAGGAAATATCATAAGCTCGGTTTTGGATAGGTTGAGTTTGAGGAAGTGATGTGGCATCCACTCTGATATGTCTATCAGTAAGTTTGTGATGCGTGAGGAGACAGATGGAGAGATCTGGGGGGTTGAGAGATAGATTTGTGTGTCATTAGCATAGAGATGATACTGAAAGCCATGGGAGGCAATCAACTGACCCAGGGAGGAGGTGTAGATTGAGAAAAGGAGAGGTTCAAGAACAGAACTTTGGGGGACACCGACAGAGAAAGCAAGAGGGGAGGAGGAAGCAGAGTTGTAGGTGACACTGAAGGAGCGGTGGGATTGGTAGGATGAGAACCAGCTTAGAGTACAGTCACGGAGACCAAAGGCATGGAGTTTTTTGAGGAGGAGGGGGTGGTCCACTGTGTCAAAGGCAGCAGAGAGGTCCAGGAGTAGTAATACAGAATAGTGTCCATTGGTTTTAGAAGTTATTAGGTCATTAGTGAGTTTAAGGAGAGCAGTTTCTGTAGAGTGCTGAGGGCGAAATCCAGACTGAAGGGGATCAAGAAGTTTGTTGATGGTCAGATGGTCACTCAGTCGGTTGTAGACCAGTATTTCGAGGAGTTTGGAGGCGAAGGGGAGTAAGGAGATGGGGCGTAGGTTGTTAATATTGGTGGGGTCCAGTGAGGGCTTTTTAAGGATAGGTGTGACTAGGGCATGTTTTATAGAGTTTGGGAAAATGCCAGAGGAGAGGGAAAGGTTGAAAATGTGAGTTAGAGAATGTAGAATTGAGTCGGAGGTTGAGCGTAGCATTTGCAAGGGAGCAGGATCCAAGGGGCAGGTGGTTAGATGGGTGTTCAATAAAATTTTAGCAACCTCGCTAATACTGGCAGGATTGAATGTGGAAAGTAGTGATTGTATCTGTGGACATGGGGTGTTGAGTGGGGGTGGTTTGTGCACATTGGAGATTTCCTCATGAATGTTATCAATCTTAGTTTTAAAGTGATTGGCAATCTCCTGGGCAGTGAGAGAATTAGAGGGTGCAGGTAGTGGAGGACGGAGTAGAGAGTGTTAAAGGTCGAGAAAAGTGGACGGGGACTGGATGATAATGTGTTAATGAGTGTGATAAAGTAGGTCTGTTTGGCAGTGTGGAGGCAGGAATAGTATTTTAGGAGGGCAGATTTGTAATGTTTGAAGTCTTCTTGGAGCTTAGTCTTACGCCACAGACGCTCAAGAGCGCGGTTATGTTTTCTAAGACTTCTGGTGTTGTCCGTTTGCCAGAGTTGTAGGGGCCGGGGCCTGATTCTGCGTGTAGTAAGGGGGTGAGCTTGTCTAGGGAGGATGACAGTGAGTTGTTGTAGATGAGTGTGGCTAGGTTGGGGCAGTACAAGGGTGAGATTTTGTCATAGAGGTGGTCATTAGCAGAGTGGAGAAGAAAAGGGTTGAGGTGGCGAAGGTTTCTACGGGTAACTGTTAGGTGGTTGGAGGGAGAGGAGGTGGAAGACAGTGAAAGAGTGAAACTAATAAGGTGGTGATCAGAGAGTGGGAGAGGATTGTTGGAAAGGTTGTGATGACCCCTTACTCCTTTATTTTTTAAACCAAAAGGTATTTTTATTTAAATATATTCAAGCACACGTGTTCCATAAACACTCACAAAAGAATGCAAAGTTGTAAATGTACAAAAAAAAAAAACAAATAGGCAATTACAGCTTCCAACTGCATAGAGCTCACTAAAGAAAACATACTGCCCCACCTAGTGGCTGAAAACAGAAATGACAGTGAGAACTAATATTGCACACTCCAAAGTCAGATAGGAGTAACCAACAGCATTCTGCCCCAATATCCTATCTATAATCAGGTCTACTGGGGCCAAAGCCTGGTACATCAAGCCAACCTCCCCAAACCCTCTCAAATTTAGCAGGGCATTCACAATGCTGGTAAATAACCTTTTCATATGGTAAAGTAGTACCAATATGGTTTAGCCATTCCTTAACCACTTGCCGACCGCCAACCGCAGGTTGACGGCGACAAAGTGGTGCGATATCGCAAATCGCCGCGAGATCGCGCACTGTGAGCGCGTGCGCGCCGCCGGAGGCGCGCCCGCGCACTCACTGTGTTCGGGGAGGGCCAGGGAGCGGCGGCCTCGATCGCCGCCGGCTACCCGTGATGCCCCACCCGGAGTGAAAGAACGGAGGTCCGTGTAAGTAAACACGGACCTCAGTTCTGTGAGAGGGGGAAGGACTGTGATCACAGCCTTCCTCTACTCGGAAGCTGTGATCACTTCCCTTCCCCAGCTAGGGCAGCCCACGCACAGTTAGAACACACCCAGGGAACACAGTTAACCCTTAGAGATCCCCCTGCAGGTTAACCCCTTCACTGCCAATGGCATTTACACAGTAATCAGTGCATTTTTATAGCACTGATCGCTGTGTAAATGCCAATGGTCCCAAAAAAGTGTCAAAATGGTCCGACATGTCCGCCCCAATATCGCAGTACCGCTAAAAATCGCAGATCGCCGCCATTACTAAAAAAAAAAAAATAAAAATAAAAATAAAAACCCCAAAAATTCTCATCGTCCGTAAACGCGGCCACTTTTGCGCAAACCAATCAATAAACGCATATTGCGATTTTTTTTATCGCAAATATGAGGAAGAATATAAATCTGCCAAAAACTGTGAAAAAAAATTTTTTTTATATTTTTTTTTGGATTTGTATTTTAGCAAAAAGTAAGAAATTTGTTTTTTTTTGCAAAATTGTCGCTCTTCTTTTGTTTATAGCGGCGATCAGAAATGACGCAGCGATGATCAAATACCATCAAAAGAAAGCTCTGTTTGTGGGAAAAAAAGGACGCAAATTTCGCTTGGGTACAAGATCGCACAACCGCGCAATTGTCAGTTAAAGCGACGCAGCGCCGAAGCGCAAAAATGGCTCTGGTCCTAAAGTGTGAAATCCTTCCGGGGCTGAAGTGGTTAAGGGATGGAGGAGAGGTGCTTTTCCAGTGGAGGAGAATAATTTTACGTGCCTGAAACAAGGCTCTGGAAACAGCTTCCTTAGTAAAGGCATTGATCCATTCCTCCTTAAAGGGACTGGGGCACACTACAGCCCAATGGCAGCTAAAGATATCCAGTGTGTATCTGCACCAAACCCAGCAAGCAAAACAAAATGTAAACTGTTCTAATCAATTTAGATTTAATTTTAAAGCAAGATGCACAAGGACAGGGCAGCTCACACAAAATACTAACTAGGCAGCAAAAAAAATAATATAACAAAATTCTACACTGCTTCAATAATTTGCATTAAAAACAAAGGTTTTGGAGTGCGCATGCGCGCGGGATCCGACATGGCCGCTTAGCCAAGGAGCCGCGCACCCGACCAGCCCTGCATAGCCCCGTACGGGACCCCGGAGGTCACCCTCTCAGCGGTAAGAGGGACTCTTCGGTGTCTGCGGTAGAACCGCCGGAATTGCCGGCTAGATCATCATCCTCCGACGCCCGCTACACGCCGGGCTAAGAGTGGGGGGAGGCGGTATGCGAACAAGGGCGATGAAAGGACCCTGGCCCTTAGGGCAAATGGCGACTCTCCCACTGGAGGCCCCAGGGCATGCCCCG
>BLSH010005540.1:1184775-1202759 GCA_018402905.1 Glandirana rugosa | reverse complement strand
TGGTTATATAGCACAGCCCTTCCTGGGAATGTCTAATTACTGTCTTTGTTGGCCCAGCTCCTCTGTGCCCCCCTTCACCCCCCCCCACCACATAACCTGGGCAAAGTAGAATAGTATAAAATGACTGAGTCTGTTTGGGCTGTTGACATCATATCCAAGATAGCAGCACTCAATAACAGTCAGAGGACTTTTGGACATTTATACAAGAAAGGCTTTTACAGGTAGAGAACACTCCTAAAATATAGTAAATGTCCTTTTAGCCTTATGGGAAGATTATTGTAGAAATGAATGCTCTGGCGACAGGGTCTCGTAAAACGAATTATATGTCCAATGCAATTTCAAGACTGTATTATCTGTTAACAAAAAGAAATTAAGTTCTATTTATGGGATTATGAAGCTTTACGTGAACAAGAAGAAAAAAGTACTATTTATGGGATCTGACGGGGGAATCAAGCGATTTTAGCCGTGGTTGCAGAATGAAAATTGCATTTTCTATGGCTTGTTGTACACCAGCAATAAGCAAAATATGCAGTGGCAGGGCAGGTGGGCCTTAACGCCCAACCACTGCACATATTTGTTGTTTGTTTCCTTATGAGGACACAATCCATTGGCACCCCCAGAACTGTGACTAAGCTGTCACTGACAGCTCACGGTAAACCATTGGTGATCGAGAACCGGTAGGGCCCCTGATGATGTTAACAATGTGCAGCCAATCACAGGGCTGCATGATCAGGAGCCTCAGGTGTCACAGCCCATTTAAAGTACTGGCAGTCGCTAGTGTGAAGGAGTAAAGGACATAGTGTTGCTCCCACAAATCCAAAGATTAGAGAAGAACTGGGGACCTTTGTCTACAGAGCAAATACAACCAAGTAACATTCATTATAGGTACAGATTTTTGTGTGCAAATGAAAATACAGCACACAAAATGTACTATTGTGCTACGGTGATTGGTAGATATGGTGAAATATGGGGGTTTCCAAAAGACAGGATTTAGTGTAACAGCATTTCATATCTTCCAGCAACAGCTAACTTTGCAGCTCTTGGCATTTAGGCACATGATAATTTTGAGCTGCAAAGGAAGCCCATGCTGAAGACTTCATTCTGCTATATTCTATGATGGGAAGTCTGAACATGCCCAGCATATGTCACTAAATGGAGGTCCTACTCTGATCGAAGTCTGAATGGGCACGAACCTCCACTGAGAACCACCAGTCCAATGTATCTTATTAGTGCTGGGCCAATGAGCAAATTACTGCCCACCACAAGCCCACTTCTTCCTTGCTAAAAAGCAAAGCACGGAGAGCATAGGCAATACATTTTTCTGTGTTAATGCTTTATCAGATAAGTTCATTTGCATATTAGCAGGATCATAGATTCAGAAATGAAGGCATTTGTTATAATAATAGCCTCTATTCAGAAACCTAAACTCAGCGAATAGAAAATTATGGAAAGGTTTTTCTTTGCTCTTTCCAAGTAACAGCCTTAATGGAATTCTGCCAATTTTACAGGTTTTATTGTTATATAATCTGATTTTCGATTACAAAATGCTAAGTCAGATGATAGATTGACCCATAGCTAGTCATGTGAGCCAAGTAAGGCCCTATAATGAGTAGGATTGGTACATATCTGCTTTTATCCGTGTACTTTTATCTTCCCAGCTATGCCGATCACAGAGATTATATATTTAGTCAGAAGAAGTGATTAAACACACTCGATGACAATTTACGCTGAGATTGAAATGAGATAAAATGCTGTTTTTATATGACATAAGCCAGGGCTTGACAAATTTGCCTTGAATCTAGGAGCCGGCTGAAAAAGTTAGGAGCCAGTTTTTTATAGCGTAGTGTGGGGTTGTCAGCGCCAGGGGTAAGACAAGTAATTTGCGCCCCCCTAACCCTAACTTACTCACAGCAGAGCAGCCAGTCAATAACTCCACCATTACATCAGGGTTATAGGCTGGCCAGAAAGAGTGACACTAAAAAATCTGTTATAGGGGGAAACTCCTTATTATGCCGAATGCATCGTGACTGCGGCATGTAAAACGCCCTCATCTCCTGCCTAATGGAGCTTAAGGGTGGCAAAAACATGTCTCTACCGCACATTATTACCACCCAACTTGCACATCTAAACAAAGCCTTAGTGACATTGTAAATAAAATACAAAAAAAAAAGGTGAAAAGTATTCCAGCGCTGCTGATCTTCTGCTGCCTCTTTGCAGCCACTTCCTGCCTACATGTGTGTCCCCCACAGTGACTTTTCATTGCTCTGGTGGGTTTCCGGTCACCATGAAATACTGGAGCCCAGCTGCACATAGAGTGGTAATTGTTGATGGTACACAGGGCTTTATCACAATTTTGTTGCTTAGAATAAAGGTCACGTTTCTCGCGGTGTGACATCATCTTTCATATTATACAAAAAAATAATGGGCTAACTTTACTGTTTAGTTTTTTTTTTATTCATTAAAAGTGTATTTTTTTCCAAAAAATTGCGCTTGAAAGACCGCTGCGCAAATACCATGTGACATAAAATATTGCAGCAACCGCCATTTTATTCTCTAGGGTCTCTGCTAAAAAATAATATATAATGTTTGGGGGTTCCAAGTCATTTTCTAGCAGAAAACCCTGGATATTTAATTGTAAGCTACTAATGAGAGAGAGGGTTTAGTCTATAAATGGTTAAACTTTCCTGATAGCCTGGAGATCATTGCTTTGAAAGAAGAAGATACATTGTTGTTCCTTTATTCTTCTAACTCTCAACAAACATTCCAGGCAGCCTGTTTGTTACTTTTCTTCATTCTAAGTAGAAACAAATATCCCGGGAAGCCGGGCAGCGGCCAAGTTTAACAGCTGTTTAAGCAGAGAACTCTCGGCTCTCGCTTCGCTGAATCTGACACGCTGTTTTAACATGGGGAGAGAAGGAACGGCAGTCACTCGCCAGGACGCGATTTCTGGTCGCCATGGCGACCTGGCGCCTGGGGTTTGTCGAGGCCTGACATAAGCTTGTACTTTCCAGAAATCTTTAAATCACAACGCTAGTCAAAACATTTCAAGTTAAAGTATAGCAATTTTCCATAGTTGGATTGATGCAGCTCTGACCAGTTTATATATGTATGTGCCATACGCCTTGGGAGCTGGAAACCAGTAAATTAAAACACAGCTTCTACAGTGATCTCCATTAGCTACCATGTACCATGCTGTGCGGCTGCCCGGCTACACTGTAACCACCAAGGTCGCTCGCTTGGCATGAATTCAGGAAACACTTTAATTTTACCCAATTAATACAAAGCGTTCTCTAGTTGAACAAGGTGTAGAGGCAGGGCGGTGGCGATTTCCACATTGTCCATTCAGAGAACATTTTGCATTCACTGAGAAAATGCAAAGCATTCTCTGAGCCTGGGTTCACACTATAACGATGCGGGAACCAGCGCGATTCCAGTGCCAGTTCCCGCATTGCATCTCTCCCGCAGGCAGTTCACACTGTTCTCTGCTAACTGCTGTGGGTGTCAATACAATGTTAATGACACCCCCAGATCAGTTCACAGATCGCAGTGTGAACACCCATGTGATCCGATTCCAGTGCGGGGAAAAAAAGTCCCTGCACCTTTTTTGTGCAAATTCAAAGAGAGTTCAGCCATACAAACTGTATGGCTGAGCTCGCATTGCACAGGCCTCGCATGTGATCGGCACAGCAATGTGGGTGCGAATCACATGTGATGTCTGTGTTTGCATATGCGTGAACCCAGGTTTAATGGTGCCTGTGCTGAAAGAGCAACCTCCTGTGTTCAGTAAGCAGCAGGGAAACCGCTCAGCATAAGAACCGGCTGATAGCAGCAATCTCTGTAGTAGCGGTGCCCATAGGTATGGCAGATACTGTACATTCTTACATTGGTTCAAGCTGGACCAATGTAACTATGTAAAGATAGCAATATCTGAATTTCAGCTTTCATTTTCTGTAGGATAGAATCGAAAATAATTACAGCCTCTATTAGTCAAAGTTCCCCTAACTTATTGTCAGGGCAGGAAGTGATGGCAACAAATTTGTGTTTGAAAAACTGGTGTGCAAGACCCACCATTTTATTCTCTGGGGCCTCTGCTTATACAAATATCTACTGTTTGGAGGTTTTAAGTAATTTTCTAGCATGAAATACAAATTTTTAAATATATGTGAGTCAAAATTGGACCGGTAGGGAAATAGTTAAAGGGGGTGACTAAACAGACCTTGTGCCTGTTCACTGTATACACTGCACACATATGCCACAGCCCTTGTATTTACAAAATACTCCTACTATGCCATATGTGACAGTCTTAGACACACAAACCTCAGGGCAAAGAAGAACTTAAAAAAAAAGAATGTGACTCTTCCATTACATATGCCTATCTTTAAGAAGAACTTCATTAATGTCAACAACCGTTAAGACAATGAACACTTTGGTCAGGGTAATGTACCAGTTTATAATAGGGGTCCCCAATCCCCAGGCCGCGGAACGGTAGTGGTCCGTGGCCTGTCAGATGCCGGGCTACCCTACCAGTGGGAGGAGCCACATCGGCAGCCAGCGGAGGAATGGGCATTTACCTTCCAGGGGCTCCGGTGTGTCGGACAGTGTTGAGGAAAGGCAGCGCGAGGCCGGCCTGCTCCGGTGCTGCTGTAATCAAAGGCAGATAGAAGTCTCCTTGAGCGGGAATAGAAGGGGGAGGCAGAAGGAGGCACCTGGCCGCACGCACGCAGCCAGGCCTCTATGTGAGCATCTGGTGGCAGGCTACAGGTGGCAAGTGACACGCTGAATCTGGTAGCAGGCTATAGGTGGCAATTGTCAGGCAATGGTGGCAAATGGCATGCTGCATCTAGTGGCAGGAGATGGTGGCAAGTGACCAGTTGCATCTGATTGAAGGGGACAGTGGCAAGGGGCATGCTGCATCTGGTGGCAGACAACGGTGGCAAGTAACAAGCTGCATCTAGTGGTAGGTAATGGTGGCAAGAGACAAGCTGCATCTGGTGGCAGGCAACAGTGGCAAGTGAAAAGCTGCATCTGTTGGCAGGCGACAGTTGCAAGGGGCATGTTGCATCTGGTGGCAGGCTATGGGTGGTAAGTGACACGCTGCATCTGGTGGCAGGTGATGGTTGCAAGTGGCACACTGCATGTGGCAGCAGGCAACTGACACGCTCCATCTGGTGGCAGGCGATTGTGGCAATGGGCATGCTGCATCTGGTAGCAGGCAAAGGGTGGCACGCTGCATCTGGTGGCAGCCGACCATGGCAAGTGACAAGCTGCATCTCGTGGCAGCGACAGTGGCAACTGACACACTGAATCTGGTGGCAGACGATGGTGGCAAGTGACAAGCTCAGTGCTCCTACTGATTCTGCATTATGGCAAGTTAATTTATTAAATTATTTCACATGGTGTCAGGATGATTGAAGTGCTAACACCAGCCCGTCAAGCCTGATTACAGCATCAACCATCCCAGTCCCCCCCGAACATTAACTCGCCCACCCGGTCCTCTGCAAAATACTTCCAAGAAAATGGTCCCCTTTTCCAAAAAGGTTGGGGACCGCTGGTTTATAACATGCAGCAGTCAGGAGTAAGTAAAAAAACAACACAATGTATATGAGTTAATATACTGTAATATTGATGGGATCCTTAGCACTGTTCTGTCACCCTCCTACAGTAGATGGTTTGGATACACAGGTAGTAATGTAAATGGGACCAAATATATACACAGCGCTGTACTGTCATCCTCTTTATAATGAATACATTAAAGTATTACTAAACACAGGACTCTGCATTCACTATAACTGGTCTCTCACAGTACACAGCACATGGAAATGCAATTGTTTTTGTAAATATGAACTGCTAAATACCCTTTCTCATCACCAGTAGTATATTGCGGTCTTATGACTTCAATAAGTGTCTGGTTAAAGCTTGTAGGATGAGTTTTCATTCTGCTCTGACTGTCCTATGGGGCTGCATGACTCCTGATCCTCAGGATCAAACAGCCTGTTTACACAATGTGGAGGATTAACCCCTTAGGCTCCACAGTGAGTATAACAAGCATGCTTTACTGCATATACAGACTGATTTTACTGTTGTGGGTTTAGTAACACTTTAAGTACACAGGTAGTAATATGAATTGGTCCTCTGTCTATACAAAGCCAGCACTGTACTGGCTTCATCCAAAATAGATGGTTTGGACCCTTGTGTATATATATATATATATATATATATATATATATATATATATATATATATACACACACATACACACACACACACACACACACACACACAGTAATATACGGACACCCTCCTAAAGTAGATGGCTTGGGTACACAGATAGTAATATAGATAGGACCCTTGTATACACACACATTGCTATACTATCACCCTCCTAAAGTAGATGGTTTGGGTACATAGGTAGTAATGTGGTTGGGATCTCTGTTTATACACTCAGCGCTGTACTGTTCCAATAGAAGGTGGTTTAGGTTTGTGTGTATTGTGACAGGAAGCCAGGAAAATCTATGGGTTGTGTCCAGGGTGGGAGATATATTTGTCCCAGGTTTAAGCTGTACACTGATTGCTTTTGTGTTTGTGCTGTGTAGTGAGCCTGTTTGGGCTCAATGAGGGTTAACAAGCTCAGGTCTAACATATAAAGCACTCAGGGCTCTATGAAACTCCCAGGTTGCTTCAACAAGGGGCTCCACCCAGGAACCAGATCTCTGTGCATTGCAGACTGGGGAGCAGCAATACCCCTCAATGCTGGGATTAAGTCTGTGTGACTAAAAGCCTCTGTTTATTCCTATGTGACCACTAAGTGTCTGGGCAGCAGTAGGCAGAACAAGTAGTCAGGTTCCTGTGTACTTGTAGTTAGACGCCCAAAATGGCCAGGGTTATTTTCCGTTTTGTTTTATTTTACCTGTTTTGATGCCTGCACTTTGTAACCACAGACATGTAAATAAACCAGTTCTTGCTAGCACAAAGATCCTGCTGTCTGTCCATGCGTACTTCACTGTGCTGTGACCCATCCAGGGGGTCCTGCACATCCCGCTACTGATCTAATCACTTACAGTATAAAATGCACACATAGATAGTTTGGTGAGAGAGTGCATGGCACAAGGACAAAGCTGGGAAGTATAGGGATTACATGCAGCTCCCAGGAACACAGTTTGTGGATGGGGCCTACTCGCCCAGCGGGCAGGGCCTACTCCGCCTTCGGGGTATGCGCTCACCAATGACCGAGACCAGGTGGGACTGCGTTCATGTGTACTCAATATCAAGGCAGCACCCTGCACTTAGAAGTGAGCCGTAACCCTAATGCTACTGTATTTCAACCTGAGGCTCTGCACCGTACATTACTCCATCCCTGGGTTCCGCACACATTGTCTCTTGGAATGTAGCATTTAGAAGGTGAACACCACTGAGCTGGTGTCCCATTCCACCAGTCCAGCTCATCTATCACCTCACTCCCAGTGACACAGCACAGGTTCTGCCACACACAGCACAAACATGTGTGTATATCTTACTCTATTAACTTTTCCCTTACCTGCAGCTAGGTCCCTGAGGTCTCCACCACGTCGGTTCAGTCCTGGTTGCTGGGGTACCAACCGCTAGGGAGGGAAACAGCAAACTGATCCCCTCTCTATACAGAAAACCTATCACCCCTGATCAACGCTGTATCTTGGCCTAGGTCAACAAGGCCCAGGCCTAGGGAGGCACCTTGCAGGGGGGCAGCATGAAAAGAGTCACTGCCAGCTTGGACTACACTTTTAGTCTTATAGGATGGACGGGGCCGGGAGACAAACTGGTCTGGCACCCCCATAAAGCGGCTGCACTTGCTGCCATTATGATAATACCGGCAGGACCCCCATCAGAGGATGACAGTCCATACATATGTAGGGGGCCCAGGTGGCAGGCCCCAACCAATGAGTTGTTGTGCTGTCCCATAGCCAAACAGGAAGTGTGAGGAAATCTCTTAAGGAAATCTATTCCAATCCCCTCCAAGGCTCTTTCAGGGCGGGTCTTAAACAGGAAGGGGTGTGACTTTGACAGGAAAGGGTGGCTCATATTTAAATTAAGGGGCTGCATAAGTTTAGTCAGGCCTAGGGCAGAACAAAACCTAAATACACCACTGCCCCTGATGTTACTATCCCCCGCTGTCTGGCTGCCATCTTATTCCCTTGTATTACTTGACTTTAGTAACTACATGTCCTCCTCTTCATTCTGCATGTATTAGACAGGCCCAGAGAGACATTAGTCTCTCCCTAATTATCTAGATGCAGGTTGCCCAGTGCATAACATTCCCAGAGTCAGAGTCCTCAGAGTCCTTGGCTTAATTCTGTTGATTACAGTGGGCTACATAGTATAGTCAGCCCTCTCCTATGATCCCATGTGAGTCTTCTGTCTCTGTTAGGTCCTCCCTCTTATTTATATAAGGACAGCATAGAGGACACAGCCCACAAAAGCGTGGGACAAATCTGAGTTGCATTATGTCCTTCTAAACCTGGGCAGCCTGTAACTCACTACATACACAAGCAACAATGCAGTTAACACAGAAGCCCAAAAATTTCACAGACATCCTGTAAGAACCTGTGTACATGTTGCGGGCACTTTTTGAACAGCCACCTGAAATCAGAAACCTCTATTAATCCTAAAAAAGGCAGAATACACAACATGGAAGGAGATTTTTCTGGTACAATGTTTTTTTATTGACAAAAAAAGGGAAGTCAGATAACAAATTCCCACACAGGGGATATAAGCGTGAATCATAAAACAGAAATTCTCACAAAAATACAGAGTAAAACATGTTATAGGATATAAATTATAAACTATCCACGACCCTCAGGCCAGGGACGGGGGTCAGAGCGTTATGCCCGAGTCTGTGGACCCAGGGGCTGAGGTAGGCAAGGGGAGCGGAGCTTTCCGCAACAATGGGGAGAAAAAATTAAAAAAATAAAATAAAGCCCAAAACTAAAACTAGGCATGGGACAATAAAAAAAGAGGAAGTGGAAAAGGAAAAGAAAAGTCTCCCAGGCTGGGGATATGGTCAAATTAGTTTGAGAGTCCTACACTGGTCGGGTGCAAAGTGTGGAATGCATAGAACCACCATGGGGCCCACACCTTAAGAAATTTGGCATGGGAGTCATGGAGGATACTGGACGTCTTTTTC
This sequence comes from Glandirana rugosa, assembly GCA_018402905.1. Lineage (NCBI taxonomy): Eukaryota > Metazoa > Chordata > Amphibia > Anura > Ranidae > Glandirana > Glandirana rugosa. Next base: position 1,193,602 of record BLSH010005540.1, on the reverse strand, counting down.
AGGAATCATGAGGGTTATCAAAATGTTCTTTACCTCTGGAAATGAAACAGCTGGCTTTTTCCAGATCCTTGCTATTGTGCGTTTAGCTGCGATAAAGAGGTATGTGGCTAGTTTCTGCTGGTGAGAGATGGCGTAATGCAAATTTGGAGGTCCTTATGGAAAGGTACGTGGAAGAGGGTAGATAGGGGTCCAAAGACCCTTGACTAAAATCGCACGAGACGAGGGCAAGACCACCATATATGTATATCATCTCCTTGCTGGCCACATCCCCGGAAACATCAGTCATCATAGGGTGGGTTTGACTTGGCGATGCAGGCTGGGACCCAGTACCAGCGTAGGAGAACCTTATAGGCTGTCTCCAACTTGGCCGTGTTAAAAGAGCACTTCGCTATGCTGGAGCAAGCTTTACTCCAGTCTGCGAGGTCTATGGGGGACAGGTCACATTCCCATTTAAGCACAGGGTAGTAGAGGTGCTGCTGGTGGTAAGTGAGGAATAGATCATGGAGATGGTGCCGCAGGTACCTGGGCAATGCTGGCAAGTGTGTTCAAAGGCTGTCATTTGATATGGGAAGGAGTCAAAGCTCTGAAGGGAAGTTATCCAGTATCGAGGCTGAATGTAACGGAAGAATTCCGCTGGCGGAGCTTTGTGGGTCTCTTGGATCGAGGACCAAGTGGGAAAAGCATGGGAGCTAAGAAAATTATGGACCTGTGAAAAGCCATGGGCGGGCCACCACGAGAATATGTGAGGTTGTTCTGAACCAGGTGGGAACATAGGGTTATTCAGTAGTGGAAGCAGTGGCAGGAATGGAGACATGAGTTTGCCGGAGAACTGTATTGAGTCCCATAATTTCAAACTATGTGTAATGAGGGGGCTGACAGAAGGAGGTCGCAATTTAGGGGGTAGCCACAGTAAGGCAGAGATAGGGACCGGCATGTAGTTAGGCACCTCCAGGAAAAGCCAGAGGGGGACGTCAGATGTTGCATGGAGATTTGGGAGATTTGGGCTGCTTGCTAATATTTCGCAATTGCCGGGACACCCAACTCGCCTCGCAGCCTGTGAGCATACAAAGTCATCTTAAATGCGTGAATATGGCCGATCCAGGATAGGGTGGGAAATCGCCAGGGCGCCATGAGGGATGGGATAGTGCGCAAAAGCGGGTAAAAATAAAGTAGAAAAGGGAAGCGTAAGAGGGGGTCAACTTGATTCACAAGTAGTCCAGAGAGGAGCTAGCCCAGTGATATGGGAAGGAAGATTGGAGATGTGAGGCTCCGGATTCTGGGAGAGTAATGTCAAGCGGTTCAAGGGCAACAATAAGGCATCATACACACGGGCATTATGAAAAACGAGCTGTAAATCTAGTACCAACACCAGCTAAAAAGCTGCGTTAAGAACGCAATTTTATCAGCGTTTTGCATTGTCGTCAATGCAAGTTTTTCCACGCTAGCTTTAAGCCACATTTCTCTGTCTCTATTCAAAATCAATGGTTCCCTATGGGAGCCCAGTGATTTAAATAGAAGTTGCACCAGAAGTCGAATCATGATTATCCGAATTGCGGTGCGTCTTGTGTGCTGAGGATCTTGAAGGGGAAACCCAGTAGAGATGGTCAGGAAAGGGGAGGGGGACAAGCGAGCGACCCCCCCTCCTGGACCATACCAGGCCACATGCCCTCAACATGGGGGGGTGGATGCTGCGCCCCCAACCCAAAGCACCTTGTCTCCATGTTGATGAGGACAAGGGCCTCTCCCTGACAACCCCGGCCAGTGGTTGTCAGGGTCTGTGGGCGGGGGCTTATCGGAATCTGGAAGCCCACTTTAACAAGGGGGCCCCCAGATCCAGGCCCCCCACCCTATGTGAATGAGTATGGAGTACATTGTACCCCTACCCATTCACCAAAAAAAAAAAAAACACACTACACAGGTTTTTTAACCTACCTCAGCTAAGGCGTCTTCTCCCTCTCCGGCTCTTCTCTTTTGCAGGGTCTTCTCCCTCTGTTCTTCTTCCGATGTTAACAGAACGCGATCTCCCGGAAGAAGCAGAAGAAAGAAGACCTTTCAAAATAAATTAGACCCCGCAAAAGAAAGACGACGCCCAAGGAGGGAGAAGAGCAGGAGAGGGAGAAGACGCTGATTTAATAATATACTTTAAAAACCTGTGCAGTGTTTTTTTGTAACACTTTTTTTTTTTTTTAGGTGAATGGGTAGGGCTACAATGTACCCCATACTGATTCACATAGGGTGCGGGGGGGGGGGGGATCGGGGGGCCTCCTTGCTAAAGGGGGCTTCCAGATTCCGATAAGCTCCCGCCCACAGACCCGGACAACCACCGGCCAGGGTTGTTGGGAAGAGGCCCTTGTCCTCATCAACATGGGGGGGGGGGGTTTCCTTTCAAGATCCTCAGCACACAAGTCGCACCACAAGTCGGATCGTCGTGATCCGACTTCTGGTATGACTTCTATTCAAATCAATGGGCACCCATAGGGAACCATTGATTTTGAATAGAGACAAAGAAACGCCTGACGAGGCTTAACGCTGTGTATACAACGTTAAGCCGCGTTTCTGAGCTTTTACCGGCATCAGCGTTTTTACAGCTCTAGCGCTGGAGCCTCAGAACACGCTGGTCCTGGGATTTTTTGGAGCTTAAAAATTGCCTATGCTACTTACAGCTCAAAAATGTCTGTGTGTGTGTGTGTGTGTGTGTGTGTGTGTGTGTGTGTGTGTGTGTGTGTGTGTGTGTGTGTGTGTCAGGCCATTGAATAACATGGAGAGACGTTTTTAAGCTGAAAAAAGCACAAAAATGCGGCTGTAAAAACGTCTGTGCGTATGATGCCTTAAAAGAACCGGAGACAGGGGGCATCCCTGCCTCGTTCCTCTGGAGATGGGAAAGGAGGGTGAGAGGCAGCCAGCATAGCAAACTGAGACAGAGGGGCATGAATAGAGGGCCGTCTACCATGAAAGTATCAAGTCTTCTAAACCCCGACGCTGTAGCACATATCGCAAATAGTCCCATGAGAGGGGGTCAAAGGCTTTATATAAGTCAAGCGATAGGAAGAAACAGGAGATTTTGCATTGTTGCAGTCAGGGGCGTAACGATAGGGGTTGCAGGGGTTGCAATTGCAACCGGGCCCCATGGTCCAGGGGGCCCATGTGCCTCCCTTGTACACCTGAATAGGAGGGATGGTGGGGTGGCATTTAGAGGACCCAATCTCCTCCATTTTCCTCTATCCAGTTTACTTGTCTTCTGCTGTTCCCAGGGCCCTTGTGTGCTTCCCTGGTCCCCCTGGGGCCTGCTGCAGAACTTGTGAAAGGGCCCCACTGCAGTACCGTAATAAAGGGACCCACAATAGGAGTAAAGGGCCCCAGGATCAGTGGGAAGAGGGAAGGGCCCTGGCCAGGGGTTGGGGGGCCCTTCATAATTTCTTGCACCGGGGCCCTGAATGTTCTAGTTACGCCTCTGGTTGCAGTAGGGTGATCAAGTGAACAACTTTCTGGACATTGTCCCCCACCTGACAGTCAGGTATGAAACCGACCTGGTCGCTATGAACCAAGGAGCGTAGGTACTTGTTGATGCGGGAACACAAGATCTTCCCCAGGAGTTTCACGTCTTCATCCAATAGAGAGATTGGGCGAAATGCCTGGGGTTCATAGGCCTCCTCGGTAGTCTTGAGGATCATGCATACGTGAGCTTGCAGTGAGTCTGGGGAGGGTAGCACACCTAATTTCATACAGTTAAAGTAGGCCATCAGATGAGGAAGCAAAAGGGAAGAGAATTTGCAATAATATAGTCGGCTGAAGCCATCCGGACCCCCTCTCTTCGAGGTTCGGATGCCCTTGATGGCCTAAACCACCTCTAGTTCAGTGATGTCAGCATAGAGCTGTGCAGGCTGCCGAAGAAAGAGGAGGAAGAGGAAGGAGATTTTTCAAGTAAGCTTATACTGGATGGTCAAAAATAACGGTTTGTATTGCTATTACAATGGCGACTTTCTAAAATGGAAGTGTATGCTGTGACTATAGATCTCCTTTAATTTATACAAGACGGTTTTAAACTTTAGACTTTGACATATGTACTTGTTTGTGCATGATGACACGTGAATTAATTTTATGGCATCTAAGAAACACAGTCCTGCACAGCGATAGGTTTTTATTGTTTCATAGAAGTACCTGCGATGACACATATGATTATTCAGAATATTCAGTAATTATAATGGCATTCCTCATGAGAAGAGACTTAAACTGGAGTTCCACCCACATTTTTTACTCCTCACTATGCAGCACTAATGTGCCTCCTTAAAATGAATTAGCAATTTATTTATTTATTTTTTTCTGTTCACTTGCCTGATTTATGCCTATATCTAATTTCACTTCCTCCTTTAGGGGCGGCGGCACCCTACATCATTTCCGGATTTGCATTGGCTCCTGGGAGATCTTGGTCCGCTTGACATGGCAAGGCTCCGATAACATTTAACATTGGCATCTATGGAAAATCTTGGTCAGCTTGACATGGTACTGCTACAGTGCCATGTCAAGCTGACCAAGCTTTTCCATAGAAGCCAATGTTAAATGTTACTGGAGCCATGTCATGTCAAGCTGACCAAGATTGCACCACACTACACATGCGTGAGGCCAGCATGCACAGAATCCAAGAGGAAGGACACTGGCTTCAGATGCCCACACTGTGCATGAACTTCACAAAGTAAGAAAATGATGCTGCACAAATAGAAAACTGGGCATAGTTTACAGCATACATTTGTTACATTGCACGAGGCATGAGTATTATAGGGGTATTTTTATCTTAAAAGTCATATTTCGTCCGGAACTCCACTTTAAGTGAATGGTCGCATTTAAATTATTTGTAACATGAAGGATGTAATGGAGGATTTTAGTGAATTTGACATAGCAGTTTTAGAGGATGTAATCAATAGATGTTTTAAATAGTATAGATTCCACTGTCACCTTCAATTATATTTTGCTGTTTTGTAAAAGAGTTTTGTTACTCTGGCACCTGAAAAATTCCCATAATAGTATAATAAAGTTATGTGTGTTTTAAAATAATCTTTATTTTTTTTGTTTGCAAAGGGTATAAGACGTACATTGAATGAGTGTAAGTCCAACATTAGAGCGGACACATGGCAAACAAATCAAATCGCAGGTTGCACAATCATCAGTATCGTATAAGGCCATTTTAGTGCAGCTAGTGTGCAGCATATAATTTCTAACATTTTCTATGTTCTCAAACGAAATGCAGTAATGAAGTGCTAAAGAAGGTCCGGTACCAACCGTTGGCACTCAAAAACAAAAGAAAAGAGGGGGTGGGGGGAGGGAAAGGGGGTCTTGAGGAGATAGCTCTTCACTGCACTTTTCAAGTTATGTGTGTTTTAACTGGGATGTTGGTCTTATATATTTCCCCAGGATGGAATATAATTGATGTGCATTATGTGCATTGTGTAATTATGGTACTGGAAAATATAATTAGATTAGATCTTTGGACAGTAACTTAAAGTGATACTAAACCCTCACATTTTTTTTCGCCTATATCTGTTGCTAAATAATAGCACTACACGAGAAGTCTAACCTTTTTTGTAATTTTCCCTTTTAAGTTGTTTTATTCAGGCTCCAATTTTCCCATTTGCGGTCTCTCCTGTTTGCTGGGTGACCCGTGCATTGCCGATCTCAGTGTCACCTGTGTGAGCGTGCTCACACCTATGTGACTACAGCCCTATGTAGGAACGCTGGCTGCGCCCACACTCATTGTGTTCCCGGGCACAGGTGACACTGAGATTGGCAATGCACGGGTCACCCAGCAAACAGGAGAAACCGTAAATGAGAAAAAACAGAGCCTGAATAAAACAACTTAGAAGCGAAAATGAGCAAAAAAGGTTAGACTTCTCATGTAGTGCTATTATTTAGCAACAGATATAGGCGAAAAAATGGGAGGGTTTAGTATCACTTTAAACTATTTAATAGTTTCCTTTATTTCCATCAACTGTATCGTGAGATTGCTGTACCTTAAGTGGATCTGAACCTGAAAAAACCTCCAGACAGGTAGAACTTTTATGATTTCCAAGAGTTCATAGTATGCTGTGCATACTAGCCCATTAATGCTAACAGTATCTGGAGGGCCAATAAAAAAATGCAGAGTTTAATTCTCAGGGCCGCATACCTACCAATGCCCTTAAAATATTCCTGTGGGAACTTTAACGAAGATCACAAATGAGGAATTGGGATACTCAAAGATGGAAGTTATAAAACACGGAACTGCGGCAGGGAGAGCGCATAGTTGCAATCCTCAAAAGACATAATGAGCTTCTGGATGCCTGTACTTTCCTGCTTATTAAAGCCCACACTTGATAAAGAAATTTAATAGAAAAATACAAATGTATACCAATTCATCTTGTATGAAACAACTCATAGGTCTCCCAGTTGTCCTTTTACTGTTAGTATCATGTTTTTGGAGGCCTAACTAGACAGGTTAACAGAAACTAACATTGAGTGCAGTATGCCTCACCTGGTACCTCCAAGGATGATGAACTTTTATAGTCTTCATCTGCAGGAGCTGCTCCTGACATCTTGTGATGACCTGCCTCAGTAACATCTACCATGGTCAAGGGTCTTTTGCGGGGTGAACGTGGCACAGTTTGCTTGTCTACATCTGTCTTTGTCACCTCTAAAGAGGGAAAAGAGACAGGGAATTGTTCCTTAAATTCATTATGACACATTTCCAGGAATATATTTAAAGGGATTTGTCTTTCCCATAAAAAAAAATGGAAGCTTCTCTAGTGCCAGCCTTGGATATTACCTGTGAGATGTTTTGTGGCTGTAAAAAAGCAGCCTTTGGAAGCTCCTGGTGCTTTTTTGGACAACAAGCTTCACGCAATGCCGTTTGCTGTGACTGCAGCGCAATTAATTGCATGACAATTGCGGCAGAACCATACTGCATTTTCAGGTGCCATTAAAATGAATGGTTTCTGAAATTCACATTGTGCGATTTGTCATTTTACCATAGCGTTTTGAAATCATAGGGAAAATCTCGGCAATTCCGCCCACAATTTAAAACGCCCCAGGTTAGATGCAGCTGGAATGCCAATCAAAGCACCTGCCACTAAATAAATTGGTACCTTATAGTCCTGTTCACACTTTGCGTATGCTTTGCTTCAAAAATTATACTTGTTGCCTTTTTGGTGCTTCAAAGCTCCTCCAAAGCCTCCATTGAAGTCTATGACAAAACTAACTTGCAGCACCTAAAGCTTCTGAGAGGCTTTTTTCAGCTTTAGCCTTGCTTTGTTGTGGCGGTATTGCATGTATGAGATATCCCAGGATGCACTGAAAAATCAACAAGCAAACCGGAAAGATGTCATCAGCAGTAGCTTCTGGTTCATCTGTATATATTTTGGAAGTATCTGGTGTGAAGCATGGAGCAGCAGGAAGGTGAGCAGAGTCCGGACTGAAGCAGAGCAACTAGTAGATGGTACATGTGGTATGCAACATAGGAACGCTGCAGCGGAAGGTGAGCGGGACTGGAGAATGAGGATTGAGTGGCAGAGGATAAGCAGAGCGAGGGGACCTGAGCAGGACAAACTAGCAGATGTCCCACATGGTGTGCAGCCTGGGAGAAATATAACAAGAGGTGACTGGAGTATCAGAAAACCAGAGTGGGGGATCAGCAGAGCTGGAGGTTACTACTGAGCAGGGGCTGAGCAAAGCTGGTGGTTACTACTGAGCAGTGGATCAGTGGAGCTGGGGGTTACTACTGAGCCGTGGATCAGTGGAGCTAGCAGTTACTACTGAGCGGGGGATCAGCAAAGCTGGGGGTACTAATGAGCAAGGGATCTGCTGAACGAGGGTATTAATAAGCTGGGGATCTTCTGAATGAATGTACTAATAAGCTGTGGATCTGTTGAACAGGGATACTAATGAGCTAGGGATCTGCTGAACAGAGGTACTAATGATCTGGGCTTCTACTGGGCCCCTTTAAAATAAATAAAACATTACCACACAGAGGACACTTGCCAGGCTTCATTAAAGCTTCAAAAAAGCATCAGTGAAGCATTGCAGACGCAGGTTGAAGCTGCAGGTGCTTTAATGTGTGTTACAGTTGAAGCAAATATAAATGAGCCCTTATAGATTTCTATAGTTCAGCCTGCAGGATGAACAAAATAAATCTAACAGATTTATCTACTCACACTAAACAGCAAGGGTGGATGAACCTTCCCTGATGGCAATTGTATCCTGAGGGGGGTGCCCAACCCTTGTTCATTTTGTACTGTGGTCTGTGACCGCACTGTAGAGATTTCCTCTCACTTCCGATCGACTTCTGTACAATCAGCCTGTGGGATTTTCTCTGTTCGGTCAGCTCCGCTGGCTATAGCCATCAGTGCTAAACAGTGTATTCTGATGAAGGGGAAGTCTCCCCGCTGTCAGAATATAAAGGCTCAGCAGGGACAGATTCCCCATCCACACTGAATGTGGTTGAATGAAAAAATAAAAAATAACGACTCTATGGGCTGCTTAAGGTGAAATTTTGTGAACAAGGTAATGTACAGCCATAGAACTTGAAAGAAATGTTTACTTTTCCAAAATCTATCCAAAACTTAAATATGCCCCATGCCCAGACTGTACACCAAAGTATTTACATATTCCAGACAAGCAGTAAAGCAGTTTAAAACATAAAAGCAGTTAACAGCAAATGTTCACTCATCTCTGTAGCTGCAGGCATTGTGGAGATATTCTTAAAGCGGAGTTCTACCCAAAAGTGGTACTTCCGCTTGTCAAATTACTCCCCCCCCCCCCAGGTGTCACATTTGCCACCTTTCGTGGGGGGGGGGGGGGGGGG
>BLSH010005540.1:1154585-1174808 GCA_018402905.1 Glandirana rugosa | reverse complement strand
TATATAGTGTATACCAGGGATATGCAATTAGCGGACCTCCAGATGTTGCAGAACTACAAGTCCCATGAGACATAGCAAGAATCTGACAGCCACAAGCATGACACCCAGAGGCAGAGGCATGATGGGACTTGTAGTTTTGCAACAGCTGGAGGTCCACTAATTGCTTATCCCTGGTGTATACAGTGAAATACAAGAAGCAGCAGCTCGACTATGAATTTTTTTTCACAGTAAAAATCTTCAATATCAATATATTGAGCTGTGCTAAGAATATAAATAATGTTCAAGTGTGCCTGTATTACACATAAATACAAAAACATTCTACAAAGATGAAAATATAAAAAAATAAAAGTCCATGTGATTAAGGCTCCATGCACACAGGACGTTAAAAAAAACGTCAGTAGCTTTGTAGTGAGTTTTTCAGGTTTTATTAGCATTAATGCACTAGCGTTTTTCGACGTCAGCGTTCTTGAGCGTTTTTTTTTTTTTTTTCAATGGATCAAAAACGCTGGCGAGACACGTTTTTGAGCGTTTTTTTATGAGCATTTTTAAGCTTTCAACGTTTTTTTGCGGTCAAAAGAACGACTCTTGATTTTAGGGCGTTCTGACAGCAGCCCATAAACTCCACTGCTGATAAACGACAATAAACGTCCATGTGTGCATGGACACATAGGATAACATAGAGGGGAGTTTATGGGCTGTTAAAACAAAAAACGCCCAAAAACTACCGTTTAGTAGCTACAGCAGCCTTTCTCAGCCTTTTCAACACAGAGGAACCCTTGAAATAGGTCTCGGGGAACCCCGCTAAAAATTTAAAATCTACAACTCATGATACATTAGTGTGATGGTCAATGGGAAGAATGCTCCTTACACTTGTGGTCATTGGGAAGAATTACCCCCTTACAGATAGCTAAAAAGATCAGTGGTATCATTGGGAATTTATCTGAGAGGTAGAAATTGACCATTGCTCAAGGAACCCCAAGCAACCTCTGGAGGAACCCTAGGATTCCACGGAACCCTGGTTGAGAAACCCTGAGCTACAGTGTGCATGGAGCCTAAGAGTCCTCTTATTCAGTACTCATATTAAAGTCACAGCAGAATAGTTGTCCATCACCAATGCGTTGAGAAACCTGTGCATCAAAAACTGCCACCTCAATGGTAAAAATGCAAGTATACCCGCTATAAATGACCCTCTAATTCAATGGTTCTCAACTCCTGTCCTCGGGACCCACTAACAGGCCAGGTTTGCAGGATAACTGAAATGCATCACAGGTGATATCATTTGCTGCACAGTGATTGCAGTATTCTAGTCTGCATCTCCCCAAGGTAATACCTACAATCTGGCCTGTTGGTGGGTCCAGAGGACAGGAGTTGAGAACCACTGCTCTAATTAAAGAGAAGTCACAAAGAGCCCATGGGTTAAGACCCCTTTCGCGTCAAGGTGTTTTTCAGGCGCTTTTGCGCTAAAAATAGGGACTAAAAAGCGCCTGAAAAACTCCCCCCAATACACCCCAGTGTGAAAGCCCGAGTGCTTTCACACTGGGGCGGTGCGCTTGCAGGACGGTAAAAAAAAAGTCCTGCAAGCCGCATCTTTACAGCAGTGTGGGAGCGGTGTATTCACCGCTCCTATACCGCCCCTGCCCATTGAAAACAATGGGGCAGCGCTCCCGAAGCGCCTGAACACCGCTTCCGGAGCGCTGCAAACCGGCACTTTTAAAGCGGTTGTCTACTTATCGATTTGATAGTGTCAAAAAAAAGAGTTAATATTCCCCGCATGCCGGAAATGCTAGCTGTCTCCTTGATTGTGCTCTCAACCCAAACTAGCAAACCATCCAATGGGTGGTGTCATAATGGATCACATGTGCAGCATCATGGTAGTTGCAGGTTAAGAGGCTAAGATGTCAGCTTCCTTAGCTAAAAACAATAGGAGAATATACAACCACTTTAACCCCTTGTGGGGGGGGGGTTAAAAGCGCACCGCCGCCGCTATAAGGATCGGTGAAACGCCGCTAATTAGTGGTGTTTTACCGCTAACACTCGGGCGGCTCCAGTGTGAAAGGAGCCTAAAAGGTGTATTAGGGTCACCACAAGTTTGCTGGCACTCTCCAGAGGTAAGAGGAATCTTTATAGAGATCCTCCACAGGTCACCATCGCAACAGCGCTCAAATGGGAACATAGAAGCAGACACCACAGTGTAAAAACTTCCTAACAAAATAGATTTATTGTACTTACGTCAGCATATTAAAATATTGTGCAATGTAAACCTCTTTCCCGTCGGCAACTACAGCAATCCGCCCACACTTTGGGGAATGAGGAAACATGCTGACATCAATCACATTTTTGATGCACAGATTTCTCAACGCATTGGTGATGGACAACTATTCTGCCGTGACTGTGATATGAGCACTGAATAAGTGAACTCTTCATCACTTTTTTATTGTTTCATTTTTGTAGAATGTTTTTATATTTATGTGTAATACATGCACACTTGATCATTATTATGTATATTTGGTTATATTTTCTTATTGCAGCTCAATATAGTGATACACCCATATTTAAGGTGTAACATGAAACATGGTCACATTCTGCAGCCCTGCCACCCTCAAACTGCCCTCTCTTACCTGAATCACAAGGTTCTTCTTCCCACAGCATCCTAGATTTTTTTTCAATTCAGTATCGCTGTGTGAGACCACACCCACACATCCGCGTCATCCATTCACAGACCTATTCACATGGATCTGTGAATGGAAGAAAACAAGTCCCATTTTCCACCATGGCAGAGGGACTCCTAGATCAAAATTGCGCACAAATGTTGGTGACATCACCATACTCATCGTTCAGTCATCACTCCTTTCAGCACCACAACTGAGTGTCTGTACCTCGTATGGACCTGGGGGTGGAGGAACAGTCTGTAGGAGCCTGTGCATTGTACCAGATGCACTGATTGTGGTGCCAATATTTTACAGGCTCCAATGTAAACAATTTTCTTCCCTTTTTTCAACATGAGTAAGTTTATTACAAAAGATGGAATATGCCCTTAAAAGAGAAGTTTGGGATTTACAAAAAATAAACATCTCTACTCACCTAGGTAGATGCAGCATCAATCTGATGCAGCTTCTGTCGCCCTCCGGCTCTGCAGTGAGAAATTAGCAATCAAACACCACTGATCGCTCAGTTCTCCCCCTCTGCTTTGAGCAGAGAGCCATGACTGTCAGTCAGTGGCTCTCTGCTCTCCCCTTCAGTGCCCCAGTGAGCACTGGACTGTGGAGAGGGCAGGAGGGGCTGGCTCATGCTCTCAGAGGATCGCTGAGAGGCTGAGCCATGTGCCAGTTCAAGGTTCTGGGTGGATACTAACCATATAGTCAGGGCTTGGACCGGCTGGGTGACGTCAGCCGACAGCGGGCTTTATCCTACTGTCGACTGAAAATGGGTCACAGGAGAGCAGAACGAATTGCACTTATGTGATCCATATGAGAATTATGGCCAAAAAAAAGCTTTGGCCATACTTCTCCTTTAGGAGGATAATGATGCATGCATTTCTGTACCCAGCAGTGGTAATTTATACAGGGAAGGTGATCTGAATGGTCATACCTTCCAGGTTTCTGAGAAAGAACAACTTTAGAGCAAAGTAGTCAGGCAAAGAACACAACACGTCATGCTACCCCAGTTACAAAGGACACAAAGAATTAATATACAGTGGAACCTTGGATTACGAGCATAATCTGTTCCAGGAGAGGGCTTGTTATCCAAATCACTCTTCTATCGAAGCAAGTTTCCCCATAGGAAACAATGGAAACTCAGATAATTCGTTCCACAGTGACTGCTTGTCAACGCAGTACTGTATGTGGCCAGAGGTCCGCGGGCGCTGGTATATGCAATACCATACGTGGCCAGAGGTGTGGTGGCACTGGTGAGCCTCGGAGACGGTTGGAAACATTCGGAAATGCTCGGGAACTGTTTACACTTTCGGTATTTCTGAATGCTTCCGAGGGTCTCCGAGGCTCACCAGCGCCCCGCACCTCGCCACATGCGGTATTGCATGCACAGAGGCTTAATCCTGCTCGTTTTGCGAGACAGAGCTCTCAAACCGAGTCAGGATTTTTTTTTTTTAAATGCTCTTTCAAAATGCTTGTTAACCGCGTTACTCGTGAACCAAGGTTCCATTGTACAAAAGATGACTGGCTAAACCCACAAGTTCCTTTTCACTTCTGCCTTTCCTTTTCCAATATAACAAATGCAGTCATTTAGAGGTTGAGTAGAAAGTTCAGAGCAGTTAAAAAAAATCACGCTCTTTATACTTGGCCGATTTAATGCCAGGAGCTATAAAATTATCCTTTCTCTATGATACATGCCAAGTAAAATAATGCACAAAAGGCGTGGCTGAAATGAGTAAGAAATAAATAAAGCTTCAAGGTTTTATGTGAAACTGGTATACCAACTATGAATATCAATATATTATACTTCTTGCTCTTCCCTGCAGGCAAGTCAGAAACAGATAAAGGCAGAATGGAGCCCCTAGGCAAGCTAGAAGATTTGCATTCCCTACCCCTCGTACCTTTAGACACCACTACCTACAAGTGCAAACCCCTTGTGAATAGATAGAAAGGCACACAGTGGTGACCTATTGTGCTATCCTCCTGATTTACTGTAGGAACACGAAGGTTGTAGTTTTGCCCCATAAACACCCCCTAGGCTCTAAGCTCCTGCCCATTCATGGGTGGCTTGTGAATGACCCGCCTCCGAGGCCAGTCATCATAGAGTTCAAGAACATGCAGATTTCAGTTGTTCATAGGCAACACTTTAGACACCTTTACAGATTATCGGTTTAGCAAGAACATGCTAGAATTTTTGCTTATATTCCAATGTGTGCGTCGATACCTAAAATGTGTAGCATAATTGCTGTCCTCATAAGAAGGTGCACTCAACACATGCGTTTAGGTGCATATGTGAGTGTACATGGGAGGTAAGGGGGCTTAAAATATTTACTTTACTTTGATTTTTAAAGCTCTTTTGTTTTTTTACTTAAATTTTATTGATCTTACATAAGAGACTCATGGGGGACTTGCCAGCCTCCTAAGAGACATCAAGGATATAGTAGACCCCTAATGTTACTTCTGTACCCCACTGAAGCTGATCAGGCACAGACTGTGCATGGTACACTTCTTCCCTTGTCAGCACTGCTGGGGAATGACAAAGCTGAAACTAGAAGTCTGAAATGCTTGATGCTTCCAGCTTCATTCACCAGAGGGATGATCAGCAAAGAGTTCTCCGATTGGACAAGGTGGAGAGCAAGACCTCACCGCTTCACCTTTCTACCTCGTCCAATCAGAGAACACTTTGCGTTCATTCACAAAATGCAAAGCATTCTCTGAATGGCATCTGTGTCAAGAAGCTAACCTCCTGTGTTCAATATGCAGACGTGCAGCCACTCGGCATGGGCCCTGAAACCTACTGAAGACTAGGGATGGGCAAATTGTTTGGCCATTTGCCAAACACCCAAATTTGCAGGGTGTTTGCCAGGGCCGACGAACACCCAGTAATACACTGAGCACTGCACAGTGCATTCTGTGCCCCGATTGGGCAAAGTTTTGCCCAATCAGGGCGCAGTGTAAGCTGGTTGTTAAGGAACAGGGCCGGGAAGCCGGCCGCCGCGCCCTTAACAACTGATGGGTCATCAGCTGTCAATGAGTTTTCCTGCTGACAGCTGAATAAAAAAAAAGTGCCATAATTAGGGATATGTAAAAAGTAATTGGCCATAAAAGGGGTATAGGGGTCTGGATACTGCCCTGGGGGACATGTATTAATGAAAATAAAATTTAAAAAAACAATCGTTTTTTCACAAGCAGTGATTTTAATGATGCTTAAAGTGAAACAAAAATTAAATATTCCTTTAAATATCGTGCCTGGGGGGTCCCCTTAGTTTGCATGTAAAGTGGCACATCTGCAGGATGTATAGAATGTATAGATGTATGTCATTCAAACTTGCTTGCGGCTGTAATGTATTGCCGGCTCCCGGCAATACAGATAAAAAAAAAAGAAAAAAAAATGTGTGCGCCAAAAATCAGCGTGGGGTCCCACCCAAAAACCATACCAGACCCTTATCTGAGCATGCAACCTGTAGGCCAGGATGGGGGGGTGAGCGAACGGTCCCCCCTCCTAAATCATATCAGGCGACATGCCCTCAACATGGGAGTGTGGGTGCTTTGGGGCGCCCCCCCCCCCCCGAAGCACCTTGTCCTCATGGGGACAAGGGACTGTTCCCGACATCCCTGGGCTGTGGGGGCTTATCAGAATCTGAAAGCCCCCTTTAACAAGGGGGCTCCCAGATACCGCCCCCCCATGTGAATAGGTATCGCACATAGCACCCCTACCCATTCACCATAAAAGTGTCAAAAAATAAAAACTACAGTAGACAGTTTTTGGCAAATCCTTTATTAAAAAATAAAAGTGTGTCCCATGATGTAAATCCACCGTCAATCACGCAGTCCAACGCACTCGAAAAATAGGAAAAAATTTTTTAAAAAACTATCCGGCTCCATTGGAGACTACCCACCATATGCACTGTCTTCTGTCACTGGTGAATGGGTAGGGGTACCCGATACCCATTCACATGGGGGGGTGGGATTTGGTTGGCCCCCTTATTAAAGGGGGCTTCCAGATTTCGATAAGCCCCCACCCGCAGACCCCCAACAACCACAGCCCAGGGTTGTTGGGAAGATTCCCTTGCCCCCATCTGCCACAAAGCACCCCCCCCCATGTTGAGGGCATATGGCCTGGTATGATTCAGGAAGGGGGGGGGGGGGGAGCGCTCGCTCATCACCCCCTATCCTGACCTCCAGGCCGCATGCTCGGATAAGGGTCTGGTATGGACTTTGGGGAGGATCCCACGCCAGTTTTTAAAAAATTTTAATTGTGGCTGTAATGTCCCGGCTCGCAATACAGATAAAAAAAATGAAAAGACCTTAAGGGCCTAGTATGGACTGGGGGGGGGGGGGGAACCGCACGCCATTTTTTTCATCTGTATTGCCGGGAGCCAGCAATACATTACAGCTGCGAGCAAGTTAAAATTACATTTTTTACCTTTAGAAATGTCATTATTGCTGCGGCATGTTCTATACATCCCACAGATGCGCCACTTTACAGACAGATAAAGGGGAGCCCCCCGGACACGATATTTAAAAGGAATATTTCATTTTTATTGTTTCACTTTAAGCATCATTAAAATCACTGCTCCTGAAAAAACTTTTTTTTTTTTTAATTAACACATGTTCCTCAGAGTAGTACTCAGACCCCCATACCCCTTTTATGGCCAATTACTTGCATACAAGCCTTCAAAATGGGCACTTTTGATTTTGCCTGTTCTGCTCTTATAGACTTCAGTGGAGTTTGCTGTTAGGGTTAGAACTTTTCTCCTGTTCGGAGGTTCTGCTGCGAACCAAAAGGGGGTGTTCGGCAGTTTCTACTTCAGTGATTTTCAACTTCCTGGGGCATTGGCTAAGTATGGTTGATAGTCCCTCCTCCCCTGTAAGCTCCTGCCAATGTATAAGACACCTTCAGCCATTTCTGAAACCTGAACGGTAAATATTAATGGATATTAGTGATATAAAGAGATTAAAAAACTTTTCATGGTGTGGGTGTTTATTTTTCTTACCAAACACACAAGGTGCCCCATAAACAAATTCTCAAGGGGAGGAGGCAACCACACACCTACTTGTCCCACCCCACCACATGGAAAGGAAAGGGGAGGGGGTATGGGGTACAAGCCACCATCTTGCTGGTAATCCCTTCTCGGGTACAGAGGAGCCTGTTGCCGGTCAACACCAGGAATTAATGGTTTGGAATGGGGTCCTCTGTTTTTTGGGGGGGACTTACTCTTAAAGCTCCTCCTCAATGCTGAAGGGCATGTGGGCTGGTAGTAGCTTAGTAAAAAAATATTTTCACTTCTACTGCACAACATTTGACGGCTGTTTTACGGAAATCCCTATATATTTTGTTTACGACTGCTTAGAAGACAGACTCTAATACACTATACCAAGTATGTCAGTCTGCATACCCTCTCCTTCCACCAATTTAGATATAAAGTTGATTGAAATATAATGTAAGGGGTCCCATGACCTCAGGTTTGGTATAATGAAATTCTTTTCTCATGTTTAATGTTGGTTACAACTACAGTATGGATGATTTTACTGTGGCTTGACTTCAGCTTTAGGTGTACGTTTATAAAGCAGTGTAAAAAATCCACTGCACAGTTCTCCGGCATTCACAGAGGAGATCGTTCTCCCCTGTGTGCCTGTTTATAAAGGTGTGTAGATCCCTTCACAGTTGGTGAAGTGAAGTGATCTACCAACGCTTTAAACTGTGGAGAACGCCCTGATCTCGTGAGACATTACGGCACCGAAATTCACAGAAACTCAGA
The DNA here is from genome assembly GCA_018402905.1 of Glandirana rugosa. Lineage (NCBI taxonomy): Eukaryota > Metazoa > Chordata > Amphibia > Anura > Ranidae > Glandirana > Glandirana rugosa. Next base: position 1,166,395 of record BLSH010005540.1, on the reverse strand, counting down.
GATGTCCATTTATTAAGCAGTGATAAATTATCACTGCTCAGTAACGGACATCTCGGAGGAGCCCGCCCAAACAGTAAATACAATTATTAGCCCCCCTACACTATATATATGTGTATATAAGCACATACACACATTATATATACATATATATACACATACATTATACGTACATGTATATACACACATACATCATATACATGTATATACATATATACACATATACAGGGCAGGGGGACATGGCTGATGTGTTGGGGGGTCTGAACGAGGCAGGAGGAAGTCTCTAATCTTCCTCTTTCCTCGGGAATGTCTCTTCACCCCCCCAATTCTCCACCTCTGAGCTGGTGAAGCGGGGAGGGTGAATTCTGACCGAGATCACCTGTGATGTGCAGTGATCACAGCTTTATAAACTGCCCGTTTCTGTGTCAGTGAATGAGAGTTGGAGATGTGCAGAGATAAATCGGTGAAGAACAGCTTCTCTCCCCATTATCTCTGCTTTATAAACTGAAAATAAGCTGTGATCAGCGGTGATCCTTGGGATCACGGCTGATCACAGTTTTATAAAAGGACACCTTACTTTTAAAACATTTAACAAATACACAATGACTTTTTTATTTTTTTTAAGCTAAAACATATGGATACCCCTTTCACATGCTCCAATCCATTGTACTAGAATGGATACTGTAGTGTAGCCCATTGTATTTGGACCACCTTTTAAACTGAATTAAAAAAAACATATGAGAATCTAACCCATAAAAAGACTGCACTTCTCTTTAAGAGCAAAATACTATTAACAATTCCTAGCATTCGGTCTCTAAACCCCACCTATAGGGCTGCTTTACACATGCCATGTCACCACTACGACCTAAGTGCCGGTTCACACTGCCGCTCCTTGTAATGCGACAAAGGTGCATGACAAGTCGCACCCCATTAATGGCAATGGAACTGTTCTAATCGGTGCGACTCAAGTCTCACTGACTTAGAAGAAGGTTCCTGCACTACTTTGGGGAGACTTCATCACAACGTGCATTGACCTCTGTTGATGAAGTCGCAAGCAAGACGCAGTGAAGTCACGCAGGATGTTGGCTGTCAAAGTAGATGTAAACCGGCACTAAAATAAGACTGCCAGAGCTGCAGAAGAGTTTGGTGCAGGATTTTGAAGTAAAAGTTCTGATCCCCAAATTCTTACAGAACTGAAAATGTCAACTTGTGTATGGAGTATGGTGAGAATTTACTGTAAGGGCCCTTTCACACGGGCACTCCGATTAGGTCAGATTATCAGTTTTTCAGGCAGACCTGATTGGACGCTCCATTCACTTCTATAGAGCGGCGGATGTCAGAGGTGACATGTCCGCTAACACCCGTTGCTATCGCATCCAATCCTGTCCACAAAGTCCAGAAGGATGGAAACCCTATTTTCCATCAGTCTGGTGGGTCAGATGGGATCGGATGAAAACAGACAGGTAGTCCGTTTTCATCCGATCTCTCATAGAGGACAGCGGGGCAGCACAGTGAGCGGAGACAGATCTGTCATCCGTCTGCTCAGCGGGGATCAGCAGATCAATCCCACACTGAGCAAGCGGAATCCATATTATGGACAAGCCCATGTGAAAGAACCTTAAAGCTCGGTTCACACATAGGCGACTTGCGATCCGACTTGTGTTGCCCCAAGTTGCTTGACATCCGAAATCCCATTGAAATGAATGGGAGCAGTCTTAATGTACACTACTGAAGTCGCTCTGACTTCAGAAAAGGTTCCTACTTCAAGGCCACTTCTATCCGACTTGTGCCCATAGTAATCAATGGAAGTCGCCTCCAAGTCGGATCCCCATCTATATTGAAGCGACTTTACGAGAAAAAGGAAAATAATTTACACAGGTACTCCCCACAAATTACCCAGGCAATCCCCTCCCTCCCTTCTCTGATAGGCCACAGGCAAAGTCGCCTGGCATGGAGGTCACTTCAGGTTGCATTGTAAGTTGCCCAAATTCGCGTTGAAGTAGCGTTCAAATCGCCAAGCAAAGTTTCCCCTGAAGTCGGATCGCCTATGTGTGAACCGGCCCATAGTAGCACAGTTTACAACTGTAGCAATATATTTTATACAATAACTTGTAACATATAATATGTAAAGAGGAGTAGTTCTGTATGTAACGGCAATTAGTATAATGCAAAAAAAAAAAAAAAAAAGCATACAGTCAACTGAAAATCAGAACAAACCAGAAATTCAGGACTTAAAAATAATTAACTTTATAGACAACAGTACTCAGCAATGACCTCAGCATTCTCAGGAGTTGTAACAGTAACTCAGGATTTACAAATGTCCAGATACTCTTGCAAAAGATATTTCCCTCCAGGCAACAATACCACTGACTGGAAAATCTACATTTATGTTCCGGTAGTGCTCTAACATGGTATTTGCACACTAACGACATTCATGTTTTAAAAGGGTGGGTCCTTCCAAAACTGATAACCCAGTCATGAGTAGATGCATAAAGGATCATGAGTAATTAGAATACCCTTTTACTGAAGAAGTATGGGGGCTTCCATTTCTAACATCTCCTTCGGAAAATACAAGGTGCCTGGCTATCATGCTGTTCCAATGGTTTCAGTAATTTCTGACTCATGGACCTGGCATGAGACTATGTAGGTGTATTCTGGAGTCCTAACAGGAAGAAGCCAGCTTATCAGCACCCAAACTGTCTAGAACTGAAACAGGGCTGGGCTTTCTGTATAAAACTCTACCTAAAACTGTCTAGAAGTACATAATTAAAAGGTTTGCTCCTCCACATCATTTATTATGTTCTATGCAATCCAGTTATGACTGAGAGGAAGATCTTCAGCTGGCCACCTAAAGTCAGCTGTTGAAATGAATTCCCTTTGAATTTTTCACAGAGAATCCAGTATAGACCAAGACATATCGGACTCAGGAGGGTATGAATATACAAAGAATTCTCATGTACTCGTAACACGGATGGCTTGGTCTGACACATCTAAATCAATGCTGGGGAGATCCACCTGAAGGGATCCCATAGACTAGGGATATGCAATTAGCGGACCTCCAGCTGTTGCAAAACTACAAGTCCCATCATGCCTCTGCCTCTGGGTGTCATGCTTGTGGCTGTCAGAGTCTTGCTATGCCTCATGGGACTTGTAGTTTTGCAACATCTGGAGATCCGCTAATTGCATATCCCTGCCATAGACCTATAAACAGTTCACAAAGAACATTACATTGTCTGCTTGACTGAGAATGAGAACATTTTGGGTGTAGTTTAACCTGTTTAGTGACCACTATACACATATATGCAGCTGTAGAGTGGACGGGCCTTAACATCCACCTATCGCATGTATACATCACTGTGTAGTTCTGGGGCATATTCCATCGGCACCCCCAGAACTGTGACCAAGCTGTCACCGCCAACTCATACTGACAATCAGAGCCAGTAGGCTGGGCTCCTGATGACATCAGCAACGTGCAGTCAATCACAGTACAAAAAGTTTAGAAGCCCCTCCTACCGGCCTATGGAATCCGAATCCTTGTAAAGCACCAGCTGTGGCCAGCGTAAAGGGGTTAAATAGTCGTTAGTTTTAGTAAAGCCAGCCATAGACGGTTTAAATCTCAGCTGGTTCAGTAGGCACAACCTGAGATTCAAACCAAGTATAGGCAGGCTGATTTAACCCAAGTTGATCAACTTGGGAACAACCAGCATGTCGGATTTTTCATGTGATTATTGCCAGCACCTATAGCTGCTAGCAATAATCACTGTGTTCTGGCAGGGACGACTTCACCTGCTCCCCCACCAGGAGAACACAATGGCTCAACTGGAAATCCCCCCATTAACACTGACTGTGTTGATGGGAAAATTGAGCAATTTTCTTTCCTGCAATCTGTGGTGTCAGAAAAGAAAAATCGCTAAATCTGTGGCTGGCTTAACTGTTCAAACTAACTAAAAAAACATATACGGTTCTCATTTATCCATGGTACAGTAGCTAGTAGTAGTTGGTCACATTCAACTGGACTTGTTCTGGAATGCTGAAGATGAATAGTGGCTTCTCCAAGCCACTTTTTCAGTTCCAGTGTGTGTCAGGATGATATCCACCCATTTATAGTGACACAGGTAGCATTGGCCCCTAAAGTGGTAGTAAACAAAATACAAAATCCGCTGACAGCCAGGACTTTTATAACAGAAAAGACCCTAGAGGTCTCTTGTGTCATAAATCTCCTTCCTGCCGGTCAGCGAGTAATGTGATATGAGCCACACATGCTCAGCTCATCCACATTTTACGGCCCACTGCATGCCGCAGCGATGTCACTTCCATGCTCATGCATGGAAGTGACATCACTGCAGCCCGGCCAAACGGCCAGAGATTCCGAACCCGGAAGGAAGACCGGGGGAAGATGGGAGCACCGGGGAGCCATGACAGCTCAGCGCTGGAGGGCTCTGTTTGTAGAATAGTCTGTCAGAATGCATACCTCCCAACTTCTTGAGATGGTGATGAGGGATGCCTATTATCAAAAGTATATAAGTATAGGACACTCCCCCTGCCATGCCCCCCTTAAAGACGAATGCACAATAAAAAGAAGCATAAAAAAGGGTTGGTTAAGCCCATAGGTGTTTTTTTTTACCACTACTATTACTTTAATACAACCAGGATTTTACTATTACTTTAATATATCCACCATGGAATGTGTAGATGTTGATTGTCCAGGAACAGGATGGCGTTGGAGGTGTGAAAATTGAGGAACTAAAAAATAAAAAACTTCAAATATGACACGACAAGGAAACTCAACGTTTTTTTAAATGCTTTCATTTTCAGTCTGATGAGTTAGTCCAAGATTGGTACCACTTTCTTTTTGCCGATGGCAACATATAGATACAGTGACCAACATAAGCGAGTTTATGAATAAGTCAACTGCTTGGGTATTTCTTATTTAAAGCAGAACTCTGGGATCAGCAAAAAATACCCCATTAGTACACCCCCCCCCCCCCCACTAAACAGTTATTACATTTGTGAAATTCCTTACCATTGGAGAAACGTCTAACTGAATTTTCAGGAAGTCGGCTCTGTAATTCAAAAAATGCTGTATGTATTCTGCCAAGGAGGAGCTGTTAGAACAGTAAGTGCATCATATCCTTTCCTCTCTCTCTCTACACCATAATCAATTACATTTCCCATGAATATTTGGGATAGGAGTGAATGTGGGACGTACACTAGGCCTGTACATGTAAATGTGAACTCGCCCACTTCAACATAAATCACGCCCCTCTTTCCCCAGCCACACTGCTGAGCACACAGACAGATGCCAGTCTTATAAATGTAAAGCATGCATGTGCACAGTGTTTAGTTCATTCTATGTAGTCTACATTCATAAAATATTGAATTCTCCCTCCTCTAGGTTTTCTGTTACTGGCTGCAATCTTCACAAGACGTCTCCCCCTGCACTGGTGGGCACTGAGGGAGCTGCAATTATGGGCACTGAGGGAGCTGCACTGATGAGTCTGCATTGATGGGCACTGATAGAGCGGCACTGGGGCAGGGTGACCCCCCATGAACACCAGCTGCTGTTGTATCAATCTCCACAGTCCCAGCAGCAGCAACATGCGGAGGGAGGGGGAGAAGATGGCTAGCAGCTGAAGGGAGAGGAGCGTGGGTCAGAGCCCGGTATAGGAGGTGCAGGAGCATCATGGAATAAAGAGGCAGATTTGGCTTCCCTGCCACTAAGCTCCTCTGCAGTAGCTGAAGCTGGCTGGAGGGAAGCCAACCAAGAGCGCTGCAGAGAAGTGGCCCGGGGCATCGGGGGGGGGGGGGGGGCCAAGGGTCGGAGCACTGAGGGGAATCAGGGATCTATTTTTTACAGTTAAATCCCCTGTGACTCACCTGTAGTGATCCAAGCTAGAGAGGGAAGCTGGCTCATGGACATTGGTGCAGCATAGGAAAGGAGTGGGGGACATTCACAACCACAGGTGGAGGGGGAGAGGAAGATGGGGGAAGGTGTCGGGCGGCAGTGACAGGTGGCCAAATGGGGAATGATGACACGGTTTCATGCTCTTGTGGGAGATGAGACTGACAGTGAGTGGGCAGTGCAGTTTTTGGGTGGACTCTATGGTGGGTGGTACAGACCGGGGGAGGGGGCCTGTGAGACCCCTCCGCCCACTACAACAAGTAGGGACGGAAGCAGAAGTCCGTGCTTGCTGTGGACTGAACCACAACTGGGAAGTGACAAGATCAAGGTCTTACAACAGGATATCACTGGGCAGTAATGTTTTTTTCTTCCAAAATCAGCAGGCTATTGCAGAAGAACTACAGAGCTCAGAATAAGATGGATGGCATAGTTGGTGCAGGTAGGAGATCAGCAACAAGAACATGTAAAAAGTTTTTGCCCGGAGTTCTGCTTTAAAGTGTATGTAATTGCTAACAATACATTTCTCTTATTTGCTCCCTTTTCATCTGTTAAACGTATCATTGAAAGTATTTTAGTAGATTTGTTCAACAAGTGCAATTTAAAAAAAAAAAAAAAAAATGATCACCCAGTTAGCTGATAACTTTATGTACTCTCAGCCTTTGGACTGTTGGGCCCCTTCTTCAAGCTCAGCGGTGCTCGATGTGCAGGCAGATGACAGGTCCATGTCCTCTCTGCTGTGCAGAGCGGACACAGTCTCGGTCTCCTCTATGGGGAAATCAGATAGAAATGGACCGCCTGTCCGTTTCCATCCAATCTGATCCACTGGGCGGATACAAAATAGGATCAGTATCCATCAGTTTTTGGTGGGCAGGATCAGATGGTGGTGGTTGTCAGTGGGCATGTGTCCACAGAGGACAATGCAGGGCCTAATCAGGTTGCCTGAAAAACCGACAGGTGGACCTGATCAGACAGCCCCTGTGAGAGGGGCCTTGTCAGTTAACATTGTTCCCCGCTACCTATGTGGACTATAAAACACCTCCCCCTGTTATGGAGAAGAGAGGGAGGTATTATGTACTGTAGTTGTAAAATACTCACTGTCCTAGGGTAACAATGCTGCTCTGTATGGTTGTCACCCTAGGACAGGAAGTATGTTAATGGCAGGATTAACAGGTTAAAATAAAAATAAAAAAAGTATAAAAAAATAAGACCAATGCAGTAAGGACCAGTAAGCTGTAATAATATATATATAGTTGTTCTTGGGTATATACACAGTATCTCATAAAAGTGAGTACACCCCTCACATTTTTGTAAATATTTTATTATATCTTTTCATGTGACAACACTGAAGAAATGACACTTTGCTACAATGTAATGTAATGATTGTACAGCTTGTATAACAGTGTAAATTTGCTGTTCCCTCAAAAACTCAACACACAGCCATTAATGTCTAAACCGCTGGCAACAAAAGTGAGTACACCCCTAAGTGAAAATATCCAAATTGGCCCCAAAGTGTCAATATTTTTGTGTGGCCACCATTATTTTCCAGCACTGCCTTAACCCTCTTGGGCATGAAGTTCACCAGAGCTTCACAGGTTGCCACTGAAGTCCTCTTCCATTCCTCCATGATGACATCACAGAGCTGGTGGATGTTAGAGACCTTGCGCTCCTCCACCGTCCATTTGCCCCACAGATGCTCTATAGGGTTTAGGTCTGGAGACATGCTTGGCCAGTCCATCACCTTTACCCTCAGCTTCTTTAGCAAGGCAGTGTTCGTCTTGGTGGTGTGTTTGGGGTGGTTATCATGTTGGAATACTGCCCTGCGGCCCAGTCTCCGAAGGGAGGGGATCATGCTCTGCTTCAGTATGTCACAGTACATGTTGGCATTCATGGTTATCTCAATGAACTGTAGCTCCCTAGTGGCGGCAGCACTCATGCAGCCCCAGACCATGACACTCTCACCACCATGCTTGACTTTAGGCAAGACACTTGTCTTTGTACTTCTCATCTGGTTGCCGCCACACATGCTTGACACATGCTTGACACCATCTGAACCAAATAAGTTTATCTTGGACTCATCAAACCACAGGACATGGTTCCGGTAATCCATGTCGTTAGTCTGCTTGTCTTCAGCAAACTATTTGCAGGCTTTCTTGTGCATCATCTTCAGAAGAGCTTCCTTCTGGGACGACAACCATGCAGACCAATTTGATGCAGTGTGCGGTGTATGGTCTGAGCACTGACAGGCTGACCCCCCACCCCTTCAACCTTTGCAGCAATGCTGACAGCACTCATACATCTATTTCCCAAAGACAACCTCTGGATAGGACGCTGTGCACGTGCACTCAACTTCTTTGGTCGACCATGGCGAGGCCTGTTCTGAGTGGAACTTGTCCTGTTGAACTGCCGTATGGCCTTGGCCAAAATGCTGCGGCTCAGTTTCAGCGTCTTGGCAGTCTTCTTATAGCCTAGGCCATCTTTATTTAGAGCAACAATTCTTTTTTTCAGATCCTCAGAGAGTTATTTGCCATGAGGTGCCATGTTGAACTTCCAGTGACCAGTATGAGAGAGTGAGAGTGATAACACCAAATTTAACACACCTGCTCCCCATTCACACCTGAGACCTTGTAACATTAACGAGTCACATGACACCGGGGAGGGAAAATGACTAATTGGGCCAAATTTTGACATTTTCACTTAGGGGTGTACTCACTTTTGTTGCCAGCAGTTTAGACGTTAATGGCTGTGTGTTGAGTTATTTTGAGGGTCTGCAAATTTACGTTGTTATACAAGCTGTACACTCACTACTTTACATTATAGCAAAGTGCCATTTCTTCAGTGTTGTCACATGAAAAGATATAATAAAATATGTACTCACTTTTGTGAGATACTGTATATGCTTTAAAGTGATATAAATGGTAGCCCTGACAATCCCAAGGGTAGCCACCCCACACTCTATATTTAAGGCAATTGTCCAGGTGCATTTCATCAAAGCAATCAAACAATTTCAAAGTGGTTCAGAAGAACTCCTGGTTCCTGAAACTGTATATTTCATAGTGTAGAATATATGTATTTTCAGGACCCATCTGCAAGATATTGACACCTTTATCATGGCTCAGTTGGGGGGGGGGCAGGGACACAAACCTGCTGGTTAGGGCACGTCCGTACAAGAGTAGCCTTCCTCAATGTGTGAAGGCATGTAAAAAATGTAGGTAACTATGTTCTTTTTTTGTACTCTGTTCATTGTGTAATTAACTGCTCAAACTTCAGTTTCAATATTACCATGTAGTTTCTTGTATTGTAAGTGCCTAAAAATATTTAGTAAATACTCAAAAAACATTTTTCAAAGTCAATATGTGTGCACTTTCTAGACATCTGCATGCTAGCATTCAATATATTCTAATGGAGACTTCAAGCTGAAAGTGGTTGTAAAGGTTTCTTTTTTTTCCTTACTTGCTCTGTGCAATGGCTTTGCACAGCACAGCCCTGATCCAACACTTCTGGGGTCACCCCACTAGCACTATGGGCTCCTACTCTTCTTCGTGTGCCACCATAGGAAGCCACTATCTATGGTGGCACAAGTGCAGGCTCGATCCTGATCCAGGCTGTGTGTGTCCATTGCTATGCACAGTGAAGCTTGGCCCCACCCTCTGCTCACTCGTCACTGGATTTGATTGACAGCAGCAGGAGCCAATGGCCAAGTCCAGTGAAGAGTGAGAGAGCACAGCTGCTGCTCTCGGACACAGTGCTGGATTGAGATCGGTTCCAGGTAAGTATTTAGTGGGGGCTGGGGGGGGGGGGGGGAGGGGAGCGGACCATGAAAGAGATTTTACCTTAACCAGTTCAGTCCAGGAAAGATTTCCCCCCTTAATGACCAGGCCATTTGTTGCGATATGGCACTGAGTCACCTTAACTGACAATTGCACGGGCGTTCCATTATGTACCCAAATAAAATTGGTGTCCTTTTTTCCCCTCACAAATAGAGATTTCTTTTGGTGGTATTTGATCACCTCTGCAATTTTTATTTTTTGCGCTATAAACAAAAAGCGTAACTCTTGAAAAAAAGATATTTTTTAACTTTCTGCTATAGTACATATAAAAAATAAATAAATAAAAAAAAATGTATATATTTAAAAAACAAATTTCTTCCTCAGTTTAGGCCAATATATATTCTTCTACATATTTTTGGTAAAAAAAATCCCAATAAGCGCATATTGATTGGTTTACGCAAAAGGTATAGCGTCCTCAAAATAGGGGATAGATTTCGGAACTTTTTATTCTTCTTATTGTTTTTACTGGTAATGGCGTCGATCTGCGATTTTTAGCAAGATTGCAACATTGCGGCGGACAAATCTGACCCCAAGTGACACTATTACAGTGATCAGGAAGGGGTTAACACCAGGGGCGATCAAAGGGTTAAGTGTTTCCTAGGGAGGTGCTTTCTAACTTCGGGGGGAGTGGACTGACTGGGAATACAGAGAGATTGCTGTTCCTGATCATTAGGAACAGATGACCTCTCTCTACTCCCGGTCAGAGCAGGGATCCGCCTTGTTTACATGGGCAGATCCCTGTTCTGCCTCTCTGTGGAGCGATCGCGCGAGGATTGGGTCCGGGGCCGCGCACACGCCTTCAATCGGCTATTGGGTGCTGGTGCCGCCATCTTAACTAAGGGAAGCTGGTAGTAAAGCTCTGCAGCTTCACAGCTGGTTTCCTACTGCGCTGTGCTTTGTGAATGGGACGCAGTGTTCTGGGATCTGTGAAGAGTCCGAGAAGGCTGCGGGGGAGGGGGTTGAATTTCCAGCTCAGTTTGAAGCGGCAAGTGGAAGCGTGTACCGATCAAAACCAGGTATTCACTTGCCCCCAAGTGGTGCCAAATGTGGCAGTGGAGGGGGGAGGAGGCGATTCCCCTTTTGGGTGGGGCTCTGCTTTAATGCATTTGGGTAAAAAAACCTTTAGCTGTTACAACCTCTTTAACCACTTCAGCCCCGGAAGGATTTACCCCCTTCCTGACCAGAGCACTTCTTTCAATACGGCACTGCGTTGCTTTAGCTGACAATTATGTGGTCATGCAACGTTGTACCCAAACAAAAATGACATCCTTTTTTCCCCACAAATAGAGCTTTCTTTTGGTGGCATTTGATTACCTCTGCGGTTTTTATTTTTTGCGCCATAAACAAAGAGCCACAATTTTGAAAATAAGAATATATATTTTTTACTGTTTGCTATAATAAATATCCCAAAAAAAAAAAAATTATATATATATATATATATATATATATATATATATATAAAAAATGTATTCATCAGTTTAGGCCAAAATGTATTTTTCTACATATTTTTAGTAAATAAAATTTACTGGTAATGGCGATGATCTGTGATTTTTATCGAAACTGCGATATTGTGGCGGACAGATCGGTCTCCGGTCTGATCTCACAGTGCATCGGCTGACAGGGGAGGGAGGGGGGAGGTGCAGTGAGGAGGGGGAAAGATCCCCGTCAATGCTGAACACATCTCTGAATTAGATGCGTTCCCATTGAACAAAATGGGGCTGGAATTCGCACAACATTGCACAGAAAACGCACACGTGCCATGCGGAGTGCGAATGCACCATACATATGTGAACTGGACTGATTGAAAACAAGTTGTTTTCAAGTGTCCTGCGAATAGGATGCAGTGTAAGCCACATTCAATTCACATAGGTGCAGGGGAGGGCTGGGGCAGGGGGCAGGGTGGCAATTGCCCCCCAGGCCACCCCAACTTACATTCAAAATGGCTGACGGCCATTGCCCACTGACAATATTTCCTTTTTGTGGAAGAAGTAGGGACCAGGGGCACGACCGTCAACTAACTGCAAGTAGAGGGGGTCACCCAGGCCGGCCCTACCATGGATGATGTCTATTATAGGAGCTGGTCC
>BLSH010005540.1:1141316-1152959 GCA_018402905.1 Glandirana rugosa | reverse complement strand
CCCCCCCCCCCCCCCCCACAGAGCTGCTGTCTTTCCCCCTCCTCTCTCCTGCCAGCTGCTGTAGAAGATGTGTCATGATGGAGAGATGGGAACAGGTTGCTAAATTTGTCATTTACCGGCTCCTTCCTTTTCTGAATGGACAGAGTCAGTGATTGGTAGCAATTGGTTCATTCATAACTGAAGCATAGTAAACAGTTTCTACTATACTTCTGTTTTTGAATGAATGGGAGGCTCTCAACACAACCATTCATTTATTAGGTGGGACCGTAATAAAGGGACCCACGATGGGAGTAAAGGGCCCCAGGATCAGTGGGAAGAGGGAAGGGGGCCCTTCATAATTTCTTGCACCGGGGCCCTGAAGGTTCTAGTTACGCCTCCGGATTCAAGCTACAAAATGCTCAGGTGTGAATGGGCCCTAGAGGGGTGGCAAAGTCCATTGCAAGTGTAAACTAAGCCTTACATTACTGAAACTTTCCTGTCTGACATAAAATTTACTGAGACTAGCAAAATAAGAAACACAATTCGCTACTAGGTGTATATAGCTGCTACAGTAAATCTTTGCATCTACTCACATCACTATATCTGTTCCTCTAGTCTAGAACATACAAAGGAAAAATAACAAGGGAATTGTCAGTACTTGAATTACAGTGCTTAGCTGATGTCTTATTCACGCTGGCATTGACAAGCCTGCATTTTCAGCTGGGAGTATAGATCATTTCAAAAAACTATTAGATGGGCACTTTAGGGACCACAACATTGAGGGATACACAATGCAATACTGACATAAAAGCACACACATAGGTTGGACTTGTGTCTTTTTTCAACCTCACTATGTAACTATGCATTTATATCCGTTTATAGGACATTTCTGTATGCATATAAATGCATGTAATATGTTGTGTTAGATATATTCAACGTAGCTGCATTTATATAGCATTCGGTGCGTCCAGAGGCACATTAGATCATCTGAATGTGTCTAAACGCATGTCAATAATGTGAAAGAAAGTGCACAGGAGAACTTGATTTGGGAAGCACAATGTTTGCTTATTTCCTTACACAGCTAGGCTCGATTCACATCAATGCATTTTGCTTTTCAGCGTTTTTTCACTGCTCCTTGCTGTGCTTTCTGCGTTTTTTCACAGAGTTTTTGATGCGTTTTTACCACAATTTACGTTTTTTTAATTTTTAATTTTTTAATATTTTTTTTTTTTTGGGGGGGGGGGGGGATTTTGTTGCTAGGCAGATTTAAAATGCAGAAGCAAATCGCGGTAAAAATGCATCACTTGCATTTATCTTGCATGCCCATTGAAGTCTATTGCATGCAAAACACTGCTTTTTGCATGAAAAAAGTCCCAGACCCTTTCCAAAAACGCAGAGGCACAAGAAAAGCATTCATGTTCCATAGGAACCCATGTTAAAAAAAAATTCCTTGCATTTCTGCAAAATACAAAAAAAACAAACAAAAAAAAAAAACGCATTAGTGTGAATCGAGCCTTAGTGCTCGTTTACACTGGTGCAACTTGTCATGCGATTTGACAGGTCAAATTGTGTGACAAGTTGCACTCTATAGTCAGCGATAGCACTGTTAAGTTCGATGGGACACCAACGTTGCGGTGCCGTACTGATTTGAAAAAGTAGTAGTAGAAATCTGTACATGAAGTCACACAAATGTCAGCCAAGTCGCACCTGATTTCAAACGATCGTGCAATTTCAAAGCCGCTTCAGTGTGAACCAGGGCTATATGATGTACAAGGGTTTAGATGACATTTCTAAACGCAGCTACAGTAAATGCATGCAATGTAATATTTTGCAGCTTACCAATCATTAGATGTGGTCGCTGCATTGGTTTACTTTATTTAGGCTTTTTCCCCTCTGTTTTCACCTGGTGATATGGCCAGTAACACACCTCCTGGTATTAGAGTGCCCCCCACTCTGGACAAAGGAGCACAGGGGGAACATTTGGATAGTAGCAAGGTCAGTCTGGAGGGGAGTAATAGATGGAGTAGCAGATTTAGACACACTAACAAATTGAAGCCAACCTCCAGCTCACACTGTAGTTTAACAAGCTGTAACAGCAAGTTTTTTTTTTCCTTTAGGCTAAGTTCACACCCATGCAGGTTGATGCGTTTTTTTACATGAGTTTTTGAAGTGTTTTTAGCCTGGGTTCACACTGACTTCAGCTGAACTCGCACCATTTCATTCCTGACTTTGCGGGTGATTTCAGAGATATCTGTGCGGGTTGCTGCACAGATGTCTATGGAAATCGCACCCTGAAGTCGCCAAATGTAGTACAGAAACTACTTTTGGGAATCGGTGCGGCGCCACAAATGCAGCGTCACAGCGATTTAGACTGTGCCATTTCCAGCAATTGCCGCTGATTTGGCATGCGATTTGACATGTTATATCGCATGCCAAATCGCTTCATTGTGAACTTAGGTTAAATGTGTTTTTGGGAGTTGTCTGTTGTCATATGGGAGAAAACAGCAAAAATGCAAGTACTGCATTTTGTATGCGTTTCCTCTGCATTTACATTGAAGTCTATAGAACCAAAAACGAAACCTGCTGCTGCGAGTAACACACCAATTAAAAATGTACAGATGTAAACCTGACCCATAGGAAATCATGTTAAATGGACTGTTGCACATTTCTGCAAAACTGAAACGTACTGCAAGACACATGGGTGTGAACCAGGTCTTGGGCTGCATTCACACAGGGGTGACCCGACTTCAGCGCGACTTTGCTAGGCGATTTCAGCGTGACTTTCAGATTGACTTACAACGTGACTTCATGCCAGGCGACTTAGCCTGTGGCCAATCAGAACAGGGAGGGAGGGGGTTGCCCTGGATAAATTCTTTTCTTTTCACTGCAAAGTCACATCCATTTAAATGGGGGATCCAACTTGGAGGCGACTTCTATTCAATTCTCTGGGCACAAGTCAGATAGAAGTCGTGCAGGAACCTTTTCTGAAGTCGCTCCAACTTCAGTAGTGTACATTAAGATGGCTCCCATTCATTTCAATGGGATTTCAAATGTCAAGCGACTTGAGGCAACTCAAGTCGGAGCGCAAGTCATCCCTGTGTGAATGGATACTTAGAGAAAAAGGTTTTACATGAATAAAAGCTGACCATTGTAAGCACCCTGTTCAGTATTAAATGGTTTATCTCAACACTCTGATATATTTGTAGGAGAGCTTGTTCTGTTGAAAAACAGACTTACTTGCTGGATCACTAGGTGGAAATAGAAGAAAAAAGCCTAGAAAAGAAGACTTATACAGCCAATATATCTAAGCATTGGTAAGCTGCAATATAATAAAATGTTTGCTTTTGGATTTAATGCTGCTTTAAATAGTATAATTCACACTGAGCATACCTGTGTTTAGGTGTGGTCAATTTAGCTGCGTTTAGAGAAAGTAGAATTCTATGCATCTAGATCAGGGTTTCTCAACCAGAGTTCCGTGGAATCCTAGGGTTCCTCCAGAGGTTGCCAGGGGTTCCTTGAGCAATGGTCAATATCTACCTCTCAGATAAATTCCCAATGACATCATTGATCTTTTTAGCTATCTGTAAGGGGTAATTCTTCCCAATGACCACAAGTGTAAGGAGCATTCTTCCCATTGACCATCCCACTAATGTATCATGAGTTGTAGATTTTTACTTTTTAGCAGGGGTTCCCCGAGACCGGAGAATTATCTCAAGGGTTCCTCAGTGTTGAAAAGGTTGAGAAAGGCTGATTTAGGGGCTGACTAGACACTCTGATGGAGGCTAAATACACATACATTAAGCCCAGGTTCACATTGGTGTGGGAATGAAATGGTGCGTGTTCAGCTGAACTCACACGATTTCATTTCCGCATGTCAGTCCCGACTTCAGGTGTGATTTCAGAGACATCTTTGCAGGTTTCTGTACAAATGTCTATGGAAATCACACCTGAAATCACCAAAAGTAGTACAGACACTACTTTTGGAGATCAGTGTGGTGCCGCCGATTGGGGAGGTGCAATTCCCGCCGACATGTCAAATCGCATGCCAAATGCACCAATGTGAACCAGGGCTTATGGCTCATTTGGGCGGGTGACCATCCTCTGTACCTAGCTGCTGGCAGATGCCTGTGCATTAGAGTTGCCACCTCATCCCTTTAAACCCGAACACATATGAATTACACAGGTTCTGAGTCTGATTAAGGAGGTAATTAAACTCACTTGGTGCCTTATCTGCATTAAATTAGCCTTAGAACCTGTGTAATTCATATGTGTTTGGGCTTAAAGGGATGAGGTGGCAACCCTACTGTACATCCACCTCGGAGCTGCATGCAGACAGAAGCGGGTGCACGGACACAATCGTGACAAACTTTGACATGTGATTTTGTCCATGCAGCTGGTGCATGTGCATCTACTTCTATGGGCTGCCAGCATGCAGCTCCAATGCACAGACATCTGCCAGCAGCTCTGCATTGTGAACAGGAAGCGCTAGTAAACCGCAGCTTTCAAAAAAAAAAAAACCCTGCACGGCAATGGCATAATGTGCTAGTATGTATCGCATACTAGCATATTATGAAATGCCTTAGAATGAAGCCCTCCAGCGTCGCTCTGCCACCACTGTCAGGGCTTCCACTGTGGTCCTTTGAATGGCTGAGCCGCGGTGATGTAATTTCTGCGCTTGCGCACAGGAGTCACGGTTTACGCCACAGAGCTCTGAAGGGATGGCATGGGTACGCTGTCTCTTCAGTGCCGTCAGCGGCTGCATCCACTGTAAATATCTCCTAAACACGGCAAGTTTAGGAGATAGTCACTGTACCTACAGGTAAGCCTTATTATATTTACCTCTAGGTACAAGTCCGATAGCCAAGTTTACTACCACTAACCTGAATGAGCCCTGGAAAACGTGATAGGTTATTTAGAACGTTTCTTTATACTTCCCAGATATTTTATCCTATGTTTAAATAAACTAAAACGCAGGAGGCTAGTGTGAGTCGCCTGCTCAGCCAGCGTTGAAATAAAGCAAGCCTAGGAGTGATAGTGTCACTGTAGCCTGAGGCTCGCAGACCGAGAGTGAAGCTGGATACACACTATGCAACTTTTATTGCTGATTTCCTTTAGATTTACCTTCAGCTATGTGGTGCAAGGGCCGGCCTGATTGCATACATATTGGAAGTGTTTAGGTTTGACCTCATAGTATATGGTATTGGTAAATCTAGAGAAAATTGTATAGTGTGTATTCAGCTTAAGACAGCAGCAGTCAATGTCACCCACCTGTAGACGGGCTTGCCATGGCACTCAGAGACGAGACCCTTGTTATGGTAGGAAGGTGGTTGCACTCTGTAGTCACAGCTCAGCCTCAGTGCGCTGTCTCTGTACAATTGCTCCTATGTATCAGGTTGAACATGTCTTTGTCTCTCTGGTTACTTCCTGTAAACAGCACTCTCCTCCCTGCTCCGCTCTCCCCTCCCATTCCTTCTAGTCGGCCTCTTCTGTCTTCAATGTATTCACCCTGGTCAGCTTTCACTGGACACCGCTGTCCTGAGCTGACATCTTCCCAGCTCATATGTATATATATACAATATCTCACAAAAGTGAGTACATCCCTCACATTTTTGTAAATATTTTATTATATCTTTTCATGTGGCAACACTGAAGAAATTACACTTTGCTACAATGTAAAGTAGTGAGTATACAGCTTGTATAACAGTGTAAATTTGCTGTCCCCTCAAAATAACTCAACACACAGCCATTAATGTCTAAACCACTGGCAACAAAAGCGAGTACACCCCTAAGTGAAAATGTCCAAATTGGGCCCAAAGTGTCAAGATTTTGTGTGGCCACCATTATTTTCCAGCGCTGCCTTAACCCTCTTGGGCATGGAGTTCACCAGAGCTTCACAGGTTGCCACTGGAATCCTCTTCCACTTCTCCATGACAACATCATGGAGCTGGAGGATGTTAGAGACCTTGCGCTCCTCTGCCTTCCATTTGAGGATGTCCCACAGATGCTCAATAGGGTTTAGGTCTGGAGACATGCTTGGCTAGTCCATCACCTTTACCCTCAGCGTCTTTAGAAAGGCAGTGGTTGTCTTGGAGGTGTGTTTAGGGTCGTTATCATGTTGGAATACTGCCCTGTGAAGGGAGGGGATCATGTTCTGCTTCAGTATGTCACAGTACATCTTGGCATTCATGGTTCCCTCAATGAACTGTAGCTCCCCAGTGCCGGCAGCACTCATGCAGCCCCAGACCATGACACTCCCACCACCATGCTTGACTGTAGGCAAGACACACTTGTCTTTGTTCTCCTCACCTGGTTGCCACCACACACGGTTGACACCATCTGAACCAAATAAGTTTATCTTGGTCTCAGCAGACCACAGGATATGGTTCCAGTAATCCATGTCCTTAGTCTGCTTGTCTTCAGCAAACTGTTTGCAGGCTTTCTTATGCATCATCTTTAGAAGAGGCTTCCTTCTGGGACAACAGCCATGCAGACCAATTTGATGCAGTGTGCAGCGTATGGTCTGAGCACTGACAGGCTGCCCCCTCAACCCACCCATCAACCTCTGCAGCAATGCTGGCAGCACTCATACATCTTTTTACCAAAGACAACCTCTGGATATGATGCTGAGCATGTGCACTCAACTTCTTTGGTCGACCATGGTGAGGCCTGTTCTGAAAGGAACCTGTCCTGTTAAACAGCTGTATGGTCTTGGCCACCATGCTGCAGCTCAGTTTCCTGGTCTTAGCAATCTTCTTATAGCCTAGGCCATCTAGAGCAACAATTCTTTTTTTCAGATCCTCAGAGAGTTCTTTGCCATGAGGTGCCATGTTGAATGACCAGTATGAGAGAGTGAGAGCGATAACACCAAATTGAACACACCTGCTCCCTATTCACAGCTGAGACCTTGTAACACTAATGACTCACATGACACCGGGAGGGAAAATGGCTAATTGGGCCCAATTTGGACATTTTCACTTAGGGGTGTACTCACTTTTGTTGCCAGCGATTTAGACATCATTGGCTTGAGTTATTTTGAGGGGACAGCAAATTTACACTGTTAGGCCCCTTTCACATGCACGGACCGTTTAGGTCCACCTGTCAGTTTTTCAGGCGGACCTGAACAGACGCTCCATTGTCCTCTATGGAGCGACGGATGTCAGCGGTGACATGTCTGCTGACATCCAATCCGCTAAACACAGACGGATGGAAACCCTATTTTCCATCCACCTGGTGGATCGGATTGGATGAACACGGACAGACGGTCCTTGTTCATCCGATCTCCCATAGAGGAGAGCGGAGCTCTGACAGGTCAGTTTCCGCACGGAGTGCAGGGACGGTCCTGTCATCCGCCGGCTCAGCGGGGATCAACGGATGGATCCCCGCTGAGCAGCGGAGCCCGTCAGAATGGGCTCCGCTCGTGTGAAAGGACCCTTATACAAGCTGTACACTCACTACTTTACATTGTAGCAAAGGGTCATTTCTTCAGTGTTGTCACATGAAAAGGTATAATAAAATATTTACAAAAATGTGAGGGGTGTACTCAGTTTTGTGAAATACTGTGTATATACAAATAAAATCTTTCCAGTGGCACAGGAATGTCCATATACAAATACAAATAAGGGCCTCTATGACCACCAGAAGGACAGTGACTTCACTCCATATAACAGAGGTCTGGATACAGGCTGTGACTTGCCCAGCAGGCTTACCCTTCCCCAATCATTTTGGCTTTTCTAGATAACCAACAATAGATAAACGCACGTTGAGTCAACATTTCAAAGCATGTTTATACAGTAAACTGTCTTCACTTTCACAAATCATTTGTGAAATAATATTCTAAAGGAAATGCGGGCACTCTCAGGTTACTTAAAGCCAAGCGAGCTCCAGTCGATTTAAAAATAATTCAAATACTGTACTGTACCTGCTGACTGCTGGGTTCACATTGGTGCAATCACAGACATTGCATGCGATTTGCACGGCATTGCTGTGCAGACCACATGCAATGTCTGTGCAATGCAAATTCAGCCATACAGTTTGTATAGCTGAAATTGCATAGAATTAGGATCAAAATGGTGCAATACCCTTTTTTGATACGCACTGGAATCGGAATCGCATGAGTGTTCACCATTTCACAGTTCGCACTGCGATCTGCGAACCAATCTGGGGGTGTCATTAACTTTACATTGATACCCGCAGCAGTTCGCATAGAGCAGTGTGAACTGCCCGTGAGAGACATGCGATGCGGGAACCCGCACTGGAATCGCGCTGGTTCCCGCATTGCACAAGTGTAAACCCAGCCTAAAGGAAGTAAAATCTCATATGGTGAGCGATCACCCGATTATCTGATCATTAGTATAGTGCTTTAGACCAGTGTTTCCCAACCCAGTCCTCAAGGCACACCAACAGGTCATGTCTTCAGGATTTCCATTATTTTGCACAGGTGATTTGATCAGTTTCACTGCCTTAGTAATTACCACAGCTGTTTCATCTGAGGGAAATCCTGAAAACATGACCTGCTGGTGTGCCTTGAGGACTGGGTTGGGAAACACTGCTTTAGACAGCCCAATCCAACTTTTCAGATGACAAAAACTGAAGGTGCATGCTATAAAATGAACACAACGTCCGATTTTTGTTTAACCTTTTCAGCCCTGGAAGGATTTCCCACTTAAGGACCAGAGCACTTTTTGCGATTCGGCACTGCGTCATTTTAACTGAGAATTGCGCGGTCGTGCGATGTTGTACCCAAACAAAATTTGCTTCCTTTTTTCCCCACAAATAGAGCTTTCTTTTGGTGGTATTTGATCCCCTCTGCGTCACTTCTGATCGTCGCTATAAACAAAAAAAGAGCGACAATTTTGCAAAAAAAACAAACAAATTTCTTACTTTTTGCTAAAATACAAATCCAAAAAAAAAATATAAAAAAACATTTTTTTCCATCGGTTTTGGCTGATTTATATTCTTCCTCATATTTTTGGTAAAAAAAATCGCAATCGGCGTTTATTGATTGGTTTGCGCAAAAGTTGCCGCGTTTACGGACAATGAGATTTCATTTCTGGGGTTTTTACATTTTTTAAAATATTTTTTACTAGTAATGGCGGTGATCTGCGATTTTTAGTAGTACTGCGCTATTGCAGCGGACATGTCGGACCATTTTGACACTTTTTTGGGACCATTGGCATTTATACAGCGATCAGTGCTATAAAAATGCACTGATTACTGTGTAAATGCCATTGGCAGTGAAGGGGTTAACCTGCAGGGGGCGCTCTAAGGGTTAACTGTGTTCCCTGGGCGTGTTCTAACTGTGTGTGGGCTGCCCTGGCTGGGGAAAGGGGATGATCACGGCTTCCATATACAGGAAGCCTGTGATCACCGCCCTTCCCCCTCTATGAGAACAGAGATCCGTGTTTACTTACACGGACCTCCGTTCTCTCACTGCAGGGGGGGGACCATCGCGGGTTGCCCGCGGCGATCGAGTCCGCCGCACCTGCTCCCTGGCCCCCCCTGGACACAGGGAGCACGTGAGCATGCCTCCAGCGGCGCACGCACACTCACAGCACTAGTTATCGCAGCCGCCGTCATATGTGGTTTGCGATAATGAGCCACTTTGCCGCGGTCAGACTGCGGTCGGCGGTCGGCAAGTGGTTAATTAGTACAGTTTTCGTCTGAAAAAAATCATAACAGCAAGCCTAGGCATGCTAGGAAATGAAAGAATACATTACAAACCAATTCAACACGTCATCACTTCCCAAGGGGCATTCTGTCATACGAGAATTCTCGTATGTTGAGTAACCTCTTTACTTTCGATATGAGACTAGCATGTAACAAAAAACAGACAATGTCGTCTAATAATCTCATCGTGTGTATAAGGCTATAGGTTTCATTCACACAGCCATAAAAAAATGCATATACAAGTATTTATTAATTACGGATCTGAACACAGCTGCATTATTTTCAATGGAGACATTCACACATGAGCTGCTTTCAGATCTGTAACACAAAATCCAAACATCAGCATCTGAGGCTCCATTCACAGTAGTGCGTTTTTTGATGCATTTTGCAGTTTGCAGAAATGCAGGGAATTTTTTTAACATGGGTTCCTATGGAACACGTTCACATCAATGCTTTTTTGTGCCTCTGCATTTTTGGAAAGGGTCAGGGACTTTTTTTCATGCAAAAAGCAGCGTTTTGCATGTGATAGACTTCAATAGGCATGCAAGAAAAACTCAAGTGCTGCGTTTTTACCGCAATTTGCTTTTTAAATCTGCCTAGCAACAACATTTCCCCCCAAAAAAAAAAATTAAATATAAAAAAATGCAAATCGCTGAAAAATCGCAGCAAAATTGTGGTAAAAACCGTGGAAAGCACAGCAAAATACATTGAAAAAATGCTGAAAAGCAAAATGCATTGATGTGAATCGAGCCTGATGCCCCGTACACACCTTTTTTGCATGCTAATCTCAGATCGAATTGGAAGAGTTTACTAAAGTCATGAATATTCTCGTACGACAGAATAAAAAATCGGAAGTGATGTCATGTGTTGTAGTGCATTTGTATTGTATTTTCAGACGACAACTGTAGTGATTAAACAAAAACCGTACAATCTGGTATCGTAAGAGAAACATTTTCGTGTTTGTCCGATCTAATAATATCAGATGAACTGTCATGATCGGCTCTCGAAAGCTCTGTAATAACGATCCGATTATTGTACGATCGCTTCAAAAGCAGGATTTTTCAATTGATTTTTGGAGCGTGTGTATGGGCCATAAGTATATACGCTTACACATATAGAGCACAGCCACTTTATTAGGTGCACCTGTTCAACTGCTTGGTAACACAAACTGCTAATCAGCCAATCACATGGCAGCAACTCAATGCATTTAGGCATCTAGATGTGGCGAAAACAACTTTCAAGTTCAAACCGAGCATCAGAATGGGGAAGAAAGGGGATTTAAGTGACTTTGAACGCAGCATGGTTGTTGGTGCCAGACAGGCTGGGCTGAGTATTTCAAAAACGGCTGGGATTTTAATGCACAACCATCCTATGGTTTACAGAAAATGGACCGAAAAAGAGAAAATATCCAGTGAGCGGCAGTTGTGTGAAGGAAAATGCCTTGTTGATGTCAGAGGAGAATGGGCAGACTGGTTTAGATGATAGAAAGGCAACAGTAACTCAAATAATGACTCATTACAACCGAAGTATGCAGAACACCATCTCTGAATGTACAACACATCGAACCTTGAAGCAGATGGGCTACAGCAGCAGAAGACCACACTTGTCAGCCAAGAACAGAAAACTGAGGCTATAATTTGCACAGGCTCACCAAAAACGGAAAATTGTATACTCACCTTTCCGTAATTTTCCTTTCCTGGTGCATCTTCATGGCAGCATACACATGGGTTGTGGCTCCGCCCCCACAACATGATAGGACTGTTTAACTATAAATCAAAGACAGACCCGGCTCACCGCATTCTCTGTAACTCTCACCAATTTGGGCGGGAATCTGTATGCTGCCATGAAGATGCACCAGGAAAGGAAAATTACGCAAAGGTGAGTTTACAATTTTCCGTTTTCCTGGTGCATCATGGCAGCATACACATGGGACTTAACTCGTCATATGGGAGGGTGCAAGAAAAATTTTGTAATGATCAGAAGCGCAATTATGCACCA
>BLSH010005540.1:1104955-1119809 GCA_018402905.1 Glandirana rugosa | reverse complement strand
CCCCAGAAATGAATTCTCATCATCCGTAAACGCGGCCACTTTTGCGCAAACCAATCAATAAACGCCGATTGCGATTTTTTTTATAGCAAATATGAGGAAGAATATAAATCGGCCAAAAACGGTGAAAAAAAATGTTTTTTTATATTTTTTTTTTGGATTTGAATTTTAGCAAAAAGTAAGAAATTTGGGTGTTTTTGCAAAATGGTCGCTATTCTTTTGTTTATAGCGGCGATCAGAAATGACGCAGAGGCGATCAAATACCACCAAAAGAAAGCTCTATTTGTGGGAAAAAAAGGACGCAAATTTAGTTTGGGTACAATGTCGCACGACCGCGCAATTGTCAGTTAAAGCGACGCAGTGCCGAATTGCAAAAAGTGCTCTGGTCCTAAAGCTGCAAAACCTTCCGGGGCTGAAGTGGTTAAGAAAATAACAAAAGTGAAAAGGAAAGTGATTTGCTTCTCTCAGAGCAGAGAGAAGATATCAGTTCTAAGCAAGTAATAAGGGGTTATATAGAGCTGTGCTTACAGCTTTGCCAGTCCAATCGCTTAAAGGCAGATGCATAACCCATGGTCTAAAGCCTCGTACACAAGGGACGACGATCGTATACAACAGGTCCAGGTCGTACGAACGACCGTTGTATGCAAAATCGATCGTTAGTACGCGCGATTAGAACAGCCGACGTACGACTGTCGTACAACGGGAGTGGTATGAGCAAACAAGAAAACTTGGTCGTACCAACAAGCGGTCATACAACCGTTGTATCGTGTGTACAGAGAAGTTGGTCCAACAAGTTGTATTGTGCAAAACACACATGCTCAGATGTCAGGAATGGCTGGATGCTAATTACATGCACCTGAACTTTCTTTCTTTGGTCTTACGATCGTGTAGTGCAGTCAGTATGCTAGATACAACAGCCAACATACGATTTGAGACGATCGTACGTACGATCGTCGTCCCGTGTGTACGAGGCTTTAGACTAAGATCTTGTGTCCTGTAATGTACAATTTGGAAACACAAGTTTAATGTGTGCTTGACTAAAATAAAAATGCCTTGGGTGAATACCGAGTATACACAACCTCTGAAAGAAACATTAGATATGTTTTGCAATATATTGGGATTTGGTGGATGATTATTAACTTATTTACCTGTGTATTTCTTATGTCTTTCAGGGATTCTACTGATGATATCTCTGTAAAAAGGTGAGTAGGCCTGTAAATGTGGTCTGGCAATTATGAGGAGATTTCACTTAGGCCTGATTCACATCTATGCATTTTTAGTGCTTTTTGCATTTTGCAGATTTGCTCTACAGTCCATTTAACATGATTTCCTAGGGAACACGTTCTGTAGTGCAAATCTGCAAACTACAAAAAGCACTAAAAATGCATAGGTGTGAATCAGGCCTTAGGCCCTGTTCACACCTGAGTGATTTGGAATTGTGGGCAGAATCACGCGATTTTGTCTGTAAATCCAGAATCCAAGCAAAATGCGAAACGTGGTTACAGTGATATTATTTTTTAATGGCACCTCAAATATGGTGCAATTTTGCTGCAATTGTCTTGTGGCAATACACAAAAAAATTGTGGCAAAAACACCAAACGCACCTTAATAGTTACATAGTCAGTGAGGCTGGAAAAAGACACAAGTCCATCAAGTCCAACCCATGTGTGTGTTTTTTTTTATGTCAGTATTACGTTGTATATCCCCCAATGTTGTGGTCCCTTAGGTGTGCATCTAATAGTTTTTTAAAATGATCTATACTACCAGCAGAAACCACTGTTTCTGGAAGAGAATTCCACATTCGCACTGCTCTTACCATAAAGAAACCCCTACGCATCTTAAGGTTAAACCGCCTTTCTTTCATTCTCAGTGAATGGCCGCGTGTCTTCTTGTTTTCCCTTGCGCTGAATAGTATTGCCCCTATAGCGGGGTCACCAGTACAGTATTTGTACATTGAAATCATATCCCCTCTCAAGCGTCTTTTCTCCAGAGAGAATACGTTCAATGCCTGTAATCTTTCCTCATAACTTAGGTCCTCTAATCCCTTAACTAGCTTTGTTGCCCTTCTCTGAACCCTTTCCAATACCAGGACATCCTTCTTGAGGACCGGTGCCCAGAACTGGACGGCATACTCCAGGAGCGGCCTCACCAGGAACTTGTACAGTGGGAGAATTATTGATTTATCCCTGAAGTTAATCCCTTTTTTGATGCATGCCAACACTTTGTTAGCTTTGCTTAGCAGCTTGGCACCTGGCTCAGTGCCGAAACTTGCTACATGAATTTCTACATGAATTTCTTTGGCACGTTTCTTTGGCAGGTTTTTTTCAAAATGAAAGGTGCCTCTCCAAAAAAGCACCACAAAATCAAGCAAGAAAAAAAAACCCAACAACATTGCAGCGTCACTCCGTGTCACTCAGGTGTAATTGGGGCCTTATTCCTGATGGATGTTTTTGTTCAATTTTTTTTTTAAAAAAGGCTGCAACAGGTGGAACAAGACTCAAAACTCCTAGGGGATCAGGAGCAGTTAGGAATTATGTCAGGGGATCTCACATTTGTAGCATTCAAGATACAGTAAATAAAAAACTCCACCTTTAAATAAAATGTAACTTTTTGGTGGACCTGATCTTTTATGGTGGGTAACATGTTAACCAGAAAATGTGGCGTTTAGTATAACCAGTCTATTAAAGAGGAATTCCAGACATGGATATTTTTACATAGTTACATTGGTCCAGCTTGGAACAATGTAACTATGCATATAACGTACTTGTATAATCCCTCTTGTAATTACTGAAGTAGACCCCGCTGATATTGTGATCTTCCCCAGCTTCTGGGTCCAGTGCTGAGAACCTGCTCTGCACAAGTGCAATTCAGAGAATGCTTTGAATTTTCTCAGGCATTGGACAAGATGGAGAGCGTGACATCACGACCCTTCCTCTCCATCTTGTCCAATTAGAGAACACTTTGCATTCACTGAGAAAATGCAAAGCATTCTCAGAATAGCACCCATGCCGAGCAGGCGACCTCCTGCGTTCACCATGCTGGATGTGGAATTCCAGCTTCTAGAGGGATCCCACACATATTGTATTATCCAGGCAGCACCAATGTAACTACGGTATGTAAAAATGGAGAGAATAAATGTTCAGCACATGGGCTGAACCATAGAGACCCCCCTTGACTTTCTAGGCAACAAATGTGATGAAGAATAATGATTATAGTAAAATAAAATACAATTTTAATTAGTATTGACAATAATAAAAGATATATCAGGGGAAAATACCCTCTGATATGAGAAATATATATATATAAATGTATATAAAATTTTAAGGAAAACAGTAAAAAATGCTGCATAGAGTTGTACACAAATCACAGTAATTAGACCCTGTAACAATAGGTTCATCCATACACTGTTACACAAATAGGTAGGTCAGTGATGATGAGCGCCTTGTAAATCCCAACATATTTTGGAATCAGCCGTATATTATCCTTTTTCAGGGGATATTAAATTAAGGGTCAAAAGAGTGTATGCATCTAATTGTACCATGCACCAAATACACACCAGTCCATACCCAGCAGCACAGGCGGATACCAGCCCTGGAGAGGTCGCAGCACCCGCACCGCACACAGCGAGAGTGTGTGTGGCATGTCTTTCATTCCTATTTTTGCATATTAAAACAAGCTGTTTTTACTCTCTGGAAGTGCCGCTATCTTATTCTTTTCTACCTGCATATGGGGTTTGAGGACCCAGACAGGCACCCAGGATTTTTTGGCAGCTGAAAGTCTCATAGGAGAGCCTTTGGAGTGGTGCTCATCCCATTTGCCTATCCGGTGTGTCCCTTTTGACCAATTCAGGTGCAAATCAGGTCCAAATCTTTGCTTGAATTGAAACCAAAGACAGACAGGACCCTTTCCACATGCGGACCGCGCCTGCCCTAGAGGTGTGTGAACCGGCTCCATTGCGAGCCAGGCACATTACCCTGTCATGCAAATTGGATGCAGTAAACCCAGCCTAACAGCTTGAAATCCTCCATGATTTTGAAGATCAATATTTACCATAAGGCATTTACAGGCTACAACACAGGGATATAACGGGATTTTTTACTTACCATGAAATCCCTTTCCCTGAATTAATTGACGGACACAGCAGCTCCTACACTATTGGGTTATGCTGCCCTCTTCAGGAGTAAACTAGGCAGAACATGCAGTTTAACAACAAAAAGAGACACAGCCCCTCGCAGGGGGCAGTCCTCACTGGCAGTAACCCTCCACCCAGCAACAGCTAGCTCAGTTCGTAACAAGCAGTACAAATTTAAACAGGAGGGGTGGGTGCTGTGTCCATCAATGAACTCAGAGAAAGGGATTTTACGGTAAGTAAAAAACCCTGTTTTCTCTTTCGTTCATTGACGGACACAGTAGCTCATAGACTATTGGGACATCCCAAAATGAGGGGTGGGTAACGAAACAACAAAACTTCACCCAACAGAACCCTCTGTGAGGAACCAGAAAAAAATGCGTCACACACGGCCGCTTGCAAAACCTTGCGGCCAAATGCAGCATCTGAAGATGCTAAAACATCAACTTTGTAAAATTTGGAAAAGGTGTGCACGGAAGACCAAGTAGCTGGCTTGCACACTTGAGACACAGACGCCTGATGTCGGAAAGCCCAGGAAGTGCTAACCGCCCTGGTAGAGTGAGCCGTGACTGGGAAGGGAGGCTCTAGACCCCTAACAGCATAGGCTCAGGTCACCGCTTGTCTAATCCAACGGGACACAGTGGCCGGCGAAGCCGCCAGGCCTTTGCGTGGACCATCCACTACTACAAACAGTGCATCCGACCTCGGAAAGGAGGCCGTGGTCGCCAGATACACCCGCAGAGCCCGAACAACATCCAGCGAGCGCAGATCAACCTCCATTAGGATGAGACGGGCGCGGGAAGAGCAAAGGAAGGACAATGTCCTCATTGGCATGGAAAGACGACACCACCTTCGGCAGAAAGGAAGGTGACAGGCGCAAAACCGCCTTATTCTTGTGTAGGACCAGATATGGAGACCTACAGGACAGAGCCACCAACTTGGAGACCCGCCCAGTGGATATGATAGCTACCAGGAAAGCCACTTTTTGTGAAAGCAACTGTAGCGAGATCTCCCTGATATTCTCAAACGGCGGCTTCTGAAGCACCGAGAGGACCAGATTAAAGTCCAAGGGCGCCAGAGGTGACCGTACTTGGGGGGGGGAGGTGACATCTCGAACCCCCTGCACGAAGGTACGGATCAAAGAGTGCATCACCAATGGACGCTGGAAAAAGATTGCCACGGCAGAAATCTGACCCTTGATCGTATTCAACGGCAGCTTCTGGTCGAGACCCCTTTGCAGAAAAGCCAGAACCCGAGATACTGAAAAAGATTGGGGATTCCACCCCCCATTCTAGCACCAGGCGATGTAAGCCTTCCAGGTGCGGTGGTATATCTTCCGGGAAGTGGCCTTACGTGCCTTGAGCATGGTGGGGATCACTGAGTCCGAGACAACTTGATCCTTCAACACCTGGGATTCAATAGCCAGGCTGTTAAAGCCAGAGAGGGTAAAGCAGGATGCAAGATGGGCCCCTGGGATAGTAGGTCCTCGCGAAGCGGGAGTTACCAGGGGATGTCCACCACCATTCGTACCACGTCAGCGTACCAAGTGCGCCTTGGCCAGTCTGGAGTTACGAGAATGGTCGGTATGCCCTCAGCTTCTATTCTGCCCAGGAGGCACAGAAGCAACTTGAGAGGGGGAAAGGCACAGATGAGCCGATACTGAGCCACTAGAGCATCCGCCGCATCCATCAAGGGATCCCTTGCCCTGCTCTGCACCTTCCGATTGAGATGAGACGCTAACAGGTCCACGTCTGGTGTACCCCACCTCAGCCAAATCTGATGGAACACGTACGGGTGCAAGGACCACTCTCCTTGGTCCAACCCCTGACGACTGAGGTAGTCTGCCTGCCAGTTCTCTACGCCTGGAATGTGAACGGCTGAGATTGCCAGCACGTGGAGTTCTGCCCACCGCAGAAGGTGAGCCACCTCCGAGGCCACAGCCGAGCTTCTTGTCCCGACCTGCTGATTCACGTATGCAACTGCCGTGGCGTTGTCCGACTGGATTCGGACAGAGCACCCTTGCAGCCTCCTCGTCCAGTGGGAGAGGCAGCACCTGATGGCCCGAAGTTCCAGGACATTAATCGGGAGAAGAGACTCCTCTGGGGACCATCGGCCCTGGGCCGATAACAACCCCAGGACTCCCCCCCAGCCAGTCAGGCTGGCATCCGTCGTAACCACCGTCCAATGAAGGGGGAGGAACGACTTTCCCAACGGCAGGGCCGGAGCCTGCAGCTACCAGAGCAGTGAAACCCTGGTCTGGCGGTCCACCCTGATCAACTGACCAAGGGACGATGGGGACTTGTCCCACTTCAGAAGAATCTCCCGCTGCAGAGCACGGGTGTGACACTGGGTGTACGGAACCGCCTCAAAGGCGGATACCATGAGCCCCAGGACCCGCATGCAAAAGTGTAGGGAGGACCATTTTTGGGACAGCAGGGATTGAACCGCCAACTGAAGCCACTGTAGCTTGGTGGGTGGAAGGAAAACCTTCGCCCGGGCCGCATCTAGGATCAGGCCCAGATACTCCAATCGGTGAGACGGAGTCAGCACCGATTTTGGGAGATTTATCACCCAGAAGAACTCCTGCAGAGTGCGCATGGTGATCGTCACATTGTCCGCTCGCAAGAGGAGGTCGTCCAGATACGCCACCGCGGTGATGCCACTCAGTCTCAATAGAGCCAGAACCGGGGCCAATAGCTTGGTGAAGACCCGAGGCGCAAAGGCCAGGCCAAACGGGAGAGCCACAAACTGATAGTGATGCTCCTTGACCGCAAAGCACAGGAAGCGCTGGTGCTGAGCGCATATGGGAATATGCAGGTACGCATCTTTGATGTTGAGGGAAGCCAGGAAATCGCCCTGGTGAAGTGCCGCCACCACAGAGGGGACAGACTCCATCCTGAACTTTCGTACATGTACGAAGCAGTTGAGGGCCTTTAAGTCTAGGATCGGCCGTACCCCATCCTTCTTTGGAACCACAAACAGGTTGGAGTAAAACCCTCAGAAATGTTCCGAAGTCGGGACAAGGACCACAACCCTTTGACGAAGCAGGTCCTGCAACGCCCCCAGCAGGGCCTGCAGCCTGCCCGGGAGGAGCCGCATATTTGAGGCAAAGAACCTGTTCGGAGGACAGTCAAAAAATAACCCTCTACGTTGGGACTTTTTGGAGGCACAAAGCAAACAAATATTTATATAAAAAATATATTTTATTTATAAAAGTATAGATTAAAAGAAAAAACAGAGTATACCCATTATCAACATTCAAAGTGTATAATCATACATTTGACATAGATCATGTGCATAACCTAATGCATTTCAGTACTATAGACCTTCTTCAGAGGTGATAACTTGTACATTTAGATCAAAATTGGTTGATTCTGAAAGATAAAGAGAATAGCTATACCTTTTGGTATATTCCTATACAGCATTTACTATACACTATCCAGACGAGCCATATCCTCAAATTGGCGGTACCGATACAGTGAACGTGGCCTTCCTTTCCTGTGCAGAATGAGGCACAGGACCAATTAACCCGCGGCCATCCATAAATATACACCAGTCATTACGCATCTCTGAGCACCTACAGGTACCTATTATCATTTTTTGAATAACCTATAATTGCTTTTTTGAAAACATATATGGAGTCGCCACCAGATAGCACCTTACACATATATGTGAATGTTTTATAGTTCCCTATATATACTTATACTCTCTTCATATTTAAACTTTATAGGCTTTCCTCTGGCCCCTCACACTCTCCCTCTTTTCCACCCCCTGGGTGCCATTGGGAGTTCTTGTGGGGCGGAACAGGCCGGCCTTGCCATGGGACCCACGATATCAGGGAGTGGCATGATTCTAGCACAAACTACTACCATTTTTTAATTGGATTTGGGTCAAACTTTTTTGCCCTGGTAAGTGTTTGCTTCCAGCACACTATAAAAAATACTTGGGGCACCAGCCTGCCTGGCAGGACTCAAAATCTCACACTCTTCTCTTTATCTTTCAGAATCAACCAATATTGATCTAAATGTACAAGTTATCACCTCTGAAGAAGGTCTATAGTATCGAAATGCATTAGGTTATGTACATGATCTATGTCAAATGTATGATTATACACTTTGAATGTTGATAATGGGCATACTCTGTTTTTTCTTTTAATCTATACTTGTATAAATAAAATATATTTTTTATATAAATATTTGTTTGCTTTGTGCCTCCAAAAAGTCCCACCGTAGAGGGTTATTTTTTGGCATTTATAAAGAATCAGGGATGATGGCACATAAGTAGCTGGTTCTTTTCAGGATAAACCTTTGGTTTGGAGGACAGGAACTAAATTCTATTTTGTACCCAGACAAGATCACTTTGTGCACCCAGCAGTCCGAAATACGGAAAATCCACCAGTCCGCAAACCCCAGGAGACGTCCCCTACCTGAAGGACAGGCGGGGGCAACCCTTCATGCTGAGGAGGACTTGTCCTCTGGCTTGTCACGCTTACGCTGCCAGGGACGCTTCTGTCCACCCGCGGGAGGCTTGGCATGCTGGGAGCCCTTGCCCGACGAGTGGGATGTACAAAAAACCTCTTCTGCGCCGAAAAGGAGGGACCCGGTCTACGATGGGGCTCCTTACTCCTCCTAGTCTCAGGAAGAAAGGTGCTCTTCCCACCAGTGAGATCCCTTATGATCTCATCCAGGGTGGCTCCAAAGAGCCACCCACCCTGAAAAGGCAAGTCTGCCAGGGCCTTCTTAGATGTCTGGTCCGCCTACCAACACTTTAGCCAGAGCAACCACAGAGAAGACAGACAATTTTGATAACAGGGGGGCCGTATCCAGGGCTGGGTCACACAGATATTTAAGCCCTTAGACGAGCTGGTCAGCGAGCTCCACACATTCAGGAGGAGCTTTTGCATTGCTCAATTCGCGGTGCAATAGCTTTGCCCATTCTGTGAGTGTTTGCGACACCAGAGCAGAGGCCAACACAGGCCACATAGCTGACCCCGCCAGAACAAACATGGATCTGGCGACAGCCTCGGCTTTTCTATCAGCCAGGTTCTTAAAGGACGGTGTGCCTTCCACTGGAATTGTGGTCGCCTTATTCAGGCGAGACACTGGGGGATCAACCACGGGGGGGTGACTCCCATTTCCTTACCAGGATGTCCTCAAAAGGATAGCACACAGAGAACCATTTCGGTATGGGGAAGGAACTCTGAGGCCGTTCCCACTCTCTGTAGACTAACTTATCAAAGTAAGGCAAATAAGGGAAGACCTTAGCCGCACAGACCGGTTTATGTGACCCAAAGGGAATGGTCACCTCCTGTGAAGCTCCAGCTGCCTCTTCCAGCTTCAGAGTATCGTGCACCGCTGTAATCAGGGCGCCTACTAGTGCCTTCTCATGCGCAGCAGTGGCCGCCGAAGATTCCTCCTCGCTATTAGAGGAAGCCGGGGCCATCCGACTGCTCAAGGGGGGGTCCCCGACATGGTGGAGCCCCCTTCAGGGTCCGAGTCTTCACCAGAAGAGGGGTGTAGGGGCCGCTTTTTAACCATCTTACACCCACAGGCTGTCTCTACCCGGGAGACAAAGGACCACCGACAGAGCGTCAAGGAGGACCGCAGTCCCTGATGCGGTGGCTGCAACCACGGAGAGGTCTGGTGGGGAATCACCCGCCATTGCGTCACCCACCCTGGTAACACGCCACCTAACTGAGACCTAGGTACCAGGTAGACCAGGCACCCCCCACCCCAAAACACTGCCCAGGCTTCCTGCAGGAGGGTAACCCCAGGGGGACTCACCACCTGCCTGCTCAACTGTTCCAAGGAGAGGAGACCGTGCCTGCTACTGCCCACTGCTGCCACTGCCTTGCCTG
Source organism: Glandirana rugosa (assembly GCA_018402905.1). NCBI lineage: Eukaryota > Metazoa > Chordata > Amphibia > Anura > Ranidae > Glandirana > Glandirana rugosa. Next base: position 1,109,826 of record BLSH010005540.1, on the reverse strand, counting down.
CTCCTCACGTGCTGCTGTGTCTCTGTGCCTTGCTGAGGGGAGAAACAGCGCCAGCCTGAGCTCAGGGACCGCCCCCCTCACACACAGGAGTCAGATCGTGTGCACAGGCCACAAGAAAATGGCCACCGGACACACTAGAGGCCAAACCATGCAGCTGATCACAACAAAATGGCGGCCGCGACTATGCCAAAATGGCCACCAGACGCGGTTATTGCCTGGACTGGCCACTTACATGGTGGCCAAAGCAGCACGAGGCAGGAGGGTAAGGGGTGCAGCTAAAGCCCCGGACACCACAAGGGGACCCCAGGTGGGGGAGGGGGGTGAAGAGAAGTGGGGAGGGGGTGACCAGCCCACCAGCCTAACACCCCAGGAGGGAACCCGCCTGCTCCCCCCATCCCCCAGCAGGAGTGGGGGGGCGTACTTACCCATCCAGTCGGGCGGTAGCGGGTATCCCACCCGAGACAGATCTGCATCCCCGTCCATTCCGGGGGGGGGGAGCTGTCGGTCATGGTAGCACTGTGACATGGACCCAATTGCCCAGTCATATGTGCTCCGGCGGGGCGTTTAACCCGCGGGGCCGCCCAGTCCAGTTAGGGACCTGTCATGGCCGACCCAGCGCGGAGCTAAGGTCTGCGTGCACTTGATGGTCGGGCTGGGGAAACTACCTGGATCTATATTATCCAGCCTGTCACCCAGCCCAGCACTTGATTGCAGTCTTCATCCGAAAACACAGCAGAAGTGGAACCAAAGCAGAGGTACCACAGGTCCACCGCAGCACTCCTTGCACTAGGCAGAGAAAACTGAGCTAGCTGTTGCAGGGTGGAGGGTTACTGCCAGTGAGGTTCTGCCTAGTCCACTCCTGAAGAGGGCAGCATAACCCAATAGTCTATGAGCTGCTGTGTCCGTCAATGAACGGAAGAGAAAAGATGTTTTACTAAACAATCACTATTAAATAGATTTAAATAAAATGTCTGTTCATTTTCAGCTTTAGGAGCACTAAAGTGGAAGTCACTACAAAATCGAGCACTAGAGGGCAGTGTGGTAATGACCTCTGATGAACACATCACTATCATGAACTCTTCCCTATCCAACATGTACTAGGTACAGAATTTATTTTACTTTGGTTTCAATGCAGTGCTGCTTTAATGAAGGAAGTGTATTTATGTACATAGCCAATCTTAGCATGAAAGCGCTACACAACAGCCACTCTTATCGTGAAAATAACTTTACACGTTTTGCTCATGTGCAAGAAACGCAGTCAGTGGTATACAGTTATCTTTTTTTTTTTCGTGTTCATCCCATTTTCCAATGTCTTTACCTATATAACTTGAAAATCAAAATACAATCTCTTGAACGGAAAATAACTGCACAACACTTTATTTTAGAGAGATTCATTACTTCACCCAGTACAGCCCTAGGATGACTTTGTGGCTAGGGGTTCTTTGATCAGTGGCAGATTTCTCACTGAACTGCCTGCATAGTTCCACAACCTTGGCAGAGCAGTGGTGCACATTCCTATTTGTCTCTCAGGTAAATAACCACTGACACCAATACAATGTGGTCCTTCTGACCACCAATATAACAAGATACTTCTATACTGACCCTTAAAGTAAAAAAGACACTATAATTTTATGGTTTTGTTTCCAGCAATTATAATAGTTTGATGCTTTCTTTATAATTATGTTAAATCATTTTGTCGCACGGAACAGGAAGGGAAAAAATGTTCTACTCTGGGTGTCAAATACGTTAGATATGCCGCAGTCCCCATTTTAAAAAAAATATATATCCAACTTTTTTTTTCTAACAGGGATTCCTTGAGACCTGCAAATCATTTCAAGAGTTCTGCTCTGTGCTAAACAGGTTGAGAAAAGCTGACACAGAAAAATGAGCTGCAACCTATTCCGTAATTAGAATTAGAAGAAGACGACACATCAAGAGCACATGGCTTTGAACTTTAAAGCGTTACTAAACCCACAATAGTAAAATCTGTCTGTATATGCAGAATAGCATGCTTGCTATACTCACTGTGTAAGTTAAGGGGTTAATCCTCTGTATTGTGTAAAAAGGCTGTTTGATTCTTTATGGCCAGATACTTCCTTCTTGCCTTGTCTACTATATTAGCCTATACTATGCTATACTACATGCAGGTAGGGTGGAAAGGTTGCACATGCTCTGTTCAATCTCCCTGTTTCACATGGATACAGACTACAGTGCGTTTCTAGTGTAAAAAGGCTGTTTGATCTTGTATGGCCAGATACTTCCTTCTTGCCCTGTCTACTATATTAGACTATACTATGCTATACTACATGCAGGCAGGGTGGAAAGGTTGCACATGCTCTGTCAATCTCCCTGTTTCACATGGATACAGACTACAGTGCGTTTCTAGTGTAAAAAGGCTGTTTGATCTTGTATGGTCAGATACTTCCTTCTTGCCCTGTCTAATATATTAGACTATACTATACTACATGCAGGCAGGGTGGAAAGGTTGCACATGTTCTGTTCGATCTTCCTGTTTCACATGGACATAGACTGCAGTGGATTTCTAGAGGCAGTGATTGTTTATTTGTGAACTGAGCATGTCATTGGCAAAGCACCAATCAGCTCTGGCTAGATTGTGGGTGAAGAGTCACTGATGCAAAGGGAGTTACATCATCGTAGAGTAAAATCTCCTCCTATATGAACACTGTGGAAGCCCTGGCTCCTTGCAGTTTATCACCTGACTGCAATATACAGATCAAAAAAAAAAGTATATAGCAGCAGTATTTTTTATATATAAAAAAAGGATTTAGAAGCTGTGTACACTGTGGGGGGGTCAGATGAATTGTTTTTGTATTGCTGGGTTTAGTAACACTTTAAGCATATCCAAAGCAAACTTTTTTTCTTTATATATATTAACAGAATAGATGAGGGTTGAAACCCATAAATACTGCTAGTGCCCCTTCTAGGAAGCAATAATGATCTGGTGGTCAGTGATACAAAAAGTAATGAGAAATCCAAAATGGTAAGTTGTCACAGGAAAAGGAAATCTTACATTGAAGGACATCTGCTGTCATTTCAAGCAAGTAGGGAATTCCCCGTTTCTTTGTGTCTCTGAAGCAGAAGGTTAAACTAAACCCAGGACACAGGCAGCACACAAAAATACAAGGTTTAAACCATTCACTAACCTATCCAAACGTTCAACAAAACCACTTCAAATACACATTAAAATGTTGTCAGACTTTACTCCGTTTGTGAGTCTGCACAAAGAGTACTGGGATTGTGTACATCTGGGGGTTGACAAGGCATCGATCGCAGGAAGTGAACAGGCATCATGATCAGGGCTGTGCGGTTGCTTCTCCCCATCGCTCCCCCTAATAGCAGAGCGGAGGGAGAGGCAAAACAGTGCTGAGTGGAGGGCGGGAGCACGGCAGCTGCTTTACTTAAAGAGGAAGTAAACCCTCTTGATGCCACACCCTGGGGCGGAGCTGTGACATCATAGGGGCAGGGCCTGCCAGGTGATGTCATCGGGTGGCCCCGCCCCATGCCAATATAAGGCACAGCACACAGCAGAGAGGGCATTCCTGAAGGAGATCACGTTGTGTCAACATGGGAAGAAGAAGAAGATAGGAAGAACAGAGGGAAGAGGACAGCGGAGAAGACCGGCAAAAGAGCAGAAGACGCCGCAGAGAAGGAGAAGAAAAAAGACCCCGCAAAAGAGCTAAGGAAAGAAGAGCCGGAGAGGGCAGAAGATGCCGGAGCTGATTTAATAAAGGGATTTTATTAAAACTTACCGTAAAATCCTTTTCTCCGAGATCACTGACAGACGCAGCTCATTATGACGTGTGGGGTTTATGCTTGTCCCACTAGGAGTTAACTAGGCAGGGAAAAGAAACAGCTGGCCCCTCCCATGGGGGCCGTCCTCTCTTCCTACATAAACCCCCTCATAGCATAGCTCTTCAGTTCATACACAAGCCGTACAAGAACAGAGCACAGAGAGGGGTGCTGCGTCTGTCAGTGAACTCGGAGAAAAGGATTTTACGGTAAGTTTTAATAAAATCCCTTTTTCTCCTATCGTTCACTGACAGACGCAGCTCATCATGACGTGTGGGGACGTCCCCAAGCTGTGTCAAAAGAGGGGTGGGTAAACGCTAACAACAGTACCCAACTGAACCTCTAAGGAGGCGCCAGACGCGCCTACACTGCCACCTGTAAAACTTTGCACTTTGAAAGCCCAGGAAGTGCTAACATCCCCGGGTAGAATGAGCCGTGACCGGAAAAGGGGGAGCCTTGCCCCGAACAGAATACGCATGGGTCACGGTCTGTCTGGTCCAACGAGAAATCGTAGCCGACGAAGCCGCAACCCTTTGCGCGGGCCCTCTGGCAACACAAACAAAGCATCAGCTTTTCGAAAAGAAGCTGTAGCAGCCAAGTACACTCGTAAGGCCCTCACTATGTCCAAAGCATGCAACTCAAACTCCTTTGGGTGCGATGGACGAGGGCACAATGAAGGAAGAACAATATCTTCATTAATGTGAAAGGATGAAACCACCTTCGGAAGGAAGGAAGGAGAAGGTCGAAAGACCGCCTTATCCTTATGTATGACTAAGTAGGGAGACTTGCACGATAGTGCTGCTAATTCAGACACCCGTCTGGCGGAAGTGATGGCAACTAAAAAGGCCACCTTCTGCGACAGCAATGACAAAGAAATCTCCCTGATATTCTCATACGGCGGTTTCTGAAGAACAGAAAGCACCAAATTCAAAACGGAGCCATCGGAACCTTCACCCGAGGCGCCACATGTCGCACACCTTGTACAAAGGTACGAATCAACGAGTGCGAAGCTAAAGGTCTCTGAAAGAGAATTGCCAGAGCCGATATCTGGCCCTTGAGAG
>BLSH010005540.1:1081275-1104121 GCA_018402905.1 Glandirana rugosa | reverse complement strand
GCTAACAACAGTACCCAACTGAACCTCTAAGGAGGCGCCAGACGCGCCTACACTGCCACCTGTAAAACTTTGCACTTTGAAAGCCCAGGAAGTGCTAACATCCCCGGGTAGAATGAGCCGTGACCGGAAAAGGGGGAGCCTTGCCCCGAACAGAATACGCATGGGTCACGGTCTGTCTGGTCCAACGAGAAATCGTAGCCGACGAAGCCGCAACCCTTTGCGCGGGCCCTCTGGCAACACAAACAAAGCATCAGCTTTTCGAAAAGAAGCTGTAGCAGCCAAGTACACTCGTAAGGCCCTCACTACGTCCAAAGCATACAACTCAAACTCCTTTGGGTGCGATGGACGAGGGCACAATGAAGGAAGAACAATATCTTCATTAATGTGAAAGGATGAAACCACCTTCGGAAGGAAGGAAGGAGAAGGTCGAAAGACCGCCTTATCCTTATGTATGACTAAGTAGGGAGACTTGCACGATAGTGCTGCTAATTCAGACACCCGTCTGGCGGAAGTGATGGCAACTAAAAAGGCCACCTTCTGCAACAGCATGGCGGAAGTGATGGCAACTAAAAAGGCCACCTTCTGCGACAGCAATGACAAAGAAATCTCCCTGATATTCTCATACGGCGGTTTCTGAAGAACAGAAAGCACCAAATTCAAAACGGAGCCATCGGAACCTTCACCCGAGGCGCCACATGTCGCACACCTTGTACAAAGGTACGAATCAACGAGTGCGAAGCTAAAGGTCTCTGAAAGAGAATTGCCAGAGCCGATATCTGGCCCTTGAGAGTACACAGAGCCAGTTTTTTGTTCAGGCCCTGTTGTAAAAGAGTCAGGACCATGGACACGACATAAGAGCGAGGGTTATGGCCCTCCAACTCGCACCAAGCAATATAAGCCTTCCAGGTGCGGTGATGAATCTTGCGAGAAGTACACTTGCGAGCTTTTAACAAAGTAGGGATCACGGAGTCTGCGACTCCCCTGTCTCTCAGCACCTGGGACTCAATAGCCAAGCCGTCAAAGCCAGCGAGGGTAAAGCAGGGTGCAAGATAGGTCCCTGAGACAGAAGATCGTCTCGCAGCGGGAGCCGCCAAGGGGCATCTGCCACCATTCGCACCACGTCGGCGTACCAAGTGCGCCGAGGCCAATCTGGAGCCCCCAGGATTATTGGTATCCGCTCCGCCCCTATCCTGCGTATCAATCGCGGAAGCAGTCGTATTGGAGGGAAAGCGTACAGAAGACGATAACGGCCCCAGGGGGCCACCAGAGCGTCCGTGGTCATTGCCAACGGATCCTTCGTTCTGGACACAAAGGTCTCCACCTTGTGATTGAACCGAGACGCCATGAGATCCACGTCCGGCGTCCCCCATCTACGGCAAATTTGATTGAACACCTCCGGGTGGAGAGACCACTCTCCCTGGTCCAGCGTCCTGCGACTGAGATAGTCTGCCTGCCAGTTCTCCACACCCGGAATGTAAATGGCTGAGATCGCCAGAACGTGACGTTCCACCTAACGTAGTATCAGAGCTGCCTCCGCCGCAGCTACTGGACTCTTTGTGCCGCCCTGATGGTTCACATATGCCACTGCTGTGGCATTGTCCGATTGAATATGAGTCAGACGACCCTGCAATCTCACTGTCCAGTGAAAAAGGCACAATCTGATTGCTCTCACCTCCAGAACGTTGATGGGGAGGCGAGCTTCCTGTGCCGACCAACAGCCCTGGGCAGACAGCAGCCCCAGGATCCCTTCCCAGCCCGAAAGACTGGCATCCGTGGTGATAATCACCCATTGGAGGGGCAGGAACGACTTCCCCTGAATCAGGGCCGAGTCCCGAAGCCACCAGGTCAGAGGCGCCCTTGTCTGGGAGCTCAGACGGATCAGAAGGTCCAATGACCGAGGTGACCTGTCCCACCGAGCCAGAATTGCTCGCTGAAGGAGACGAGTGTGACTCTGGGCAAATGGTATCGCCTCGAATGACGAGACCATGAGCCCCAGCACCCACATACAGAACCGTAATGAAGACTGATGGTGCGACAAGAGGGTGCGCACTGCCGACTGCAGAGACAGCAACTTGGCCGGAGGGAGGAATACCTTTGCCTGCTCTGTGTCCAGAATTAGACCCAGATACTCCAGGCGATGGGATGGAGAGACCGAAACTTCTGCAGGTTCAGTAACCAGCCGAGGTCCTGCAGTGAGGTCATTGTGATACCCACATTCTCCTCCAGAGCCGAGGCGGACTCCGCTTGCAGGAGCAGGTCGTCTGGGTAGGCTACTACCGCAATGCCTCTCTGTCGCAGCAACGCCAACACCGGTGCTAGCAGTTTTGTGAAAACTCGAGGTGCCGAGGCCAGGCCGAAAGGGAGTGCCACAAATTGAAAATGGAGGTCTCCCACCGCAAAGCGCAGGAAGCACTGATGTCGTGGATGAATGGGTACATGGAGGTACGCATCCCTGATGTCCAGGGACGCCATAAATTCCCCCTGATGAAGGGCGACCACGACCGAGCGGATAGATTCCATCCGGAATTTCCGCGCCCTGACATACCGGTTCAGGGCCTTCAGGTCCAGTACGGGCCGAACCCCCCCCCCCCCCTTTTTTGGGAACCACAAAAAGATTTGAGTAGAACCCTCGAAACCTCTCTACTGGGGGCACTGGCACGATCACCCCCTGGTCTGAGAGTGCTTGTACAGCCCCAAAAAGGGCCTCCCGGCGTTCCTGCGGGAGCCCTAAATTTGATGGGAAGAACCTGTCTGGGTGTAGAGTGTCGAACTCTATCCTGTACCCGGTGGACACCACTTCCCGGACCCAGCGGTCGGAAATGTGAGGCAGCCACCGGTCTTCGAACCCCAGAAGACGTCCTATCAGGCTGAGGAAGACTTGTCCTCCGCCTTTTCGGTTTTGCACTGCCGTCTTCTGGCCCCTGCAGCGACCTTACCGGAGCGGGTCCCTTCACCTGCTGCGCCCGGGGCGCGAAAAAACTTCTTCTGACCCGAAGGAGGGGGCCCCTGTCTACGGCGAAACTCACGCTTACGGGGCTCTGGAAGGAAAGTACTCTTACCTCCCGTGAAGTCCTTAATAATCTCATCCAAGCGTGGACCAAATAGACGTCCACCCTGAAAAGGGAGGTCAGCAAGACCTTTTTTGGAAAACGTGGTCACCGGACCAAGAACGCAACCAAAGTATCCATCTGAGTATGATGGCAAATATCGTTATTCTGTAAAACAGTAAAATCCCGCGCTCACTAATATATGAAGATGATAAATATTTTTAAATAGAATGCTTAAATTGAGTAAAAGTCCAAAAATAAATATACAATTGAAATGGCAGCACGCATAAACAACAGATCTAAATTGTTCAAATATTGCGAAAAACCCATATGCAGCGCTTATGATATAGAGATAAATTTGATTCAGAAGATAGTCTTTCAAAGTATGATGGGGACGAAAACAGTTCAACCATATAGCAGCATATCTCTGGAGTATTCCCGATATGAAAATAAATATATAGATGGAGGCTTACCAGATGGTAGTGGTATATACGCGGGTGTTTTTAAATCCCAAACGGATAGTTGCTCATCATATCCGTGGAATCGGTATTATAATTCCTGGAGGGACCTCCGATGCCAGTGAAGGACCTCTGGTGCCAATGGGGGATAATCCTGGGGGACAGGGATGCCTCTGAGCCTGGGTGGACCCTGGTGAGGAGGAACACGTCTCCGACTTCTCTCGACTCACATCCAGGAAAAATCCGATCCGCAACGTATGTATCAGGGTAAGAGAAAAAACATCCACAATCGTGTAATATCGTTTGGACGAGGGTTTATTAAGAATGAAGGATTAAAAATACTCACATATTCAAAATAAAACAAGAGCTCTTAGACAAGGCAGGAGATGGAGGAAACCGACGCGTTTCGGCTCAATAGGCCGTCATCTGGGGTTTTCCCCCTCCTTTTGGTTGCTGTTCTGAACAAAACTTTGTGTCCTGATCCTGCAGGGCAAGGTGAGCCAATTACCACCTCTTGATGACGTTATTCTGGATAACATCGGCAGTAAATCAATGGCCGCATCACAAAGGTACTTGAAACCTTGGAGCAAAAACTCAGCCTTCTACGGCGCATCCATCAGGCGACCGCCTTCCAGGTCCTTCAGGAGCTCTTCCATACACTCGGACAGATGTTGCGCCGCCATGGCGGACGCCAAGGCTGGTCGCATAGCGGAACCTGCCACCAGGAACAGCGACTTTAAAAGCGCCTCTGTTTTTCTATCAGCGGGATCCTTAAAAGAAGGAGCCCCTTCCAGAGGGATGGTCGTCGCCTTACTAAGGCGTGCTATCGGTGGGTCCACCACAGGCGATTCCCATTTTTTCAAAAAGCTTTCCTCAAAGGGATAGCGAGCAGCGAACCATTTTGACAGCGAAGAAGAGTGCTGTAAACGCTGCCATTCATGATAAAGAAAATGATCAAAAAAGTCATTGTAGGGATAAGCCTTGGGGGCCCTAGAGGACCCACACACATACGCAGCAGACTGCGATTCACCATCCTGACCCAGTTGCAGCTTAGTGCGAATGCCAGCGATAATGGTAGCAACCAACGCCTTCTCGCACGCAGCCGCCGCCCCCTGATCCCCTTCGCCGTCCGATGGGCCCAGTTCCCCATCGGAAAGGTCCACTGGGGTCTCTGAGACCCCTGAGGCCACTTCCGGCTCAGAATCCTCCCCTGATGAATAAAGAGGAAGAGGGGGACGCTTCTTGGGGGCCTGTTGGGCGACCTCCGCCCGGGGGAGAAATTCGCTAAAGACCGCCCGCAGCTGGTCCAAAAATGCCCCTTGCGCAGAATGCGCCGCCGCTGATGCCTCCTCAGCAGGGTCAGCAGTGTAATCTGCCATCGTCTTCCCCCAGAAAAACACTCTTAGTGACACACAGGGGACTAAGGAGAATAAGGCACCCCCACACTGCCGCACACCACCGGCCACAGTGCACCAGGAAAACCCAGAGTACTGCACCCACCGCCACCAGCACCCACAGGGAGCCCAGCTATACTTGCTGTTCCGCTGCCTGTAACTTCTGGATGTATCGTCAGAAGAGCCACGCCGCCAGCTCACCGTTCCACAGAGAAGGAAAAAAACGCTGCAGACACGTGTATTGCAGAGGTATGCAGTCAAAATGGGCACCGTTAAACACTAGGGGCCAAACGACACCTTCAGGGAACGTGCAGTACCGCAAATGGCTGCTCTGAGCGCTAGTGGGAAAACCCCATAGGCCCAAAATGTCAGCGGCTATGGCAAAATGGCGGCCGATCGCCGCATGGCGGCGATAAAGCAAAACGAACGGCCTAGACGATCGGTGCGGTTCCGGGGGGGGGGGGGGTGAACGGGAGCTCCACGCGTCCCACCAGCGGCTACCCAGCAAGAAATAATAATTTTTTTTTTTTCGTGCGGCCGTCGGTCCCCCTTTCCTCCCCTAAAAAGGGGGGAAAGGCAGGAACTCTCTCACCACTCCGACGCGCGCCGTGGGTAGCTACCCAGTCGCAGACCTTCCGCCCCCTCTTGGGCGGTATGCTGCAGGCCAGAAAATTGCCCTTGCCGAATCGCATCCGGGGCTGGACGCAAGGGGGGGGGTCACCCCAGGCCGCCCGCACGGAACTAGCACGATGCGGCGGATCCCCATCCGACGGGACTCGCTCGCATCGGTTGGCCAGGTCGGGGAAAGTACAGGGCCCAAGGACCCTCTATGCCCCGACTGGCTTCTTGATAGCAGATCAATGTCTTGATAGAAGTCAAATAAAGGACCCTCTATGCCCCGACCGGCTTCTTGATAGCAGATCAATGTCTTGATAGAAGTCAAATAAAAGAAAACTTAAAATAAAAAATGGTCACAAACAGGACCACAAATTCCCCTAAAGGGAAGCTAGGTCAACTCCTTGCAAACTAGGCATAAGAACTGAAGAGCTATGCTATGAGGGGGTTTATGTAGGAAGAGAGGACGGCCCCCATGGGAGAGGCCAGCTGTTTCTTTTCCCTGCCTAGTTAACTCCTAGTGGGACAAGCATAAACCCCACACGTCATGATGAGCTGCGTCTGTCAGTGAACGATAGGAGAAAAAATATTTTAAAAAGCTGTGTAGTGTGTTTTTTTGTACATTTTTTTCCAGGTAAATGGGTAGGGGTACGATGTACACCATACTCATTTACATAGGGTGGGGGGCCGGCGTCTGGGGGCCCCCTTGTTAAAGGGGGCTTCCAGATTTCGTTAAGTCCACGCCCGCAGACTCCGACAAAAACCGGCAAGGGTTGTCGGGAAGAGGCCCTTGTCCTCATCAACATGAGGACAAGGTGCTTCTGGGCTGGGGGGCGCATAGCCCCCCCTGCCCCAAAGCACCCATACTCCTCATGTTGAGGGCACGCGGCCTCGTATGGTCCAGGAGGGGGGGGGGGCGCTCGCTCGTCTCCACCCCCTTTCCTGGGCTGCGTGCTCGGATAAGGGTCTGGTATGGATTTTGGGGGGGGGAGGGACTCCACGCCATTTTATCGGCGTGGGGGTTCCCCTTAAAATCCATACCAGACCGGCCTGGTATGCTCCTGGAAGGGGACCTCATGCCATTTTTTTTATTTACATTTGGCGTGGAGTTCCCCTTCATGATCCCCAGAGCACAAGTCGCATGCCAAAGTCGGATCAGTGTTCTGATCTGACTTCAATGCCTTTCAATGGGCTGAAGTAGGATCAAAGTCGGACAAAAGTAGTACAGGAACCTTTTTCAAAGTCGGTCCGACTTTGAAAAACACAAGTCGGACCAGTTAAGACGGCTCTCATAGGGAATCATTGTTTTTGTGACGTAATGCGACTTGTGCTCCTAATGTCGGTCCGAGAATCGGACTAGTGTGAACCCAGCCTTACTCTAATTAAACAAGATCTAGACTGAGAATTTGACAACCCACACATGAACACTAGAAGCTCCATGCACTCCATGCACCACATTACAGCTCCATTCTGGGAGAAGTCAGTGTGTAGCAAACCAGCTCATGCGAAAGAGAACGCTTCTCAACAAGGATTGTACTCCCTGTGCAGATTTTATGATTAATCTGCAGCTAGTGCCTATAAAAACTGCTTTTTCTGTTTGAGTAAAATTTCCAATAAGCATACATTTTTACATTGTAAGCCCCAACGAGCTGGACCCTCCGAGTCTTCCTTTATTTAACTATAATGTAACTGTACTGTCTGCCCTCATGTTGTAAAGTGCTGTGCAAACTCTTGGCGCTATATAAATCCTGTATTAGAATAATAAAAAATAACTGTATCGGCACTTACAATAAGCTTGTTTTGCTATGCAGTGACCACATGTGAAAAGACATACACAATCTAACGGCCAGTGTCTTCGCACATTTAAAGAGGAGGTAAACCCAGATTGGCTTTACTTCCTCTATGTTCCCCTGTAAAGTAGAAGCATAATGGGCTACTATGCATCACATATTTCCACTTACCTGGAAACGAAGCCTGCTGCGTCCAGCGATGTCCATCTTCTGCCCCTCTTCCTTCCGGGGGGCCGCGACTCCGGCTCTGTGACTGGCCGGAGTCGCACCATGTCACTCCCGCACATGCCCGTGGGAGCCGCCAGTCACGGCACAGGGTCAGTGGAGAAACGGCACAGAGGCCGCTTCTTCAATGCGCGTGTGCTGACATGTCGTCGGCACATGCAAAATACTGCATATCTCCTGAACCGTACAGGTTTGAAAGATATGCAGGGTACCTACAGGTAAGCCTTATTCTAGGCTTACCTGTAGGTTAAAGTGGTTGTCACAGGTTGACAACCACTTTAAACCACCAATGACACACTGTCCCTCCCACCTTAAATGTGAGCTTACCCATTTGTTTTCTTTTACATATAAGGTTCATACATTTCTTCTTATATAGCCAATATACAGTATTATGCATTGGCAAAACCACCTTTGAAAGCTACTGTAAGTTCTGAACAGCTGGTAACTAAAGAAGACATTGAACCTCTGATAACAGAATATTGCGGATATATAATTTAACCGGTTCCCCACCGCGCGCCGTGTTTTTACAGGGGCAGTGGGGGAGCCCTGCGCGAATCGCCGTAAATAAAGGGCGATTCACATTTTGGCCACCAGGGGGCGCGCGCACCCGCCGCACTCCTGAGGAGTGTGCCCGCGGCTCGGGCGGACCCGATGTCCGCCGGCGAGCCGCGATGAGCGGCTACAGGGCAAAGAACGGGGAACCGCCGATGTAAACACGGCGGTTCCCCGCCCTGTCAGTGGGGCATGACAGATCTACTGATCCCTGTCACTGGGATCAGTTAGATCTCTCATGCCCATGTTAGCCCAACCCCCCCACAGTAAGAACACACCCAGGGAACACTATTAACCCCTAGATCGCCCCCTGCAGGTTAACCCCTTCACTGCCAATGACATTTATACAGTAATCAGTGGACATTTAAATTTCTGATCGCTGAATAAATGTCATTGGTCCCAAAAAAGTGTCAAAAATGTCCGACATGTCCGCTGCAATATCGCAGTACCGCTAAAAATCGCAGATCGCCGCCATTACTAGTAAAAAATAAAAAAAAAATAAAAACCCCAGAAATGAATTCTCATCATCCGTAAACGCGGCCACTTTTGCGCAAACCAATCAATAAACGCCGATTGCGATTTTTTTTTATCGCAAATATGAGGAATTATATAAATCGGCCAAAAACGGTGAAAAAAAATGTTTTTTTATATTTTTTTTTTGGATTTGAATTTTAGCAAAAAATAAGAAATTTGGGTTTTTTTGCAAAATGGTCGCTCTTCTTTTGTTTATAGCGGTGATCAGAAATGACGCAGAGGCGATCAAATACCACCAAAAGTAACCTCTATTTGTGGGAAAAAAAGGACGCAAATTTCGTTTGGGTACAACGTCGCACGACCGCGCAATTGTCCGTTAAAGCGACGCAGTGCCGAATCGCAAAAAGTGCTCTGGTCCTAAAGCTGCAAAACCTTCCGGGGCTGAAGTGGTAATGCACCTGCTCACAGACAAGGCACATTTTAAAACAAGTTTATTATAAGCTAAATTATACAAACAACAAAAAAAACAAACACTATACATTACATGATAACAAATGGCACTCCTGAGATTTAAAAACATTAATTGAATTAAAGTGCTGGTTTAAATTGTTCCTTCAAAAATTTCCCAATGAAATGTCAACAACGAAAAAGGCACAGATTTATTAAGACAAAACATTAAACAGAAGACCTAGAAGTTTAATAGAATAACACAAAATATTCCCAATAGGAAATGCTTTCCTGAGATACCAAATCTGAACAGACCCAGGCAGTGAAAGGGTAAACATTGTGTCTGATCGTCCATGAAATCACCATGTAGTGACATTTTTAGTGTACCTGGCTCGAGTGTACATTAGGAATATGGCTAAAATTAAATGAAAACAAAAAAACAAATTTCTTTATATAGTTAAAAATCCTATTCATTAAATTATCCAGTTAGCAAATGTATAATAAGAGCATATGCATACATTTATGTATCCATACACGTGTGAGAAAACTGCAAGAATATATTTTATCTAGAAAATATCCACAACTTAAAACAAAAATATAGGTTTCCTTCAAAATACAAAATGCATTGAAATAAACTGGACAAGTATTTCAGATCCAGGATCATGACTGCAATGACTATCCAGAAGTCCTTCTTTCAAAGGTCTATCTTCTCTTCATAGGGACAGATGCAAGCAGCTCTTTGGCTTTCCATGAAGGGTTTGCACCCCAAATGTATGACTGCATCGAACAGGAGTTCCACTGTAGATTCACAAGCTAAAAGAAGAACATAAAATTACTTTCAAAAGACAGAAATGTTATTAGGAGTAATAAAGCATAGCCATTCATTATAGTAAGCATAATAGAAAAAAAAAAGAAATAAAGACATGACACCTGTTTAAGGCCCCTTTCACACTTATGCGACTTGTCCTTGGGACTGCAAAGTCATTCCCCATTATTTCCAATGAGTAGCGCTCATATCTGTATGACTTCAAAGTAGCCCCTGCATTACTTTGGCCCAACTTTGATGCAACTTGAGGTCAATGTTAAACCCTCAAAGTCACACATGAATAATATAGATGAGATTTTTGTACTAGTTTGTAATATGTTTTAATTGTGGCAAAGTTGCAACAAAATCAGACCAAAGTCGTACTGATCCGAAATCGCGGCAAAAAATTGCGGTGCACAAGTGTGAAAGGGGCCTTAGGCCCCTTTCACACTTATGCGACTTGTCATGCGACTTGGGACTGCAAAGTCGCATGACAAGTCGTTCCCCATTATTTCCAATGAGTACCGTTCATATCTGTACAACTTCAAAGTAGTCCCTGCGTTACTTTTGGTCCAAATTTGATGCAACTTGAGGTCCATGGACTTTAATGTTAAACCCTCAAAGGCGCATGCAAATTGCACCTGAATAATATATATGCAATTTCTGTACGACTTTGTAATATGTTTTCATTGAGCCAAAGTTGCAATAAAGTCGATCCAAAGTCGTACTGATCCCAAAACTCTGTAAAATTGCAGGGAAAAATTCCGGTAAAATAGTGTCGCACAATTGTGAAACGGGCCTAAGGACCACTCATTTTGTGAGTACAAAGGTTTCCAAATTGATAAAACACACACCTCTCATTTAGGAAAATCAAATTCTCCCCATAGAAAAAAGGCACACTGCCTTCAATGATAAGTTTTCAGCGCATTTGGGAATGTTTACGGCCTTCTCTAGTCCTAAGTACTTCTATGCTGTCTTCATGTTATTATGGAAGGGTCTAGAGCAGGGATATGCAATTAGCAGACTCCCAGCTGTTGCAAAACTACAAATCCCATCATGCCTCTGCCTCTGGGTGTCTTGCTTGTGGCTGTCAGAGTCTTGCTATGCCTCATGGGACTTGTAGTTCTGAAACATCTGGAGGTCCGCTAATTGCATATCCCTGGTCTAGAGGTTACATTTTGAGATAGCTCAGTGTGGCAGGCACTGCTGTAATTCTGGGAAGAGAAATTAGCAGAAATAAATGTGATAACATAGACTTGTCTCTAGGAACAATACAAATAGAAAGTAATCTTGGTATACCAGTCATTCCTAACCTTCTAATAAACATGCTTACTTGCAGTTAATGGAGACCCCCTTTAGATTTATTCTGCTAGCACATATACAAAAAAGGGAGTACAAGGCTTGTGAATGGGGGATAGCTAAATTATCTCATTCTGGTACTTTTGTTGGCTGAACAAATCTTAAGGCACATCTTATTTTTAACTGCAAGTACAATAAAAAATAGATTTTTTGTATAACTTACCGTAAAATCCTTTTCTCTGAGTTCACTGACAGACGCAGCCTTCTTATGACAAGATGAAAAGAAGAAACCACCTTCGGAAGAAATGAAGGTGAAGGCCGCAGAACTGCCTTGTCCTTATGGAAGACCAAGTAGGGTGACCTGCAGGACAAAGCTGCCAGCTCCGACACCCGTCTGGCGGATGTGATAGCCACCAGAAAAGCCACCTTCTGCGACAATAAGCGTAAGGGAATGTCCCTGATCTTTTCATATGGCGGTTTCTGTAACACAGAAAGCACCAAATTCAAATCCCACGGTGCCAAGGGCGACCGTATCCGAGGGGCCACATGACGTACTCCCTGTACAAATGTACAGATCAATGAGTGAGATGCCAATGGTCGTTGAAAAAGAACCGCCAGGGCCGAAATCTGCCCTTTAAGCGTACTTAACGCCAGGTTCTTGTCCAGTCCTTGCTGCAAAAATGATAGCACTCTGGATACTCTATAAGAGCGGCACCAGGTAATATAGGCCTTCTAAGTCCTATGATAAATCTTACGTGAGGTGCTCTTACGTGCTTTCACCATAGTGGGGATTACGGAGTCCGAGACACCCCTATCCCTCAATACCTGGGCCTCAATAGCCAAGCGGTCAAAGCCAGCGAGGGTAAAGCAGGGTGCAAGATGGGCCCCTGAGACAGTAGGTCTTCGCGAAGTGGAAGACGCCATGGAACATCTGCCACCATCCGTACTATATTGGCGTACCATGGACGCCGCGGCCAATCCGGAGCCACCAGGATTGTCGTGATTCCCTCTGCTTCTATCCTGCGCAAAACGCACGGTAGAATCTTCAGAGGAGGAAAGATGTACAGTAGCCGATACCGACCCCAGGGCGTTACCAGTGCGTCCGAGGCGACCGCCAACGGATCCCTTGCTCTGCACACAAAGGCCTGTACCTTGTGATTGTACCTGGAGGCCATCAGGTCCACTTCTGGGGTGCCCCATTTGCAGCAAATCTGGTGGAACACCTCTGGATGTAGGGACCACTCCCCCTGATCCAGAGTCTGGCGGCTGAGAAAATCCGCCTGCCAATTTTCCACGCCCGGGATGTAGATTGCAGAGAGAGCTGGCACGTGAAGCTCTGCCCACCGAAGGATCAGAGCCGCCTCCATGGCTGCTGCTGCGCTTCTTGTTCCGCCCTGATGGTTCACATACGCCACCGCTGTGCCATTGTCCGACTGGACCTGAACAGGGCGGCCTCGCAGCCTTTCTGTCCAATGAGACAGGCAAAGCCTGATCGCTCTCAGTTCCAGTACATTTATCTGAAGACGAGCTTCCCGTACTGACCAATGACCCTGGACGGAGGATTGTCCCAGGACTCCTCCCCACCCCGACAGGCTGGCATCCGTTGTCACTATCGACCAATTGAGGGGAGGAAAACCTTTCCCCAACCTTATGGCCAGAGCCCGAATCCACCAAATCAGAGACCCTCGAGACTGATGATCCAACCTGATCCGTCTGTCTAGGGATAGGGGAGACTTGTCCCACTGAGACAGAATTGTCTTCTGTAGGAGTCGGATATGACTCTGGGCATAAGGCACCGCTTCGAACGTCGACACCATGAGACCCAACACTCGCATACAGAACTGTAAGGAGAACCACTGGCGTGACAACAGGGTTCGCACTGCTGTCTGAAGAGTCAGTAGCTTGCCTGGTGTTAGAAACACCCTTGCTTGTACCGTGTCCAGAATCAGACCCAGGTACTCCAGCCTGCAAGTCGGAGTCAATGATGACTTTTGTAGGTTGATCAGCCAACCGAACTCCTCTAACATGGCTACCGTGATTGTCACGTTCTCCTCCAGAGCTGTAGTCGACTCTGCCCTCAGCAGTAAATCGTCGAGGTACGCTACCACTGCGATACCTCTTTGTCTCAGTAACGCCATCATCGGGGCCACCACCTTGGTGAACACCCGGGGAGACGAGGCCAACCCGAAGGGAAGTGAAACAAACTGGTAATGCAGATCTCCCACTGTGAAACGCAGAAAACGCTGATGAGTGAGACAAATCGGAACGTGGAGATATGCCTCCTTGATATCCAAGGACGCCAGAAATTCCCCTTGGCGTAGGGCGACCACGACCGAGCAGATGGATTCCATCTTGAACCTCTTCATCTCCACAAAGCGATTCAATGCTCTTAGATCCAAAACTGGTCTGACCCCGCTCTTTTTGGGTACCACAAAAAGGTTTGAATAAAATCTGTGAAATCTCTCCATCCTGGGTACCGGTATGATCACCCCCTGTTCGGCGAGAGCTTGGACAGCACCTAGAAGCGCCTGGTGGCGTTCCTGCGTGAGCCTCAGGTTTGAGGGGAAGAATCTTTCTGGGGGCAGAGAGCTGAATTCTATCCTGTACCCGGAAGACACTACCTCCACGACCCACCGATCGGTGATGCGGGCAGCCCATCTGTCTGCGAACCCCAGTAACCGGCCCCCCACCCATGAAGCGGGTGGGGGCAACCCATCATGCGGAGGCGGATTTATCCTTAGTTTTTTCGGACTTATGCTGCCAGGGCCTTTTACTGTGCCCTGCAAAAACTTTTCCGGTCTTGCAGCTTTTACCTGCTGAGCCGGATGCCCGAAAAAACTTCTTCTGACCTGACGCGACAGGCCCCTGTCTGCGCCGCAATTCACGCCGTTTAGGCTCTGGGAGAAAGGTACCTTTACCTCCCGTGAAATCCTTAATGATTTCATCCAACCGTGGGCCAAACAGACGCTCTCCCTGAAAGGGAAGGTCTGCCAGTGCTTTCTTTGAAGCCTGATCACCCGACCAAGATCGGAGCCATAGCACCCGTCTGATAACAATTGAAAAAACAGACATTTTTGACAATATAGGAAGGAGGTCCAAAGCAGCATGACATATGTAGCGGAGCCCCTCTTCCAAATGTTGTGCCCGCTGTACCTCAGCCTGTGCACAATCACAAGTTAAATTAGTGCATAGAGCAGTAGCCTGCCCCCGCAGCGACTGTGCCGCCATTGCAGTTGCTAGCGCCGGCCGCATGGCTGACCCAGCCAACAAGAACAGTGCTTTTGACACTGTCTCTGTGCGGCGATCGGCCGCTTCCTTAAAGGATGGCGACCCCTCCAAGGGAATGGTGGTTGCTTTATTCACCCGAGCCACGGCAGGGTCCACCACCGGGGAGGCCCATCTCTTAGTAAAGCTCTCCTCAAAGGGGTAGCGCACCGCAAAGTTTTTAGGCAAAGCAAAGGAACTTGGTGGCCTACGCCACTCCTTAAACACCACCTGCTCAAATACTTGGTCATAAGGGTAAGCCTTAGGGGCCCTAGGTGGTTTAAGTGGGCCACAAACATAAGCGGACTCATGCGACTCCCCAGCTGGATCAAGACGCATGGACTTGCGGATATCAGTGATCAGTGCTTCCACTATCGCCTTATCACGCGAAGACAGAGTTTCTTGACTCTCCTCATGCTCTGAGGGTGGTTCACCCTCTGAAAGCTCCACAGGTGTGACCATTGAGGCGCTTTCCAGATCTGAATCCTCCCCGGAGGAAAGAGGGGGGGTGGGCGTTTTTGAGGAACCCTTGGAACGGGTACCTCCGCCCTGGGAAAGAACTCCCCAAACACCGCCCTCAGCTATTCCAAAGACACTAGTGTTCCTGGGGTGGATTGTAGATCCGCAGGTACTCCTGCCATAGTATTGCCGGCCTCTGACATTACAGCCTTCCGGCACCCCCACTGTGTAACCACCACCTCTACTCCACCAATCAACCAGGGAGACCCGGGAGGATTGCCCACACCGCTACCAGCACCCAGGAAGGGCCAGCTATACTTGCTGTTTAGATGCCTCAGCACTCCGACCGGAAGAGCAATGCCCAGAAACTACTGCACGCCAGGAGCCTGCTCCTGTGTGTCAGCCACGCTGTACAAGCGAAAACCGGAAGCCCACTTCCGTTTTTAAACATTTCCTGTACCAGGACTGCACTTCCTTGAGCTACCACTGGGGGCCGCCAGACCGCAGGCTGAAAACCGCATGGTTTCACAAACAATGGACGCTGCCATTACACCCGTGCGGTCGGCCACGAATGAGCGGTGCTCCATCTTCCAATGGCGGTGACCCACCGAACACAGCGCTCCGGACGGTCGGTGCAGAGTCGAACGGTCAGTGCAACAGTGCCGTACTGCGGAATAGGGGGAGTGGGAGGGGGGAACGGAGGATTAACCTCACCAGGGTATTACCCAAACTGTCCCTCTAATGGGCCCCCACCGGCCGGCTTACCACCAGAGCTGCCCAGACGCCCACTCTCCACGCCCTAAGGCGGCAGAGGGGTCCACTCACCAATCCTTGATGGGTGCAGCGGTAGCCACCGGAGCAGACCTACCGTCCCCTAGGGGAGGCATGCTGCTGGCCAGGCGCCTGGACAGGCGTACCTAGTCACTGGGCTCTAGTGGGTTTTAGCCACTGGCCGCCCGCACGGAACGGGCGCTATGCGGTGGGCACCCCGAAGGGCGTTCGCATAGTGTCGGCCGGACTGGGGAAAGATTTGGATTCGGGATATCCTCTATACCACCAGCCAGTTTCTTGATAGCAGTCTTCATCAGATGAATCTTCAGGAGACCGCAGATCCCAAAAGGAACCAGGTCTACTCCTTGCACTAGGCAAAAAAAAAAAAACTGATGTGCTGTACAGGGCAGGGGGATTATATGCTGAGGTGAGGACGGCCCCCTGGGAGGGGCCAACCTACGCTTTTGTTTGTTTTTGCCTAGTCTACTCCTAGTAGGATGAGCATAACCCATGTGTCATAAGAAGGCTGCGTCTGTCAGTGAACGGAAGAGAAATGTCTGTTTCTATATCTGAGTGTACTGTCTGTGGAGCAGTTCAAATGTACCCGAGGCAGCAATGAATTGCAGCAGTTGAGAATTGTTTAGTATGAATTAGTAACTGTGCTGCAGTTCCATTCTCGTCATCCCTACTTGCCTTATAGCAGCTATTCTGATCCAAGGTTCCATAGTACTCTAGGGTTCCTCCAAAGATTGGTAGGGGATCACTGAGCAATAAGCAATTTCTACCTCTCAGATAAGCAACCACTGACACAAAATTATAATTTTAGCTATCTGTAAGAAGAGATTCTAATGACCACAAGCACATGGAGCATTCTTCCCAGCAACCATCACACCAATGTATCATGTGCTTTAGATACAGCAATTTTGAGCAGGGGTAACCTGAGACTGGAAAGTTATTTCAAGGGTTCCTCCATGATAAGAAAAAGTCTGCCCTAGAGTGTACAGTGAGAGAAAAGAATACCATATTTTTCGCACCATAAGACGCACTTTTTTTCCCCCAAAAAGTGGGGGAAAGTCTCCCTGCGTCTTATGGTGCGAATACCTGAAAAAACCCGCCCCCCCCCCCCCTCCCCGTCACCGCCGGGAGCCCGCAGTGTAATGCAGCATAGAGCGCTCTGCTCTGATCTCAGAAGGCAGAGCAGCTGCAGTACTTCATTTGGCCACTGGGGCTTCATTCGGCCCCAGTGGCCAAATGAAGCACTGCGGCGGCTTGAGCTGCTCTGTCTTATTTATGAATGGGATCTGGCTGCAGAGTGGAGCTCCACTAGGCGCAGGGTGATGACATCATCACAGCGCGGTGGTGGCGGGAGATATGCATCTCCTTCTCAGCTCTGTCAGGATGGACACAGGTATGGCTGTATTTCATGGGACTGGTATATTGCTGCATTTCATGGACACTCCTATGTGTTGTATTTCATGCATCTGGTATGTGGCTGTATTTCATGCATCTGGTATGTGGCTGTATTTCATGCATCTGGTATGTGGCTGTATTTCATGCATCTGGTATGTGGCTGCACTGGTAAATATTTTAGTACACCATTTGGATCAGAATTTTTTTTTTCTTGTTTTCTTCCTCCAAAACCTAGGTGCGTTTTATGGTCAGGTGCGTCTTATGGTGTGAAAAATACGGTATTTGTCAGTGGGCAAACATACAAAATCAGCAGGGGATCAAAGAAATGATCAGTCTATAATTTTAATGGTAGGTTTATTTTAATAGAGACAGAACAAAAAAATCCAAAAAAACGCATTAAAAAAAAAGTGATAAATGTATTTGCATTTTAACGAGTGAAGTATTTGACCCCTTCACAAAACATGACTTAGTAGTACTTGGTGGAAAAATCCTTGTTGGCAATCACAGAGGTCAGGCGTTTCTTGTAGTTGCCCACCAGGTTTGCACACATCTCAGGAGGGATTTTGTCACACTCCTCTTTGCAGATCCTCTCAAAGTCATTAAGGTTTTGAGGCTGATGCTTGGTAACTCGAACCTTCAGCTCCCTCCACATATTTTCTATGGGATTAAGGTCTGGAGACTGGCTAGGCCACTCCAGGACCTTAATGTGCTTCTTCTTGGGCCACTCTTTGTTGCCTTGGCAGTGTGTTTTAGGTCGTTATCGTGCTGGAATACCCATCCACTACCCATTTTCAATGTCCTGGCTGAGGGAAGGAGGTTCTCACCCAAGATTTGATGATACATGTCCTAGTCCATCATCCCTTTGATGCGGTGAAGTTGTCCTGTCCCCTTAGCAGAAAAACACCCCCAAAGCATAATGTTTCCACCTCCATGTTTTATGGTGGGAATGGTGTTCTTGGGGTCATAGGCAGCATTCCTCCTCCTCCTCCTCCTCCAAACACGGCGAGTTGAGCTAATGCCAAAGAGCTTGATTTTGGCCTCGTCTGACCACAACACTTTCACTCAGTTCTCTTCTGAATCATTCAGATGTTCATTAGCAAACTTCAGACAGGCCTGTACAAGTGCTTTCTTGAGCAGGGGGATCTTGCCGGCGCTGTAGGATTTCAGTTCTTCACGGCGTAGTGTTATCAATTGTTTTCTTGGTGACTATGGTCCCAACTGCCCTTGAGATCATTGACAAGATTCTCTCGTGTAGTTCTGGGCTAATTCCCCCACCATTCTCATGATCATTTAAACTCCATGTGGTGAGAAATTGTATGGAGCCCCAGACCGAGAGAGATTGACAGTAATTTTGTTTCTTCCATTTGCGAATAATCCCACCAACTGTTGTCACCCTCTCACCAAGCTGCTTGGTGATGGTCTTGTAGCCAATTCTAGTCTTGTGTAGGTATACAATCTTGTTCCTGACATCCTTGGACAGCTCTTTGGTCTTGACCATGGTGGAGAGATTGAAATCTGGTTGATGGATTGCTTCTGTGGACAGGTGTCTTTTATACAGGTAACAAGCTGAGATTAGGAGCACTCCCTTTAAGAGAGTGCTCCTAAGCTCAGCTTGTTACATTTATAGAAGACACCTGGGAGCCATAAATCTTGCTGATTGATAGGGGATCAAATACTTACGTCACTCATTAAAAATGCAAATCAATAACTTTTAACTTTTTTTTTTTATAACTTTTTTGAAATGCGTTTTTCTGGGGGTTTTTTTGTTCTTATGCAGTCTCTCGCTGTTAAAATAAACCTACCATTAAAATTATAGACTGCTCATTTCTTTGTCAGTGGGCAAACGTACAAAGCAGGGGATCAAAACATTTTTTCCCTCACTGTACTTAGGATAGAGAGGTACAAGATCTGTGTTGTGGAGGCTCATAGTGAAAAATGTTAGGCAAGTCACAAATCTCCTGTATCCCAAGTGTTTACTAAGGGCAAGTAGGGATGAGGAAACCTGAGCTGCAGCACTGCTACTGAAGGCTAAGCATGCTGCAACTATGTGATTGCAAAACACGATGGTTCAGAGCTACAGAATAGCAGTAGATGGTAGAATGCAGAATAAAATAAGTTTGAAATGCACCTCTTTTTGCTGATATGGCCCAAAATCAATTAGACAGATAAATGTGATTAAAGGGGGGTTGTAAACCTTCAATGTTTTTCACCTTAATGCATTCATGCATTAAGGTGAAAAACCTTTTCTACTTCAGCAGCCCCTCAGAGCCCCCGTTTTACTTACCTGACCCCAATCGTTCTCGTGCCGGGGACGAGCCTAGCAACTCCAGCCGTTGACTCACATCTTTATTGGCTAGACTGATAGCAGGGGGAGTATTGTCAATCAAGTACAGTGACGCGGGAACTGGGGCAGAGTCCTGCTGTCTGTGTCTATGGACTCAACAACAGGACTCGGGAGTGTACCCGCACGGCTGCCCCCAGGAAAAGCGCTTCCCTGAGGAGACAGACGGAGAACAGGAGGACCCAGGAGAAGAGGGCCACTCTGAGCAAAACCACTGCACAGAGGTGGTAAGTATGACATGTTTGTAATAAAAAAAAAAAAAAAAAAAAAATCAAACCTTTACAATCACTTTAACCAGTTCCACACCGCCTACCGCATATTTACGGCAGCAGTGTGGACGCTGGCCGCGAATCGGCGTAAAAAGGTGGCAATCTGCGAATGGCCGCTAGGGGGCGCGCACGCGCTCCCGCCGCACTCCTGGGGAGTGTGCCCGTGGCTCGGGCGGACCCGATGTCCGCCGGCGAGCCGCGATGAGCGGCCACAGGCAAAGAACGGGGAACCGCCAATGTAAACACAGCGGTTCCCCATTCTGACAGTGCAGGCATGGGAGATCTACTGATCCCTGTTACTGGGATCAGTTAGATCTCTCATGCCCATGGTAGCCCAACTCCCCCCCCACAGTAAGAACATACCCAGGGAACACATTTAACCCCTAGATCTCCCCCTGCAGGTTAACCCCTTCACTGCCAATGATATTTATACAGTAATCAGTGGATATTTAAATTTCTGATCGCTGTATAAATGTCATTGGTCCCAAAAAAGGTGTCAAAAATGTCCGACATGTCC
Organism: Glandirana rugosa; assembly: GCA_018402905.1. NCBI lineage: Eukaryota > Metazoa > Chordata > Amphibia > Anura > Ranidae > Glandirana > Glandirana rugosa. Next base: position 1,083,984 of record BLSH010005540.1, on the reverse strand, counting down.
ACTGCAATATCGCAGTACCGCTAAAAATCGCAGATCGCGGCCATTACTAGTAAAAAATACAAAAAATATAAAAACTCCAGAAATGAATTCTCACCATCCGTAAACGCAGCCATTTTTGTGCAAACCAATTAATAAACGCTGATTGCGATTTTTTTTATTACAAATATGATGAAGAATATAAAATCGGCCAAAACTGGTGAAAAAAAAAAATGTTTTTATATTTTTTTTTTTGGATTTGAATTTTAGCAAAAAGTAAGAAATTTGTTTTTTTTTGCAAAATGGTCGCTCTTCTTTTGTTTATAGCGGCGATCAGAAATGACGCAGAGGTGATCAAATACCGAAAGAAAGCTCTATTTGTGGGAAAAAAAGGGCGCAAATTTTGTTTGGGTACGTCACACGACCGCGCAATTGTCAGTTAAAGCGACGCAGTGCCGAATCGCAAAAAGTGCTCTGGTCCTAAACTGGGAAATTCTTCCGGAGGTGAAGTGGTTAAAGCAGAAAAGACAACTTACAACCATGAGTGCTCAAATAGCTGAGTTATTGCTAAGCCATGGTTTCTCATTTCTGGACATTTTTTTAAAAAGTAGCATGGTACTAGTGAAATGGCACAACAAAAGCATGGTACCCAATTTAAGAAAAGGATCACGGTATTTACCCAGTAATAAAAAGAACTGTAATGCCCCGTACACACGGGACGACGATCGCATTCAACAGGTCGTACTCACGACCGTTGTATGCGATATCGATCGTTCGTATGCGCGATTTGAACAGTCGAACATACGACGGTCGTACAAGGGAGTTGTATGAGCAGACTAGAAAACTTGGTCGTACCAACAAGCGGTCATACGACCGTTGTATCGTGTGTACAGAGCAGTTGGTACAAGAAGTTGTATTGTGCAAAACACGCATGCTCCGAAGTCAGGAATGGCTGGATGCTAATTACATGCACCTGAACGTTCTTTCCCCGGACGTACGATCGTGTAGTGCAGTCAGTATGCTGCATACAACAGCCAACATACGATTCAACACGGTCGTACGTGCGATCGTCGTCCCGTGTGTACGGGGCATTCGTTTAGTTTCTGTTGTAGTAAAGATATCTGTGGGTGTGGAAAGAGACCACATGCAACAGAATGCGTTAGCAAAGTTATAAATAAGTTAGAGCAAGCATTGATTTTTGATGACAGAGGTTGTTGAACAAATCCACTTTCCTTTGTGGGGGGAGTAATTAAAAAAAACAAAAAACACGCAAGAGAAATAAGTGGCTATGGATGTATTGTATCTGGCATTTGCTATTTTTAAGGTTTAATACTCCTCACAGATGGCCATGAAAGCAGAAACCTGGGCTAAACAGATAGTGTATAAATACAACAGACATGTTCATTATTATGTAAATCTTGGGGTCATTTGTGTTTCTCCTATAGATCTGTTTCAAAATCTGGCAGTAAATCAATATCTGCATGTTGCCTCCTTCAAGACATTTCCTATAACAAAGACCAATGGTTTTTGTAGGCAGCTAGTGATGGGAGGACATGCTGGGTCCCACCCAATGCTTATATCAAACCCAATAGCTGCACACACCCATGAAATAGCTTTTGAGGGACACAGGAATTCTAAAAGTTGAATTATACTGGACTTCCAGAAAAAGATTTTACAGCAAGTATAAACATCTTATTTTCTTTACCATCCATTCAGGGACATGGCAATTCAGAATTTCTGAAACAGCTGGGATGTCCAAAGTCCAACTGAAAAATTCATGTATGGACCATCCTACAACAGAGTATATAAAGGAATCAATGCCAGAATCAAGGTTAGATTATGAAAGGGCCATGCAAAGCAGGGGAAATGCTACAACCAACAGAGCATCAAGAGAATCACCTTTAGGTGGAAACTAGAACCTGAAGAAAACGATGGACCATATACAGCAAAACTGGAGGACCGACCAACCAACTGCCAAAAAACAGGTGTGTGTGTGGGAAGTGTGTGGGGGAGATAAAAAATAAAGAGATCCCTAAGGAGAGGTTTGGATAATCAACTACATCAAATAAAGGAGACCAGCTGGTTACTACAGAAAGCTCAAGTCTAGCATTCCGAACCCCTGACTTCAAGGTAGAAGAGTAGAAATCCTAGAGCTACAACTAGAAACTTTTGTGTGATTGAGGATGGTTGAAAAAAAAAAGTGTGAATAGAAGGAGACTCTCTCAGAAAGTTGCAGACAGAGAACATATCTCCCACACTGGAAATATGTAGCAGGGTCGTATGAAGTTTTGCTGGGTGTAAAATGTGACCCTGCAACTGTCTTTGACATACACTGTTAGGGCTATTTTATTTATTTTTTTAGGGCTAGCAGGTAAGTGTCATGGAAATTGTCTTTTTGTTTGTAATGTCCTAGCAAGTCCTGCAAGTGCTGAACCCTCACCCTTCAATGTAGAGATCATTCACCAAGATCCACTTAATTTAAGAAAAAAAAGGGATTTTATTAAAACTTACCGTAAAATCCTTTTCTCCGAGTTCACTGACAGACGCAGCTTCTTCATTAACTTCATGGGGTTTTATGTTCGTCCAACTAGTTATTTTATCGGGATTGTCACATACAGTTTCTGTCAACGTCCCAGTGTAAAATGTGGGTCGTTTTGAAGTATGCTGGGACGATGTATAAAGGTCACACCCTCTATACAAGAGACAGACGTTGAAAGACTCTCTCAGAGGAAG
>BLSH010005540.1:1064585-1076761 GCA_018402905.1 Glandirana rugosa | reverse complement strand
GGACCAGAGGAGGGACTTGTCCCGGGCCTCCCGTATGAACGGGAAAGATGCGGCGTGACCCCCTGAACGGGACTGGCTCGCATCATGTCGGCCGGGTCGGGGAAAGTACAGAGCACCAGGGCCCTCTATGCCCCGACCGGCTTCTTGATAGCAGATCATCTTGATTGCAGTAAAAAAATAAAGTAAAAATAAAAAAGAAAATGGTCATCTCAGGACCGCAGTTCCCTATGGGGAAGCCAGGTCAACTCCTTGCGAACTAGGCATTGAAACTGGAGAGCTATGCTGTGAGGGGATTTTATGTAGGAAGAGAGGACGGCCCCCAAGGGAGGGGCCAGCTGATCTTTTCCCTGCCTAGTTAACTCCTAGTTGGACGAACATAAAACCCCATGAAGTTAATGAAGAAGCTGCGTCTGTCAGTGAACGTAAGGAGAAAAAATGTTTTTCTGAAGGCCATACCTTGGCTCTGGGCAAGCGGGAAAGACAGTGCAGTCACAAAACTACACACACAGTGCTGTCCAGAGTAGACAGCAGGTCACCTGACTTTTTTCAGGGTGAGGTCCCAACCAAACCTTTCCAGAAGTGAAGGCCCTGCAGCATCCAGGTGATGTCTGGAGAAAGTCAGGTCAAAACACTGACCCACAATCTCAGGAGCTGTCAGTTTTGGAAAACTAGACTCCAGGGCTAAATGAGAGAATATGTCCTTCAGGGGGTCTTCCCAGGGTAGGGAGAACCATCCTATCCTCCACCAGAGACTGCAAATGGTGTTAAGAGCTTCTCAGTCCTAAGGGACCAACTTAGTGCCATGCCCAGGGAATAGAGAGAAAGCATCAGAAAAGGGGCTGAAATACCATGCTAGAATCGGCAATCCTACAATCACTGAAGGAGGGAAATGGGAAGAGGTCAAACAAATCAAAGGGACCAGACTCTTTCATCAAAGATCTTAGCTGTACAGCTCCCCTTGGTTGAGCCCTAAGGCTAATAGTGCTAGATGAGGTGGGTCTCCTGAGCATTTCACAATGGATTTTGCAGAAAAAGGTACTAGGGTGGACATAAGGACCAGTACTGATGCAGGGTCTGGTCTTTACTAATAAAAGGAGTAGTAGGAACTGATACCTGTTGACGTTGGAGGACAGAGATAAGATTGAGAAGTATCAAGCACCACAAGGGATGTAGCCACAACTAAGGGAAAATGAATTTCCCTTATGGGAAGAAGTACAAGTTTACGTGGATACAATTTCCCACAGACAGGCTCCTAAACTTGGGAATATTTTAGAGTCTAGGCAGGGGATCAGCAACCCAATGATCGTGTCCTCTGCCTGCTAACCCTCCACCTGAAAGTTCCCTTTCCCTCTTATTACCAGTATAAATCTGCCCTCCAAAAATACAATTCCTGCCTCCACACTGTCAAGCAGACCTATTTTATCACTCTCGTTAAGAGCTTATCATGCTGTCCCCGTCAACACTTCTCTACCTTCAACTCTCTACTTCGTCCTCCTCTGCCTCCACCCACTACTTCACTCACTGCCCAGGAGATCGCCAATCACTTCAAACAGAAGATTGAAACAATTTGTGAAGAGATCTCTGCTATTCAGATACCTTCCACGCTTTAAACTTTATGCCTACAGGTACAATCACTACTTCCCTCATTAAACCCCCCCACTTTAGATGAGGTTGCTAAACTACTTGCTAACGTCAAACTAACCACCTGCCCGCTGGATCATGTTCCCTCGCAAATACTACGTTCACCCTCTGACTCGATTCTACACTCTTTAACCCACATCTTCAATCTCTACCTCTCTTCTGGCATCTTCCCCAAATCTCTAAAACATGAACTAGTTAGACCCATACTTAAAAAGCCTTCACTGGACCCAACCAACCTTAACAACCTACGCCCCATCTCCATGCTCCCCTTTTTATCCAAACTCCTTGAATGTCTGGTCTACAACCGACTGAGCAACCACCTTGCTGAGAATAGCCTTCTTGATCCCCTTCAGTCTGGATTTTGTCCTCAACAGAAACTGCTCTTCTAAAACTAACAAACGATCTACTAACAGCCAAAACCAATGGACACAATTCTGTACTCCTACTCTTGGACCTTTCTGTTGCCTTTGATACAGTTGACCACCCCCTCCTCCTCCAAAAACTCCATGCCATTGGTCTCCGTGACTGTACTCTTCAATGGTTTTCTTCCTACTTATCCAATCGCACCTTTAGCGTTACTTACATTTGTACTTCCTCCTCTCCTCTTCCTTTCTCTGTTGGGGTCCCCCAAGGTTCTGTTCTTGGGCCGCTCCTATTTTCAATCTACACCTCCTCCCTGGGTCAGCTGATAGCCTCCCATGGCTTCCAATACCATCTCTATGCTGATGACACCCAAATCTATCTCTCTACCCCTCAGCTCACTCCCTCAATTTCCTCACGTATCACTAATTTACTAACAGATATATCAGTCTGGAAGTCACACCACTTCCTCAAACTCAATCTATCCAAAACCGAACTTATCATTTTTCCACCATCACCTGCCCCTTCCCCTGATCTCTCTGTCATATTGGATGGCACAACTATCAGCCCATCTCCACATGCCAAGGTTCTAGGCGTAGTCCTGGATTCTGAACTCTCCTTTAAGCCCCACATCCAATCACTGTCCAAATCCTGCCGCCTCAACCTCCACAACATCTCAAAAATATGCCCCTTTCTAACCAATGACAAAGCTCTTAATTCACTCCCTGGTCATCTCTCGCCTCGACTACTGAAACTCCCTTCTCACTGGCTTACCTCTACATAGGCTATCCCACCTTCAATCCATCATGAATGCTGCTGCCAGACTCATCCACCTTACCAATCGCTCTGTGTCTGCTACTCCTCTTTGTCAATCCCTCCACTGGCTCCCGCTCACCCAACAAATTAAATTCAAAATACTCACAACTTACAAAGCCATCCACAATTTAGCCCCCAGCTACATCACCAGCCTAGTCTCCAAATACCAACCTAATCGTTCTCTTCGTTCCTCTCAAGACCTCCTGCTCGCTAGCACCCTAGTCACCTCCTCCTTTGCTTGCCTTCAGGACTTTTCCAGAGCCTCTCCAATCCTATGGAACACCTTACCCCAACCTGTATGAGCATTTTCTACTATATTAGCTTTTAGACGATCCCTGAAAACCCTCTTCTTCAGAGAAGCTTATTCTACCCACACCTAACAACTATATTTTCATTTTCTTCATCAGTTCACCCCCCACAGTTATTACCTTTTGTTTCACCTGACCCTCCCTTCTAGACTGTAAGCTCTAATGAGCAGGGCCCTCCGATTCCTCCTGTATTGAATTGTATTGTAACTGTAATGTCTGCCCCCATATTGGAATGCGCAAACTGTTGGCGCTATATAAATCCTATATAATAATATTACAGCGCAGCAATGTAGCTACACATCCTTCTGCATTGATACCCACCAGCCCTCCTCTTCCGTCCATCCCAGGGGCCTGATCCCCAGCACTCTGGCCAACAAACTGACCCCCTGCATACTAACTTCTATTTATACCATGACATTTGTTTTATTATATTATCTTTTTTTATTAATATTTCAATATTCACCTTCATAGAGTACACTAAGTGGTGGCGGTTTAGTAGACCTCTGGCTTTGTGCACTATGGCTTAAGAGGGAGAAGAGCTTGTCTACATATTACTACCACTGTAGTAAATGGAAAAAAAAGGTCCTTTCATACCTTCTACTAACCTCCTGTGTTGAGACAGAAGCACAGTACGACCGTCAAGTTGCACTGCTAAATTACTGTGTGAAGAGCAGGTCTGAAAAGGTAACTTCCCTCAAAAGAAAACGGAGTCAGATGTTGCTTGGATGTATCATAAGAGTCCCAGGCATCTCCACCCGTACAAAGAAAATGTGTAAAAGTAGCTACTTACCTTTCACAGTCTCTGAAATACCCAGGGTCCTCTGAACATCGCGACATATTTTGGAGAGGCAGTTCTGGAACTGCTCATCACATTCATTCTTCAGGTTACCACATGTGTCATAGCAGCGGTCATGCTGATTGCAGCACTTTGTCATCGAGGGTATGCCAACGTCAAACTGGGAAGTCAGAAAAAAAATGTTATACTTGACAGCTAAGCGAAACATTTAAAAAATGGAAATTAATCACAGCACCACAAGCTGAAAATGCGATTGAATTCATTTTCAATATTCAAAGCAAATTCATCCATTCATCCATGTCCCCTTGTGATTTTGTTGCGAAATCACTTTGAAAAACACCCCCTAGCTTTTCTAGCCATGGCCGGTTTAAGTAAGAGGCAGATAAAAAAAGCAAGTAAATACACCGATCAGCCATAACTTTATGACCAGTGACAGGTAACGAGAATAACTATCTTGTAACAATGGCACCTAAAAGTTGGTAGGACAGATTAGGCAGCAAATGAACAGGTTGTCCCTAAAGTTGCTGTGTTGAAAGCAGAAAAAAAAAAAAGTGTAGCGCTCTATTCTGGGTCCCAGAATAGATGTGAGAAATCAGTGCTCAGAATTGTAATGTTTAGATGATTGGGTCAGAGCAACTCCAAAACTGAAGCTCTTGTGGGATGTTCCCAGTCTGCAGTGGTCAGGGCCTGCCAAAAAGGAAGGAAAACCATTAAACCGATGACAGGGTTATAGATGGCCAAAGCTCATTGATGCATTTGGGGAATGAAGACTGGCCCATGTGGTCCGAACCAATAGAAAAGCTATTGTAGCTCAATTGCTGAAAAAGTTTAGACAGGTTCAGATAGAAATATGTCAGAACACAAAGGTGCATTGCAGTTTGTTGCCTATGGGTCTGCGCAGCCGTGGATCAGTCACGGCGCCCATGATGACCTGTGTCCATAGCCAAAAGCACCTACAATGGACATGCGAGCATCAGAACGAAACCACAGAGTAATGGAATTAGATCTGATGAACCATGTTTTTCTTTTACATTATGTAGATGGCCATGTGCATTGCTTACCTGGGGAAGAGATGGCACCAGGATACACTATGGAAAGAAGGCAGCCCAGTGGAGGCAGTGTGATGCTGTCTAGTGTAGTCCATGCCTTGATGGGTTAGGGCTGTTTTGGCAGAAAAAGGGGGACCCCCTTCACTATTAGATGGGTGGTCATAATGGTATGGCTGATTGGTATATAATAGATCTTCCTATTTATTTACTAATTCTAGCAGCAAAATGATTAAAAATAGAGATGGTTGAGAGAGTTTAGTTCCACTTTAGGCTAAACAAAGAAAATAAAAAATTACTGAACTTAAAAATAGTGGACTATGTTGCAGGAGGATTAAGGGAGACCTTTATGTACTGGCACAGAGAGTGGATCAATCGGAAAGTATTTTTACTAGACTTGAACAGGGTACTGTGGCATGTTTGGCTTTAGGTAAGCAGTCAAGCCACTCAGTAGCCACAGTGACCCTTAGTACTAGTCCATGCCTGTAGGTAGTTGGATATAGCCAGGATACTGACCCTACCCTGTACACATCTCCAATCAGACAATAGGATTAATCAACAACTAAAAACATATTTGTTGCTTGTTGAGATGTTGTGTTTATCTCCCTATAATGAAGGCAATTGAATACATCTTCTATAATTATCATATCATACTTATGCACTAGTCCTACACTGCCCTATAAGGTCACACGCCTGGCAGTTTTTTTCTAGGACTTCCTTTACTCCATATATTATGGGTTTTATATAGTTGTCAAATAAAAGCTAAGATTTAGGTAATGGTGGGTTTGGTTTGTGGGTTCCGCATAGCCCTACTGGCATTTCCCACAAAAGAACAAGCTTACAGTACAAGTATACATCAGGCTGTTTTTTACTCTTGAAGTTAACTTGGTCATAGTATAGTCCATGCAATTTACTATTACAGCCTAAAGGCCAACTTCAACTTTCACACCACGTTACAGAGGTGTAGGCTCCACCACTGTCTTTATATATGTCACCCTAGGTTACTTTCTACATTATGGAGAAATAAAGTCCACTAATATTCTCCTCTGCCCAGAAATGTGATGTCTATGATATCCCTGGCTGGGGCCAACATCTTTTTCCTGAGTGCTTCCAGATGGAGGGTCTTCAGCTGCCTTGACTGGACAGCAGGGGATGACAACTCCCGTGCTGCGCATACACTAAAAAATGAGAACGCCTGCCCTGCCAGAGTGTGCTGTACTATGTGGCAGAGCCGTGTAATCTTTAGGAATAGATGAACAGAAATTAAATTACTTTTTTTACTTTTAAATTACTTTTGCCTTTGGCAGTTAAAAAACTTGCATATGTACCTCATATGTGTATTTAGCTGCTTGCCCTGAGTTCAGCTTTATATTTGCTGAAAAAAAATTAGCTTGCATATTTTGGGTAGTAGTAGTCCATAACTCTTTCATCCAAATTTTTCACCATCTAAATATGGAGCAGCCTCAACCTAGGACACAGTGATTGCCTATAATAAGGGATTTGTCCTCCAATAGGTTTTCAGCATGGACAAATTTACCTGCTGCACCCAAGTCAAAAAAGAAACAAAAGCAATACAACTGTATGGTGACTGGTAGAGGCGATTTTCTCAGCAGCAAAGCATAATTCTTTCACAACAGGTTTACTTTAGGAAAGAAGTCTTCAATCTGCTCCACCTTAGGTGTATATTCAATGGTGGGCATAAATACAAACAAGAGGTATCCAATAAAGAGTACTAGATGACATTCAGATTTGTATATGATGAATAATAAAAAAGTTTTATTTACATGAAAACCAAACACAGGGGATCCACATCCATTAGGGGGTGAAGGTTTATAGCCATAGCGTGGAGTTGGCTTGGAACCTAGTGATGAAAAGAAAATCTGTGTTAGTGGTGCACTCATAGAAAACATGACAATCTTTATTTTCTTCACATTTTCTGTGCTATCCCTACCCTCTGTGACATAACAGTGCACTATTTATATATCCCCTATATAATCATTTTGCATTTGAAAGAAAGAAAATATACACAGCATTGGCACTGAAACATTTGAAGATCATTCCCTTTATTTCTCCGTCAGTATGAAACAAATAATAAATAGCATCAGGTTTTAAAAATACTTATATCTGACCTCTTTCCTCTGCAAAAGTAATGTAATATAATGTATGTACAAACTTTAAATGCAAGCAAGTCAGCCAACTCACGGTCATCGCCTTCCTTGCCCAAGCAGGGTTTCTGTGCTGGGCTGTGAAGTTACATGCATGTTCTCGTCAGAGAAAAATAGTCCTATTACTGGATTTTTTTTTCCTTAAAAATCACTGTTTTTATTACACTTTTATACAAGAAGATGCAGGACAACTGTGCAGCATGAGTGCATGGACTTTAAGAACAAAGGTCATAAGAGATGACATACCAGCGAAATCAATGAACAAGTCAAAAACATCACATTTGGAACCATTAGTTAAAAGGATCTGCTAGACTAGCCTCTGATAATAAGATGTTACTAGCAACCAAACAAGTGGCCATCAACAGATATAATAAAAAAAAACAAAAAAAACAAACACACACCACACACCACACACACAGCCCTGTACCAGTGGTAAAAATGAAGAGAGAAAGAAAACAAGAGAGACAGGTCAAGTAAAACAGAGGAGGGGAAACAGAAAAAGAGGGCAGGGGAGAGGGAACGAGACTCCCAGCTGCCAAGACGCACCCCGAGGCTGGACTGCAATGCGTGCCCCCCAAGAGGTCCCAAAATTCCCAGATTTGATTGTATTTGTCCAAAGGAAGCTGTAAAGGTATTCTATCCTCTTTATATCTTGGATCCTAACGTGCAGCTTTATCAAGGAGAAAGTCTCCCCTTTTTTCCCCACCCACTTAAGAGCTAATAAGCACCTTGCTGCTGTAAGCACATGGTCTAGTAGTTTGTAAGTTTTACAAAACATTAGTGGTGGAAGTCTCAAGAGAAACTGTTTAGGATTAAAAGGGATCCAAGGCCCAAAAAGGATGTGGATGAGGGTGTGAACTGTTTAACAATAAGACCTCATGCACACAGGATGTTTTTGGACGTGTTTACAGCTGTTGTTTTTAGCTATAGACATTTTTTCTACAGTCAATAAACTCTCCATGGTATCCTATGTGTTCATGCACGCATAGGCTGTTATCAACTGTTTTCGGCTGGGGTGTTTTTGAGCTGTAAAAAAAAACAAAAAAAAACACGCAAGACCAGTGGATTCTGAGAAATGTTCTTCAGCTGTAAAAACGCTCTAACTCTGAAAAACGTGCAATAACGTTGTTTAACGTAGACACAGCGTTAAGCCTCGTCAGGTGTTTGTCTCTATTCAAAATCAATGGTTCCCTACGGGAGCCCATTGATTTGAATATAAGTCGCACCAGAAGTCAGATCATGATGATCCAACTTGCGGCGTGACTTGTGTGCACAAGATCTTGAAGGGGAACCCTGCAAAAAAAAATGTTTTTAAATTTGTGTGGGGTTCCTCCCAGGAGCATACCAGACCCTTCGTTCTGATATGGATTATAAGAGGAACTCCCAACAGAACCCCCCCAAAAAATAATGGCGTGGGGTCCCCCCCAAAATCCATACCAGACCCTTATCCGAGCACGCAGCCTGGCAGGCCAGGAAAGGGGATGGGGACGAGCGAGCGCCCCCCGCCCCCCTCCTGGACCAGACCAGGCCGCATGCCCTCAACATGGGGAGTATGAGTGCCTTGGGACAGGGGGGGCACTGTGCCCCCCCCACCCCAAAACACCTTGTCCCCATGTTGATGAGGACAAGGGACTCTTCCCAACAACCCTTGCTGGTGGTTGTCGGGATCTGCACAGGTTTTTAAAGTATTTTTTTAAGGCAGCTCCTGCGTCTTCTACCTCTCCGCCATCTTCTTTCATTTGCTCTTTTGTGGGGTCTTCTTACTCTATTCTTCCTCCGATGTTGACTCGATGCGATCTCCCGCACTAATGCTGGCTCAGCTGTGTGCAAGGACTTATATTGCCATGGGGTCTTTGCCACCCGCTGACGTCATCCCGAGGCCCGCCCCCTTGTGAAATCACCGCCCGAGGCATTATGGGGCACTGTCATAAGGGGGCGTGGCCTCTGGGTGATGCTAGCGGGTGGCCCCGCCCCATGCCAATATAAGTCCTTGCACACAGCGGAGCCAGCATTAGATTGCGGCGCGTCAACCTCGGAAGAACAGAGGAAGAAGACAGTGGAGAAGGGCCGGCAAAAAAGAGCAGAAGACGGCATGGAGAGGGAGAAGACCCTGCAAAAGAGCAGAAGAAAGAAGACGCCGGAGGAGGGAGAAGACGCTCCCTGTCCACTCCCTCTAATAAAATGCTTTAAAAAGCTGTGTAGTGTGGTTTTTATTTTTAGGTGAATGGGTAGGGGTACAATTTACCCCATACTCATTCACATAGGACGGGGGGCCGGGATCTGGGGGCCCCCTTGTTAAAACAGTGCTTTTTTTGTTGCTTTTTTGCTTCAATAGGCTTTAATGGAGAAGCTGCAGAAAAGCAAGTAGTGCGTCGTTACCGCGATTTGCGTTTAACCACTTAAGGACCGAGCCTCTTTGAGATTCGGTGTTTACAAGTTAAAATTAATTTTTTTTTGCTTTTTTTTACTTAGAACTCCCAAACATATTTTTTCTAACACCCTAAAGAATAAAATGATGGTCGTTGCAATACTTTATGTCACACCGTATTTGCGCCGTTTTAAAAATAATTCACTTTTTTGAATTAAAAAAATAAGACAACAGTAAAGTTAGCCCAATTTTTTTTCTATATTGTGAAAGATAATGTTACGCCTAGCAAATTGATACCCAACATGTCATGCGTCAAAACTGGGCCAGCTTGTGGAATGGCGACAAGCTTTGGCACTTAAAAATCTCCATCGGCGACGTTTAAAAATATTTCTGCAGGTTACCAGTTTTGAGTTACAGAGGAGGTCTAGTTCTAGAATGGTTGCTCTCCCTCCAATGATTGCGGCGATACCGCACGTGTGGTTTGAACACAGTTTTCATTTGCGGGCGTGACTACCATATGCGTTCACTTCTGCAGAACAGGGCTTACTTTTTTAAAATTGTTATTTTTACCCCGTCCATTGAAAAAAAAAAAATTGAATTAAAACATTCCTTGTAATAGAAAAAAGCATGCCAGGACCTCTTAAATATGAGATCTGGGGTCAAAATGACCTCCAATCTCAGATTTACACTAGAATGTGATTCCGCCCTTCAATGCCATGGAGCCGAGTGGGGCCATCTTACCCTCAGTCAGCATCCAGGCAGTGAGGGTAGCGGACTGGATAGTCTCCGCTGCTACCAATGGATCCGGTAAGCAGGAGAGATGACCGGAAAGTAGCGGATAAAAGTGATTTTGCGGCGAATCCACTGCAGAGACCACGTTTACCTAAAAATGGACTGCCCGCTGTTTCAGAAAAAACTGGGGTTATGGCAGGCAGCTATCTGCTACCATAACAACGGTATTCCATGTCAAAGTACCAATGTACAACGATGGCGGGCGGTCGGTACGTGGTTAATCTGCCCAAAAACAAATTGGCCAAAAAAAATGCAAAACGCAAATTGCAGCAAAATCGTGTGTGCAAAAACACACAGCAAAACGCACTCCCGAAACGGATCAAAAGCAAAGTAGGCGACAACCGAGACTTACGCTGGCCATTTTCGGACAAGAATATTAATTACGAAAAAGCTTTATACATTCGCTGAATGTAAGATGTTATTTGAAAAATTCCTTTGACCGAGAAGTTTTCTATTTTGCTCCTTCAAATTTTTCTGTCACTGTAATTGTAAACAAACGTTGATAATCCAAGGATTAGAAAATCAATGAACGTTCTTAAAATGAAATTATTTTTGAAGGAAAACATTGTTTTTGTATGGCCAGCATAAGTGACAGCAGGCGCAGGGAGCTTCTATCAAGCCACAGTTCTGTCTGAAAATCAGCAAACCAGGCTTCAATTTTTTTTTTCTTTAACCACTTACCCATCAGGCGAATTCTAGCACTCTTCTACATGTAAAAAAAAAATCATCATTTTTTTGCTAGAAAGTTACTCAGAACCTCCACACATTATATATATTTTTAGCAGAGATCTGGGGGAATAAAATTGCGGTCATTGCAACTTTTTTTGTTACACGGTATTTGCACAGCAATTTTTAAAATGCAATTTAAATTAAAAAAAAAAAAAAAAAAAACACAGTAGTTAGCCCAATTTTTTTGTATAATGTGACAGATGATACACCGAGTAAATAGATACTTAACATGTCATTCTTTAAAATTGCGCACACTTGAGATATGGCACCAAACTTCAGTACTTAAAAATCTCCATAGGCGACGCTATACGTTTTTTTTTTACAGGTTACAGGCTGAGTTAGAGGAGGTCTAGTGCTAGAATTATTGCTCCAACGTTCGTGGTGATACCTCACATGTGTGGTTTGAACGTTGTTTATATATGCGAGCGCCACCTACGTATGCATTCACTTCTGCGTGCGAGCACGTGAGGACGGGGGAGCTTTACTTTTTTTAATTCATTTTATTTTATTTTTACACTTTACCTTTAAAAACTTTTTTTGATCACTTTTGTTCTTATTACAAGGAATGTAAGCATCCTTTGTAATACACTAAGCAAAATTATAAAAAAAACGTAAAAATTTTTTGTGTTTGCCCCTATTTATCGTGAGCTGAACTCAAAGGTCTACAGCTTTTTTAATGTACACAAAAGGCCTATTTCTCTCAAATCTGTCTAAGGCTGGGTTCACATAGGTGCGGGTATAAAATCGCGCGAGTTCAGCTGAACTCGCACCATTTCATTCCCGCATGTCAGTCCCGATTTCAGAGACATCTGTGCGGGTTTCTGCACAGATGTCAATGGAAATTGCACCTGAAATCGCCAAAAGTAGTAAAGAAACTACTTTTGGAAATCGGTGCGGCGCCACAAATGCAGCGTCGTGCCGATTAGGACGGTGCCATTGCCAGCAATTGCCGCCGATTTGGCATGCGATTTCACAAGTCAAATCTCATGCCAAAAATGCACCAATGTGAACCAGGGCTGAATCTATGTTAGTGAGCACTTCTCTTTTGCATGCTCTCCAGCACGATTATTGCACAGGTGTGCCTTAGGCTGGCCACAATAAAAGGCCACTCTAAAATGTACAGTTTTACTGTATTGGGGGGGGGGGGGGGGTACG
>BLSH010005540.1:1039192-1056692 GCA_018402905.1 Glandirana rugosa | reverse complement strand
TTGTGTAGTTTTGGAGTAGAGAGTAATCAAAAAAACCTCTGTCCCATAGCTAAAGCAGGACGAGAGAGAAAATCCTTCCAAAGTGAGCGGTCTCCATTGGAATATTTTCCTTGTATTCCAATTCTGGTGATAAAGAGAGCGAATCTCCCTAATAGGAGCAATAAAAACCTAAAACACAAAAATAATACTGCGCATGTGAAAAGATTAATCAGTGTGAAAAAAAAAAAAGCTGCATCACAAATGTGAGATATTACCACAAAAAACAAGAAACAAAATTAAAAAAAGTGTGTTGCGCTACAGTGATTTATATTAAAATATACTGAAAAAAAAAAAATAGATAAACAGTCCAGAAAAATCAGTCCATAATGGTCAAATGGCAAACTCCATGATTCAACTGTGGATAAGGTTATCCAATCCCTTCACCAAGTGAGCACGCCACCACCACAATAGGTTGGACTCCTACCAGAGAGCCTGAACCCTTTTATTTACGAAGGGTCAGACAGGCTTGATGAATATGTCCCGGTAGGGGTCATCAGCAGGGGATGTACACAGGAACCAAGTCAGGAACAGCTCCAGAGCATCCAGGGGACTTTACCCAAATGACAATCGTGTAGGAAGATCCAAATAAAAACGCTGGATAGTGGAAAACCTCTTAAGGGTTGCATTTAATACAAAGTATTGCACTTGCATGTATCCATAGTAAAAACAGCACTGCATGCTAAAAAGGGAAGGTGGCCGCCACAGAGCATCCAAACATGTAAAAAATATACGATAGCAGGAACATACAGCTCAGCCCGACCGGTTTCGTCAATAAAAGGACTTCTTCTAGGGCATGGCATTTACACAGTAATCAGTGCATTTTTATAGCACTGATCGCTGTATAAATGCCAATGGTCCCTAAAAAGTGTCAAAATGTTCCGACATGTCCACTGAAATATCGCAGTACCGCTAAAAATTGCAGATCGCCGCCATTATTAGTAAAAAATAAAAACCCCAGAAATGAATTCTCATCATCTCATCACCGAGCATGGTGTCACCTCCTCACACCGGATTTAAACTTTCAATTGCCATACTACTGTGTCGCAATCGCGTGCATTGCATGGCAATCATGGGTTTAAATCAGGTGAGGCCGAGGCAGCAGCCAAAGGTGTATGCATGCTGCAATAGGAATTAAGCCCCCTTTTGCTTTGGTGGGTGCTACTCCCTGCCACTCGTGACCCATTCAAGTAAATGGGGCCACTCTGCAAGCGCCCCGCAACTGCATGCTTCTGCGGAGTCCAAGGGGTTGAATGGGTCTTGCTTGGCAGGTGCCACTCCCACCAACCATGACAGGGCATATAACTCCAACTGCAGCATGTGTACACCCCTGGCCGCTACAGATAAAGGGAGTGTGGTTGGGGCTGGGGTGGTAAAAACACCACCCCCAAACTGAAAATGTAAATTAACCCTTACTGTTCTGAGCCCCATATAACACTACTGGGTAAGCTGTGCTTTGCCATAGACTTCTATTATATCCTGCAAGTGTGGTGCACTGTCTGAAAGTGCACCAAAACTCCTGCATTCAGGATGGGACAGGAGCCAGCACTACACAGGAGGCTTATGTGGCTTTTGCTCCCTATTACAGCTTCAACTTTACTACTAGTCCCTGTGCATTGCATTCTATTTGATGCTCTGGAATGGCAGTTCAGCAAGCCCAGACCGCGATCCATCAGTCACCCGTCCGCAATCTACTGGTAGATCACAATCCAGCGTTGTATATGTTCTACATCACTCACCTGAATTCTGCTGGATCTATTGGGTTGAAGCCAGCTCTCTGAACTCAGGCAATCAGCAACTATACTAAGGGGTCAATTCACTAAAAGGATTGTGCATGCGGTATGAAGGTGCGACTCCGTTTCTCAGAAATATTGCATGAGATAATACGAGAGTCAATTAACTGCTTGCCGACCAGCCGCCGCACTTGTACTGTCGGCTGTCCTGCGCAAACAGGCTTCATTCTATGTCGGCCGTGCATGCACTCTCTGTGAGCATACCCACGGGTTGGGCGGACTCGATGTCCGCCGGCGACCCGCGATCACCTGCTACAGATTCAGAACGGGGATCTGCTGATGTAAATACGGCGGATCCCTATTCTGTCAGGGATTGGGAACAGTTAGCACCGTCATGCAGCGGCCAGCCCAGCCCCCACACAGTTAGAACACAGTAAGGGAACACAGTTAACCCCTTGATCGCCCCCTAGAGTTTAACTCCTTCCCTGCCAATGACATTTATACAGTAATCAGTGGCTATTTAAAGCTATGATCGATGTGTAAATGTCATTGCTCCCAAACAAACAAAAGTGTCAAAAATGTCCAATCTGTCCGCGGCAATGCTGCAGTCCCGATAAAAATCGCAGATCGCTACCATTACTAGTAAAACAAAACAAAAAAAAAAAAATGCCAACAATTTATTCTCATAGTTTGTAGATGCGATAACTTTTGCGCAGCCCAATCAAATACGCCTATTGTGATTTTTTTTTTACCAAAAATATGTAGAAGATAGATCGGCCTAAACTGAGGAATAAATTTGTTTTTGTTTAATTTTTTTGGATATTATAGCAAAAAGTAAAAAAAAATTGTTTTCCAAGATTGTCGCTCTTTGTTTATAGCACAAAAAATAAAAACCGCAGAGGTGATCAAATACCACCAAAAGAAAGCTCTATTTGTGGGGAAAAAAAGGACGCCAATTTTGTTTGGGTACAACGTCGCACGACCGCGCAATTGTCAGTTAAAGGGACGCAGTGCCATATCGCAAAAAGTGCTCTGGTCAGGAAGGGGATAAATCCTTCCGGGACTGAAGTGGTTAATCAAAGTAAAATATTGAATGTGAGGTATATATTGCAAAAAAGGAGTTAAATCATTAAAGTGCGACTTGTAATGCGATTTGACAGTTCCATATCCCATAACAAGTCGCACCCTATTGTCAGCCATTGAACCATTCATATCGCAGCGATTATGAAAAAGGTTCCTCCACTACCTTTTACCGATTTCATTGTGACTTGCATAGACTTCTGTTGTATGACGTCTCAAGCCGCAATTAAATTGGCAGTCCAAATTGCGCTAGAGGTGCAGCTTTGCAGTCGCGCTGCAGGAGTGCGATTTCAAACTCGCACTGCTGTGAATGGGGGCTAAGGTCCCTTTCACACTCATGCAACTTGGGACTGCAAAGTCGCATTACAAGTCGTTCCCCATTATTTCCAATAAGAACTGTTTATATCTGTACGACTTCAAGTCGTGCAGACTTCAAAGTAGTCCCTGCATTACTTTGGCCCAACTTTCATGCAACTTGAGGTCCATAGACTTCAATGTTCAACCCTCAAAGTCGTATGCAAATCGCACCTGAATAATATAGATGCGTTTTCTGTACTACTTCTGTATGACTTTGTAATATGTTTTCATTGTGGCAAAGTTGCAACAAAGTCGGACCAAAGTTGTACGGATCCAAAATCACGTCACATAAGTGTAAAAGGGGCCTAAGGCTTGGTTCACACTGCTGCAAACTCTACTGCGAATTTAAGCTGTTGCGATAGATTAAATTTGCAAGTCATCTCCAATAACATAGTGTTCTATCAGGGCAGTTCACATTGATGCGTTGTGAATCTAATCCGTGAAAAAAAGGTTCCTGTGCGAGTTTGATCCGTGTGCGATGCTGTGCGTTGCGAATTCAGCTCCACAGACTACAATAGAACACGGATTGAAAACGCAATCTCCCATTCACATCACTGCGATAGCTTCCCCCTCCAACTCCAGCTACAACTTTGCAGTAGATTCGCACCAACACATGTAGAAATCGCACTTGTGTCTGAACTGAAAAAACTTGCATTGCAATCGTATTCAATTCGCAGAAAATTTGCACCGCAGCAGTGTGAACCTAGCCAAAAGAACGCACACATTTGTTATTCATCACCTGGCAGTCGGTATTTTAGCAAAGTACAAAATAACAATGAAGGGAACTCTGCACTGACCAGTAAGGTAAAAGTATACAATGTATCCGTGTGGAAATGTTCTGCCCTGAGCTCAGCAATGAAAATAAATTGTAACATTCACCAGAGGGATGTGAATGAAAGTACACGAGAATGTTTTCACAGTTTCATATTTCTGCGTGCTTTTATTTACAGAATCATCATCCCCTGGTGCAGTGTTAGCATGTAAAAAAGAAGAAAAAAATTGTGAAAAAAAGCTAAAAATACTAAATTTAAGTGATAAATATGATAAAATATTTGATGCATGTTTTTTTTTTGGGAATTGACTACTTTGGTGATAAATCCCACAGAGTTATTTTAACTAAAAAAAAAAAAAATCTGTGCAGTCTTTATCTCTTAGTGAATTGACCCCCAAGAGTTGCGCATATGACCTCAAACATCCTCAATAATGAGAGCATACAATGCAATAAAGATGTATATAATTGCACAATTCGGCATGTTCCATATGATTTCTGAAGGCATAGGACATAGTGTAACTGGTTTCTAAATCAGCTTACGCAATATGCAATGAGGAGTGGAATTGTGATTACAAAACTCTCACAAGGACAATAGCTTCACAAACATTAAATAAGAAAATGTACACAAACTAAGCAAATAAAATGAACCTCTATGAGAAGTAAATAACAAACCAATGCTAGCATTGTAAAGCAGGCTCAATAAGGTGCCACAACACGAGTGCACTTCCCACAGAGCCTCCCAAAAATAGGCATTGAACACTGCTTTGCATGGGGGGGGGGGGTTGTACTCCTAAGCAAGAACTCTAAACCTGAGCACTCATACTGGGAGATAGGAGGACTACAACTATGCAAGATGGCATTCACATGGAACTACACGCCAGGGGCAGAGATATAACACATGTTCGGGCACGTTAACCACTTGCCAACCAGCCGCCGTTATTATGCGGTGGCAGGTCGGCACGTTCCCGCAAAACGACGCACTGGTATGTTGACCCTTTAAAATTGATATCGCAGGCGCACCGCCGCATGGCCAATGCGCGTGCCCGTGATGCCCGCCAGCCACCCGCGATCGCAGGATAGAGACAGAATGGGGATCTGTCGGTGTAAACAAACAAATCCCCATTCTGTCACGGAAGTGGATAGAGATCTGCAGTTCCCAGTAATCGGGAACAGCTTTCTCTCTCCTCCCCCAGTCAACACACTCCCCCCACTGTAAGAAACACCTCCCAGGGAACACATTTAACCCTTTGATTGCCCCCTAGTGTTAACCCCTTCCCTGCCAATGACATTATACAGTAATCAGTGTATTTTTATAGCTCTGATCGACATATAAAAGTCAATGGTCCCAAAAAAGTGTCTGATCTGTCCGCCGCAATATCGCAATCCCGCTAAAAATCGCTGATCACCGCCATTACTAGTAAATAAAATAAATAAATAAATAATAATAATAATAAAAATGCCATAAATCTATACCTTATTTTGTAGACGCTATAATTTTTGCACAAACCAATCAATATATGCTTATTGCGATTTTTTTTTCAAAAAATATGTAAAAGAATATATATCGGCTTAAACTGAGGAAGAAATGTTTTTATCGTTTTTTCTGGGAATATTTATTATAGCAAAGTAAAAAAAAGTTTTTTTTTTCAAAATTGTTGCTTTTTTTTGTTTTTAGCACAAAAAATAAAAACCGCAGAGGTGATCAAATACCACCAAAAGAAAAAACTATTTGTGGGAAAAAAAAGGACATCAATTTTGTTTGGGCACAGTGTCGCACGACTGTGCAATTGTCATTTAAAACGATGCAGTGCCATATCGCAAAAAGTGCTCTGGTCCAGTGGGTAAATCCTTCCGGGGCTGAAGTGGTTATAGCAAACCTGGGCTTTGCAAAAAAAATATAAAAACATTCAGCATCACGCTCCAATACATGGAAATTTCTTCATTTTAGGTCTCTTTAAAAAAACACTAAAAGTATTTGGCTAGAGGCAGACCGATATGGGTTTTTCTCTGGCTGATGCCCATATTTAGAAATCGGGGCGGCCGATGGCCGATATAGGATGCCGATTTTTGGACTGATATGTTAGGCCGATTTTTCCTTTTTTTTCCCCCCCTTTCATCTCATAAAATCTAAGGGCCCATTCACAGGGGAGATCCGACTTCAGGGGAATTTGCTAGGTGATTTTCAGTGCAACTTACAACACGCCTTATGCCAAGCGCCTTTGCCTGTGGCCAATCAGAGAAGGGAGGGAGCTGCCCCAAATAAACTATTCTTTTCACTGTAAAGTCGCTTGCATTAAGATGGGGGCTCCAACTTGGAGACGACTTCCATTGAATTCTATTGGCACAAGTTAGATAGAAGTCGCCTTGAAGTCGTGCAGGAACTTTTTTTTTTTAAGTCGGAGCAACTCAGTAGTAGAGCTGCACAATTAATCATAATAAAAATCACAATCTCGATTCACCCCCCCCCCCCCCACCCCCTGCAATCTCCATCAGGCATTACCGCAATTTTCAGTGCAGTTAATGGAGTCCGACTTGCGGGGCGACTCAGCGCGACTTGACTGTAATAAAAGTCAATGCAAGTCGCCTGAAGTCTTTTCTAAGTCAGTGCGACTTGTGTCTTTGGGAAAACTGCCAAGTCTGGGCAGAGAGCCAAGTTCTGAAGTCACTGCTGATAAAAGAAGCTAGAAAGATACAATGCAATTACTTCAAAGGAATGAACTCCCGTGTATAGAAGATGTTTGGTTTAACCATTTAAAGAGGAAGTAAACACAGATGGGGTTTACTTCCTCTATGTCCCCCTGTAAAGTAGAAACATAATGGGCTACTGTGCATTCCATAGCAATCCATTATGTGCCACTTACCTGCAAACAAAGCCTGCGGCGTCCAGCGATGTCCCCTTTCCTGGCCGCATCTATCTTCAGACCCTCTTCCTTCCGGGGCCGCGACTCCAGCCCTGTGACTGGCCAGAGTCGCGTGACGTCACTCCCGCGCATGCGCGGGAGCCGCCAGTCACGGCATGGTCGCAGTGGAGGAACGGCACACAGGCCATCCCTTCACTGCGCATGTGCCGACATGACGTTGGCACAGCTTCAACACTGCCTATCTCCTGAACCGTACAGGTTTAGGAGATATCATAGGCTTACCTGTAGGTTAAAGTGGTTGTCACAAGCTGACAACCACTTTAAAGACTAAATCTTTTCTGACTTGCTGCTTACAAATAAAAAAATCCAGTATTTTTTGCTAGGAAATGACTTAGAACCCCCAAACATTATATATTTTTTTTAGCAGAGACCTAGGAGAATAAGATGGCGGTTGTTGCAATATTTTATGTCCCACTGTATTTGCGCAGCAGTCTTTCAAACGCAATATTTTTGGAAAAATTACCCTTTCAAAAAAATAAATAAATACAGTGCTGTTAGCCCAATTTTTTTGTACATGCAAGATGTTACGCCGCGAGAATCATGATCTTTATTCTAAGCAAAAAAATCGTGATTCTCATTTTGGTCAGAATGGTGCAGCTCTACTCAGTAGTGTACATTAAGACCGCTCCCATTCATTTCAATGGGATTTCACTGGTCAAGCGACTTGGGGGAGACTTGAGGCAACTCAAGTTGGAACGCAAGTCGCCCCTGTGTGAACGGGCCCTAACAGTTAAGTAATAAGAAGTGATAGAGAAAATTGCTTAAATTAAACATTAACCACTTGCCGACCGTCAATCGGCAATTGACGGCGGCAAAGTGGCTCTGTAACGCGGATCGCCGTCATATGACGGCGGCCGCGTGATCGCGCGCCGCCGGAGGCGCGCCCGCGCGCTCACTGTGTTCGGGGAGGGCCAGGGAGCGGGTGCGGCGGCTTCGATTGCCGCCGGCTACCCGCGAGGGCCCCCCCCAGAGTGAAGGAACGGAGGTCCGTGTAAGTAAACACGGACCTCCGTTCTGTGAAGGGGGAAGGGCTGTGATCACAGCCTTCCTGTATACGGAGGCTGTGACCACTTCCCTTCCCCAGCTAGGGCAGTCCCCCCACAGTTAGAACACGCCCAGGGAACATACTTAACCCTTAGAGCGCCCCCTGCAGGTTAACCCCTTCACTGCCAATGGCATTTACACAGTAATCAGTGCATTTTTATAGCACTGATTGCTGTATAAATGCCAATGGTCCCAAAAGTGTCCGACATGTCCGCTGAAATATCGCAGTACCGCTAAAAATCGCAGATCGCCGCATTTGAAAGACCGCTGCACAAACAATGTGACATAAAATATTGCAACGGCCGCCATTTTATTCTCTAGGGTCTCTGCTAAAATATATATATATATATATATAAATAATGGAGATGGAGAGAGAGAGAGAGAGAGAGAGAGAGAGAGAGAGAGAGAGAGAGAGAGAGAGAGAGAGAGAGAATCATCATTAAGGGGGGAAATTGGAGCCGTCCTGGAAGATTCCTGAAAAGTGAGTTATCCGGTAATAACTCTGTTTTTCCGAGTCATCTTCCAGGGCGGCTTACAGAGAGGACAACATAGAACTACATGATTAGGGTGGGACCACAGCATTAAGCAACCTCCTCCCGACAATCTGTTCCTGGTTAGAGAACAGACCCGGTCGGTAAGGTTTCACAAAGGTTAGGAAGTTGGACCTGGTTACTGACTTGCAGATCTGGGGATGAGACGTGGTGACACTTTCAGCCCAAGAAATGGCCCCTGATCTGTTGGAAAGAGCTTTGATGTTTTCTAGAGAAAACAGTGATGATGCCTGGTAAGCTTCCATCACTGCATATTTTAATCACCTTGTGATAGCAATATTTTGACACCCTCTTGCTTTTATCTGGGCTCCAGAACCAAACAAGCAAACTAGAGATTGATCTCCAATCTATAGGTCTCTTACTACATAATCTTCATTCAAGAGATACCTCTGGACATTTAGACAATAGGCCCTTGTGGTTATCCAGCGAGAGTTCTGCCACAATGCTATACATACCCAAAATGCATATGCCCACATCTATGACCCTTCTCCCCTCTAAAAGCTGGTACGGTAGCTGTTGAGTGTTTGGAAAGGAACTGGGTAAAAATGAACCTGACAATTTTATAAATGACAGGTGCTCTGCCCAACGTTGGAAGTCTGACTTCATATGGCACATTGTGATACTGGTGGCAAGTTATGCACATCACCAATTCAGACTGAGCCTGTAGCATTAACAGAATATTTACTTTGACTTGCTATAGCTGTTCTGTTAGGAAGGCTGTGTAAGAGATGTACTGTGCAATATTCCCTCCAAAAAAGATTTGGGGAAGCCAGCTGCCGTGATCAATCCATATTAACCAGGCCAGCAAATGAAGATATGGTGCTTGACCCAAAGGGAGTGAGGGAAGGCTCCACTAGAGCCTCAGTGCTCACTAGAATAGCTGCTTCTCCTCCAGCTGGGAAGGAATCTTTGTGAAAACCAAGACACTTTGCCATTTCTCTGCAATGCCCTCTAGGAAACTCACAAGAGTGTTGCAGCACTGGAGCTGATATCCAAGCAGGAGATAATCTGTACGTGCAGGCTGTGCATCTGTCCCTTAGGCGGTTCCCCTTTTGCTCCCTTCCTTTGTCGTACAGGGAGAGGACACAATGAGCCTTTTACAAGGAGACAAGGGTGCAGACAATCATGCTATGACCAGCACTCCTCCACCTAGGGAGACCCAAATGAAGCCCCACCACTGGTAGGGAAAAGATGGATACTCAAACAGCCTGACTCCCCAGACCCAGTCTGTGGATTGTACAGAGAAACATCCCAAATCCTCTGGTGCCCCCTACACCAGGGAGTAAGAAAGGAGAGACTTGCCTTTAGCCTCTTTCTTACCTTAGGGTCAGAGTCTGCAGGTGTCCCAGACCTGCTTCCTGCTTACAGTCTCCACTGGTGACTTTACCAGCACAGGACTAAATGGCTTCCACCATCTTTTCTGTAGCCCTGAAAGGTCAAGTAGTGCGGGTCCTGGTCTGGCGATGTGGATCGGACGCCTCACCTGGGAAAGTGCATGGAGCTTGCAGCCCCAACCACCAGGTCAGTGTTTGCTACCAATAACATGGCCGCCCTGCAAGCATCAGGACACCACTAGACCACACTGTACCCCGGAAGACTCACTGAGTCAAAATCCCACACTACCACTGTAACTGAACTACAGGCATGTTGCTGACTGGACTCCCATGGAGAGAGGGGGGTCTCCTGGAGTAAAAATTCAAGGCTCCCTTCCAGGGCAGCCTGAACAAGCCCAAGCTACATGCATCCCCAGGTTCACTGCCCCTGTTCTGGGATGCTGTAGCCGGGAGGCCCCTGCCACCTAGCAGGAAGGCCAGAAAAATAACAAACTTCTTCAGAGTTCTGTCAGAAAATATTTAGTCTTTAGATGGTTAAACTGAGCTCATCTACACACCAAAGTTCATTCCTTTAATAAGTATAAACATTGCATTTCCTTAGTTCTTTTATGTTCTCGGACTTGGCAGGCTGCCCGGATTTCTGCCTCTCTTTGTCTGTTCCAATAGGAGACAAGTCGCACTGATTTAGAAAAAGGTTCCTGTACTATTTTGGGGGCGACTTCAGACGACTTGCATTGACTTCTATTGCAGAAGTCGTTTGCAAGTCGCACTGTGCGGGGTCGCGCCGAGTCGCCGGCCTTGCACCAGCCTTGGTGCATAAATAAATCGGCCTAATTTGCAGCACAATCGGCCGATGAATTAAACAATGCCAAAAATCGGCCCAATATATCCGTCTACTTCTATATTTGGCAAGTACATTGGAAATGATCCTGCAAGTGGGCTAACAACCCTACCTCTTCTGTATTAACGGGTTACTAAACCCAGGACCCTGCATTCACTATATCTGGTCTCTCACAGTACACAGACCATGGAAAGGCAGTTATTTTAGTAAATATAAACTGCTAAATATCGTTTCTCATTAGCAGTATATAGCAGTCTTGTGACTAGGGCCGAAACAACTAATCTATTAATCGACAACTAATCGATTATGAAAATAGTTGTCAACTATTTTCATAATCAATTAATCGGCCAGCTGATTAGTTGGCCTGTGTACAGAATGCATTATTGGTTTACATATCAGGAAATACAGTGCAGCACACATACAGCTCAGTACACCATCCATACATGCCAGAAGACACAGTGCAGCACACATACAGCTCAGTAAACTGTCCATAAATGTCAGTAAGTGCCTAAGAACTTGTGAATGTGTGAGGAGCAATGCCTCATGGGACATGTAGTCCTGGGCAGGATGTGAGTGGTTCCAAAAGGTAGAAGTTTTTTTTACCTTGCTATAGGGGCTTTCTATACTATACTTTGCAGCTTGATATTGGGGCACTCTGAAGGCAGGAGGAACCAGAAGTGTTGATGGGGGTGCCCCAGAAGATGGGAATCAGGGCTGCTCTATGCAAAACCATTACACAGAGCAGGTAAGTATAGCATGTTTGTTATTTTAAAAAAAATTCTTTAAAGTAGAGAAGGTGGAGGCTGATAGACTGGAGGTAATAGAAGGCATTACAATTACATTTAAAAGTAAACGTTTACCAATATTGTGCATTTATATCTAAAATGATCATATCCATGAAAAAAAAAAAAAGTCTCAGCTTTTAGCACTACTTTAATATAAAAGATTTCTATCTCCCTTCCACCCTTCATATAGCTTCATGTCTGACTCCTAGTTAAATGCCCATATATTCTACTTCTGGGTGGATTTATTATTAGATATGCTTCTGTCTGTTATTCTCAGAGTGGAGTAGAGATTTTACTCCCTAAAAACATATAGTTGGTTATTTTTTCCTTTTAAACTTAAAATATTCACTAAAATGATACACCACATTTTTTTGTAAGGTTATTATCCGATTAATCAAAACAATAATCAACCAACTAATCGATTATGAAAATAATCGTTAGTTGCAGCCCTACTTGTGACTTCAATCAGTGTCTGGTTAAAGCTTGAAGGAGGAGTTTTCATTCTTCTCTGACTGTCCTATGAGGCTGCATGACCCCTGACCCTCTGTCTGGAGAGTGCTGATTGGCCCTATGCTGATCACATGCATTCTACCAAGAAAGAAGCTCTCTAGCAATACACACCAAACTGAGCATGTGCAGCTTGTCCCTTAGGGTTTGTTCTATCAGGAGATGGATTGGGACTGTGGAAGAAGGATAGGATCAGAGGAGACAGGATCAAACAGCCTTTTTACACAATGCAAAGGGTTAACCCCTTAGATTGAACAGCGAGTATAACAAGCATTCTTTACTGCATATACAGACTGATTTTACTGTTGTGAGTTTAGTAACACTTTAAAGTCAGGATTACAGCACTAGCTTCATGTAGCCATGCTTATTGCCAATAAACAAAAAAAAAAAAAGACACACACACACACACACACACACACACACACACACACACACACACACACGGATGGGTCAAGTTCCTCAATAAGATGAACATGGGTTCATTTTAAAAGTGTCTGCACTACAATACTAACAACAGATTGTTATACATAAAGCTGAATAGGGGATATTCCTGAGCATATTACGTATTAGGAGCAATAAAAACAATGCCTCAAAGTCCAACTTACAATTACTTTATTACTTGAATACATTTCAATTTAAAGTGAAACTAAGAAAAGGCAGTATCTTGTGTTGTTCCCTGGCATTAATTTCCATACATTCACAAAAGAAATACTTGGTTTTGTTATGAGGGAGCATGCGATGGTGGGCCAAGCACCACACCATGGCTGTCAGAGGGATTCTATAGCCCTGTGTAAATCTAGGACTGATCGATTTCCTGTAAAAATTACAAGAAGCACACGTCATAGCTTACACAGAGCCACCTCCCATCTTCAGGAAGCTCCCAGCAGCTAAATGAAAGCAGTATTAAACCCAAGAACAAACATTTATTATATTGCAGCTTACCAATTCTTAGATGTGGTGGCTACATTAGTTTTCTTTTTTAGGCTTTCTTCTGTTTTCATCTGGTGATCTGGCCAGTAAGTCTGTCTGACAGGGGTGCTTAAAATGATCAGCTTCTATTTGTTCATGTAAAACCTTTATCCTAAAAAGGAGAAAAAACTGTTTGCTGTAATAGATTATAAAGTCTGAGCTGGCGTACAGATTCAGTTTCTTAGTGTATTTAAATCTGCTAGTTCATCTAAGACTCCACTACCCTCAGAGTGATTATGCTGCTGTCCAAAGGTGCCCACTGTACTCCTTCATCCAGGCACTCTAATACTGGCCAGAAAAAAAGAGGGGGAAAAAAAAAACAAAAAAAGAAGAAAACTAGTGCAGCCACTACACTAATGTTCGGTAAGCTGCAATATATTACATTATTGTTTCCGGGATTAACACTACTTGAAGTGTAGGGAGGGAACAAAAGATATGGCGGTATACGCTGCCGGGAAAAAGGGATTTTATTATAACTTACCGTAAAATCCTTTTCTCCGAGTTCACTGACAGATGCAGCTCTTCATGACTTTGTGGGGTTTTATGTTCTTCCTACTAGGAGTTAACTAGGCAGGGAAAAGAATCAGCTGGCCCCTCCCTTGGGGGCCGTCCTCTCTTCCTACATCAAACCCCCTCACAGAATAGCTCTTCAGTTCGTACACAAGCCGTACCAAAACAGAGCCCAGAGGGGTGGGTGCTGCATCTGTCAGTGAACTCGGAGAAAAGGATTTTACGGTAAGTTATAATAAAATCCCTTTTTCTCCTACGTTCACTGACAGACGCAGCTCTTCATGACTTTGTGGGGACGTCCCCAAGCTGTGTCAATAAAAGAGGGGTGGGTAAACGCAAACAACTGTACCCAACTATACCTCTGAGAAGGCGTCAGACGCGCCTACACTACCGCCTGCAGAACCTGCGGCCAAAGGCAGCATCCAAAGATGCGAACACATCGAGTTATAAAACTTAGTAAAAGGGTGAACCGAGGCCCAAATGGCCGCATTGCACACCTGTGACACCGAAGCCTGGTGTCTGACAACCCAGTAAGTACTAACCGCCCAGGTAGAATGAGCCGTGACCGGAAAAAGGGGGAACCTAGCCCCGAAACAGAATACACATGGGTCACGGTTTTTTTTTTTTGCAGCAAAAAAAGAAAATAAAATAAAAAAGAAAATGGTCACAATAGGACCGCAGTTCCCTATAGGGAAGCCAGGTCAACTCCTAGCGAACTAGGCATTGAAACTGAAGAGCTATTCTGTGAGGGGGTTTGATGTAGGAAGAGAGGACGGCCCCCAAGGGAGGGGCCAGCTGATTCTTTTCCCTGCCTAGTTAACTCCTAGTAGGACGAACATAAAACCCCACAAAGTCATGAAGAGATGCATCTGTCAGTGAACATAGGAGAAAGAAGGATTAAAGTGAATGTTGCTTTGCTTAATATGGGCAAAGGACTGGTTCACTTCAAAAAACAGCTCCTCTAGCCAAACACTGACAGCGGTGGTCATTTAACAACCAAATATGTCTGATGGCATTAAAGCGGAGTTCCACCCTATTAAAAGTTAGCAGCTACAAAAAGTGTAGCTGCTGACTTTTTTTTTTGTAAATCGGACACTTACCTGTCCCAGACTCCAGCGATGTGGTCACCCAAGGGCTCGCTCTTCTCCTTCCGTCCGGCGCCGGCATCAGAAGTGTGGGCTCTCGGCTTTGGCTTCAAGCGCGAGCCGCGCTGCGCACCATAAATGGCCGATGTATCTTCTGGGATCTGTGACGTGTCACAGAAGATTGCCGGGAAAGAGGCGGGTAGGAAGTGAACTTCCTTCCGGCTCCGTGGCGCCAGGGGAGGAAGTGGGACCCTGTGAAAGGGTCCCCCCCTAAAAAAAAAACATGCAAAAAGTGGCATGTCAGGGGGTCACCTTCCCTTAAAGTGGAAGTTCCACTTTTGGGTCCCGGTTCACACTGGTGTGCTCTGCCATATAGCATGTGATTTGCATCGCACTGCGAATCACATGCGGTGTCCGTGCGATGCGATTTCAGCCATACAGATAGTACGGCTGAAATCACATTTCAAATCGGACCAAACTTGCACAGGACTCTTTTTTAGGTCCGCACCAGAGTCGGATCGCATGGGTGTTCACACCCATGCGATCCGATTCATGCCTGAACTGTCAGTTCACAGTGCGATATACGAGCTGAAAAGGGGGTGTCGTTAACAATGTATTGACACCTCCCTCAGTTCGCATATAGCAGAGTGAACTGCCACGCGAGTCGGGTGCAATGCAGGAACCCGCAGTGGATTCACAGGGTTCCCGCATCGCACCTATATGAACCGGGGCCAAAGAGGAACTTTACTTTGGGGAAAGTCTTCTGCATTGACATTGTCAAACATACCGCACATGTGCAGACATGTCGCTGGTTTCTAGTATCTAGGACCTTGTAGTGCCTCACGGCATGGGTGTGCATGGATCGGTATCTCCTAGGTGTGCCCAGACATGCTGTGGGCCTATATCTATCTATATGTTTATGCACTTCTTTCACAAAAAATATTTTTTTCCCATAACAGAGCAGTTAGCATGCTATGAGATATCTATCACAGCAAAACATTGTATAGAAAATGTGCTGTGCTACAATGAAAATGATCGCTCACCCAATAGTGACAAACATATTGCAATAAACTTGATATATAATAAATCGTGTTAAAGAAGTACAGCCAAAGCTTGTTTGGATGTACTTCTCCTGTGGATCCCAGGTGTGCAGTTTATTCTGAACTCTTGTGACCCCTTTTGAAGCCCGCTGTCAGCTGGTGAAACAGAGCCGGTCCAGGCTGGGGAAAGATTGCGACCATATGGTTGGGATCCAACCAGATATGGATGGACTGGCACCTGGCTCAGCCTCTCAGCAAACCTCTGAGAGCCAAAGCCAGCTGCTCCCGCCCCCATCACAGCCCAGTGCTCCATTGAGCATGGGGGGCAGAGCAGAGGGCAGTGACTGACACTCGCCAGCTCTCTGCTCAGGGAGCACCAAGAACCGAGCAATCTATGGTGTTTGATTACTTGGTTCTCCGCCTTAGAGCCAGCGGGGGACCGATGCTGCATCCATCCATGATTTAAAAAAAAAAAAAAAAAAACCCATACTTCTCTTTTAATAATCAAAGTCTCTTCTGATATAATCCCAAAAACCTCTTGAAAGGCGGCTTCCTCTACCATAATCCACCCCCACCAAGGGATCCAAATCTGCTTACCGGATATTAAATGAATCTTAAGAGTCTTGCCCGAATTAAATTGGTCATAAAATCGGGTATTATGCATCAAGATAAAAAACCTTCTGTGTGCAGCAGTCCCCCTAGACCCCATCCATCTCAATCCAGCGATGTTGCAGGAGAGACTCGGCTGCCTGGGACTCTCCCTCTCTTCATTGGCTGAGACGGCAGCGCAGTGCCATTGGCTCCCGCTGCTGTCAAAGTCATGCTTATTATTTTTAAAGGAAAAAAAAAAAAACCACAGACTTTGGTATCACTTTAAGGATCACTTCAGAATTCACCCTGCTGCTTTTGTCACCAGTCACATCATCAATAAACACAAGAGAACCAGTTCCATTGGCAGCCATACATGCCCACGCCATGACACTACCACTACCATGCTTCACTGATGAGGTGGTATGCTTTGGATCATGAGCAGTTCCTTTCCTTCTCCATACTCTTCTCATCACTCTGGTACAAGTTGATCTTGGTCTCATCTGTCCATAGGATGTTGTTCCAGAACTGTGAAGGCTTTTTTAGATGTTGCTTGGCAAACTCTAATCTGGACTTCCTGTTTTTGAGGCTCACCAATGGTTTAAATCTTGTGGTGAGCCCTCTGTATTCACTCTGGTGAAGTCTTCTCTTGATTGCTGACTTTGACACACATACACCTACCTCCTGGAGAGTGTTCTTGATCTGGCCAACTGTTGTGAAGGGTGTTTTCTTCACAAGGGAAAGAATTCTTCGGTCATCCACCACAGTTTTCCGTGGTCTTCCGAGTCTTTTGGTGTTGCCTAATGTTTTTGCCATTTCTCTGATGGGTTTTTGTTTTTTCAGCCTAATGATGGCTTGCTTCATTGATAGTAACAAATCTTTAGATCTCATATTGAGAGTTGACAGCAATAGATTCCAAATGCAAATAGCACGCGTGAAATGAACTCTGGACCTTTTATCTGCTCCTTGTAAATGGGATAATGAGGGAATAACACACACCTGGCCATGGAACAGCTGAGCAGCCAATTGTCCCATTACTTTTGGCCGGTCTAGTTCTTGTGAGAGGTCCTCCATCCACATACACACAGTTTCAGTCGTTAGTTCTCTTCTGAAGTGGTCTCACTTATGTCTCCCGAGTGGTGTTCTAAATTTGGTAACCACTCGGAGTTTTTGTCCTTCAGGTCTAATCTCAAACGGTTCGTTGTAGATTTTTTCGGAAGTGTCAAGACCTTGTTGTAGGATACCTGTCTACTCTGGTTCTAGTTGAACATGGTCTCACTACTCTTCTCATACCTCTTCCTTTCCTTGACGAGTACTAGGTTTCGTATGGTGGAGTAGTCACTTCGT
>BLSH010005540.1:1001210-1018550 GCA_018402905.1 Glandirana rugosa | reverse complement strand
GGCATCTTGGCAGCTGTACACTTGACTTTTCTCAGTTCACGGGCAGTTATTTTGCGCCTTGGTTTTTCCACACGCTTCTTGCGGCCCTGTTGGCTATTTTGAATGAAACGCTTGATTGTTCGATGATCACGCTTCAGAAGCTTGGCAATTTTAAGAGTGCTGCATCCCTCTGCAAGATATCTCACTATTTTTGACTTTTCGGAGCCTGTCAAGTCCTTCTTTTGACCCATTTTGCCAAAGGAAAGGAAGTTGCCTAATAATTATGCACACCTGATATAGGGTGTTAATGTCATTAAACCACACCCCTTCTCATTACTGAGATGCACATCACCTAATATGCTTAATTGGTAGTAGGCTTTCGAGCCTATACAGCTTGGAGTAAGACAACATGCATAAAGAGGATGATGTGGTCAAAATACTCATTTGCCTAATAATTCTGCACACAGTGTATATATATATATATATATATATATAAATAATAAAATATATATATTTTTTGAAAACACAGAAGGCATTATATAGAAGACGGTCTGTGGGCATACACCAAGATCTGTACATTACTGAAAGCATTACTTGTTCTTAGGGCCAAGTTTTAGTGATTACTGACCGACTCACTGGCGAGTGGCGACTGCTTTCCTTAGGAACTGCTCGGGCCGTGCGTTCCAGGAAAGGAGCCATCGCGTCGCTTCCAGTTTCTCATTGGCATAGCAAAACTGGAAGTGACGCCGCGCCATGAGAAAAAGCACCGCCGTCCTGTGGCAAAGCCCTCAGCCAGCAGGAGGGTTGAGGCGCACAGCTTAGCGCCGCAAGGCAAGATTAAACCCTGCCATTGAAGCGTGTCGTCTGCACGTGATTGCAACAACGTCACGCTTCCTATAATGCACTGTGTCCGGTGCCCGAACACAGTGCACTTAAAGACTTAACGACTTCCCGACTGTGTACTGTATATGTACGGCAGCAGTGTGGCGCTGTCTCGCGAATCGCCTTATATAAGCAAACACAGTTAACCCCTAGATCTGCCCCTGCATGTTAACCCCTTCACTGCCAATGACATTTATACAGCAATCAGTGGATATTTAAATCTCTAATTGCTGTATAAATGTCATTGGTCCCAAAAAAGTGTCAAAAATGTCCGGCATGTTGGCCCCAATATCAAAGTCCTGATAAAAATCGCAGATCACCGCCATTACCAGTAAAAAATAAAAAATGTAAAAACGCCAGAAATTAATTCTCATGGTTTGTAAACGTGGCAACTTTTGCGCAAACCAATCAATCACGCTGATTGTGATTTATTTTACCAAAAATATGAGAAACAATATAAATCGGCCAAAACCAATGAATAAATTCGTTTTTTTATCATTTTTTTTTTTGGATTTGTATTTTAGCAAAAAGTAAGAAATATTGTTTTTGTTGCAAAATAGTCACTCTTTTTTTGTTTATAGCGGTGATCAGAAATGACGCAGAGGTGATCAAATACCACCAAAAGAAAGCTCTATTTGTGGGGAAAAAAAGGGAGCAAATTTCATGTGGGTACAACGTCGCACGACTGCGCAATTGTCAGTTAAAGCGACGCAGTGCTGAATTGGAAAAAGTGCTCTGGTCCTACAGTGGGAAATCTTTCCGGGGTGAAGTGGTTAAATTACCTTTTTTTTAAGGGACTTTTTTTTGTTAATTTGGGGGGGGGCGGCGCCCGTGTGCGCCCTATGGGTGGGCTGCCACTGGACAGTAATACACTGATCAGTGCTAAAAATATGCACTGTCACTGTACTAATGACACTGACAGGGAAGGGGTTAACATCAGGGGCGAAGGGTTAAATGTGTGCCTGCTTGCTAACTGTGGGAGGGAGTGTTCTGACTGGGGGAAGACAGAGATCGGTGTCTTCTCCCCTTGTCAGAACGGCGATCTGCCTTGTCTACATAGGCAGATCGCCTTTCTGCCTCTCCTGGGAACGATTGCGGGTGACCAGCGGACATTGGGTCTGCCGAACCCACTGATTAGCATCCCATGTGTCCAATCAGCATGCGATCACACCTCTGGCGGCATGTGCATGCCCCCCAGTGGCTATTGCACGAAATTACATGTACGTCATTTCGCGCAATAGAGCCCACTTGCCACAGTAAACATGCAGTAGGCATTAAGGGTTGAAGGTTTTTTTTACCTTCATGTATTCCATGCATGAAGGTAAAAAACCTAAAGTGTGCAGCACCCCATTCAGCCCCCCCCCCCCAATATTTACACTTTGATGATTCAATGGGAAGAAAGTTTGCCTTGCAACAGGACAATGACCCAAAGCACACAACAAAAATGACAACACAGTGGTTGAAGGAGAGAAAGGTGACTGCCCCTGCATAGCTTAGTCAGAGCCCAGACTTAAACCCCATTGAAAATCCGTGGAATGACTTGAAGACTGCAATCCACAAATGGTCACCATCAAATCTAACTGAATTTGAGCAGTTCTGCAAGGAAGAGTGGGCATATATTGTAAAGTATAGATGTGCAAAGTTACTAGAGACATATTCCAACAGACTAAAGGCTGTAATTAAAGCAAAATGTGGTCCAACAAAATACTGATATATGGTGGGGGGATCCTTTTTCCAACTCAGTGATTCTGTTTTTGAATTTTATTTTTTTTTCTGACATGTTGGTGTTATATCTTTCACTTGGATGTTATACGTTGCACTAGTAAATAGAGCTGGATAATAAAAAACTGTGTCTGTCTTCATTCCATGCTGCAAAGCAACAAAATATGATTATTTTTAAAGGGGGGGGGACTTTTCTATACCCAATGTAAGTCCTACGTAACAATACAGGAATGGAGCTTTTCACTGGCAGGAATTGTGGTGTTGCACTGGAACTCAGAGTCAGCCTATCTACTCTGTGCTTAAGTCCCTCCCTAGTAGTTTGTGATGTAGACCAACTACAATTTCAGCCACAACTGGGCTTTTTGCCAAGAGGAATGGGCAGCTTTACCACCTGACAAGATAAAAAGTCTCATCCACAAATACCGTAAAATAATTCAAGCTGTCATTGATGTTAAAGGGGCAATACACAGTATTAAGTTAAATTTTGGTCTCATCACTTCAAATGACTTTGTGCCAGAAGGTTTGAGGCTTGTCTCTGTGCTGTTTGGCGTATTGTAAGCTGGATACTTTGTGGCATTTGCGTAGTAATGGCTTTCTTCTGGCAACTTGACCATGCAGCCCATCTTCCTTCAAGTGCCTCCTTATTGTGCATCTTGAAACAGCCACACCACATGTTTTCAGAGAGTCCTGTATTTCACCTGAAGTTATTTGTGGGTTTTTCTTTGCATCTCAAACAATTTTCCTGGCAGTTATGGCTGAAATTTTAGTTGGTCTCCCTGACCATGGTTTGGTTTCAACAGAACGCCTCATTTTCCACTTCTTGATTGAACACTGCTGATTGGCATTCTCAATTCCTTGGATATCTTTTTATATCCCTTTCCTGTTTTATACAGTTCAACTACCTTTTCCTGCAGATCCTTTGACAATTCTTTTGCTTTTCCCATTACTCAGAATCCAAAAAAGTCATTGCAGCACTGGATGAAAGATGCAAGGGTCTATCAGGAGTCCAGAAACTCATTGACCTTTTATACACACACTAATTACAAACAAACAGATGACAGGTGAGGATGGTTACCTTTAATAGTCATTCAAACCCCTTTGTGCCAACTTCGGTGCATGTTATCAGGCCAAAATCACCAGGGTATGTAAACTTTTGAACAGGGTCATTTGGGTAGTTCTGTTGTCATTATGATTTAAAAAGAGTAAACACAGTTGACTGATAATAAATGACTTCAGCCAAACACTAACCATGAGTGAAAGAAATGTTTTTGTGTTATCATTCATATTCTCTGAAAAATGGCCAAGAAATCATAAATTCTGCCAGGGTATGTAAACTTGAGCAAAACTGTATATTTATTATACAATGTATCATGTATTGTTGTTGCCAGTTTTCTACATACCATGTATGTTATATGTTGTCATTATGGACACAAACCTATGAATGAATTTTCTTACATGCTATGTAATTATTTAGCAATAAACATTGTGTCTTTTACATTGACTGCCTTTCTGTTGCTGCACATACCTTAAATAAAGTCCCACTTTATTTCTTTTTTGTTTCTACTGAATTAGGGATGGAGACATATTCACATAAGTTCCCTCCCCCCAATATCTTAGCAATTTCAAAAGTGCTGCATCCCTCTGAAAGACTTTCTAAAATGTTTGACTTTTCAGAGCCAGTTAAATCTCTTTTTTGGTCCATTTTGCCTGAAGAAAAGAAGCTGCCTAATAATTATGCACACCTTGATATAGGGTGTTGATCTCCTTAGGCCACACGCTCCCTTATTACACAAACACACATCACCTCATATGCTTAAATCCAATAAGCATGCAAGTTTATACAGCTTGGAGTTGGACAATATGCATAAAAATTATGATTTGGTCAATATATATATATATATTTTCATACAGGTTAGTCAGCATGGATATTAGGAGGGGACATTTTTAAGACTAGTGAGGCTTAGGCTGAGATTCTACTTTAACTTTGGGTTGTTATATCTAATGCTAATTTATAAAAAAAAATCCATAAAAAAATCCAAATCCCCCAAAAAATCCATACATATGTGTTATCCTAGTAGTTAGAATGCTCTATTCTATAAGGGTTAATATGTTTCTAGTTATAAAATAGATCTATAGATGGGGGATAAATACTTCTCTTCTGGGTTAAATGGCTCTCAGCATTATCATCTTAGCGCCGCGGACTCCGGCTCTGTGATTTGCCGGAGCCGCGTGACGTCACTCCCTCACATGCGTGCGGGAGCCGACAATCACACCACAATCTCAGTGAAAGAACAGCACGGAGGCTGTTTCTTGTGGGCACATCACAGTACACTGTATATCTCCTAAACCGTGCAGGTTTAGGAGATATGCAGGAAACCTACAGGTAAGCTTGATATTAGGCTTACCTGTAGGTTAAAGTGGTTGTCAAGGGTTGACAACCACTTTAACCTCCTGCCATCCGTGCTATAGCCGAATGACGGCTACAGCGCGGCTCTAAAATGCCGGGAGGACGTCAATAGACGTCCTCCCATTTGGCTCGCGCTGGGCGCGCTCCCACGGGCGCGAGTGGCGCGTGCACGCGCCGCCGCACGCTGTGGGAGCGTGCCCGCGGGTCGGGCGGACCCGATGTCCGCCGGAGACCCGCGATCTCCTTACAGAGAGGAGGAACGGGGAACCGCCGAAGTAAACACGGCGGTTCCCCATTCTGTGAGGGGGGGCATGCCAGATCTACTGATCCCTGTCACTGGGATCAGTTAGATCTGTCATGCCCCTGTCAACCCCACCCCCCCCCCACAGTTAGAACACACCCAGGGAACATAGTTAACCCCTTCACTGCCCCCTGCAGGTTAACCCCTTCACTGCCAATGACATTTATACAGTAATCAGTGGATATTTACATTTCTGATCACTGTATAAATGTCATTGGTCCCAAAAAAGTGTCAAAAACGTTCGACATGTCTGCCCCGATATCGCAGCACCGATAAAAATCGCAGATCACCACCATTACTAGTAAAAAAAAAAAATAATAAAAACGCCATAAATCAATTTCCATAGTTTGTGGGCGCTATAACTTTTGCGCAACCCAATCAATAAACGCCAATTGCGATTTCTTTAACCAAAAATATGTACAAGAATATATATCGGCCAATACTGATGAATAAATTTGTTTTTTTATTTTTGGATATTTATTATAGCAAAAAGTAAAAAATATTGTTTTTTTTTTTCAAAATTGTCGCTCTTTTTTTGTTTATAGCGGCGATCAGAAATGACGCAGAGGGGATCAAATACCACCAAAAGAAAGCTGTATTTGTGGGAAAAAAAGGACGCAAACTTTGTTTGGGTAGAACGCCGCACGACCGCGCAATTGTCATTCAAAGAGCGACAGCGCTGAAAACTGAAAATTGGTCCGGGCAGGAGGGGGGTTTAAGTGCCCAGTAAGGAAGTGGTTAAAGACATTGTAGACAAAGGATAGGAAAAGCTGAGAAACTACATAGTGAGAATTAAGGGTTAGTCAAAAAATGTACTTTACTTCTGATTGCTAACTCTTTGGGCAATCACACTCCGCTCTTTGATGTCTTTATTTTGTTCTTATTTATTGTGAACTTTTTAGTCCTTAATTTTAGTTAATGGTTATTCTGACGGCAGTAGTCATTTTTATCTGCTGCCCCTTCCATAGCAAACTGCCTTTTTCCTACTACAAAACTTAAAAAAAATAAATAAATAAAAAACACAAAAAAAAAAATCTGTTTTAATGGGGTGGTCTTTTGGGGTTATACCTTCATTTGACGGTCAATTGTTGTTATTTTGCTTTTTTTTCATTTTATGTTGGTAGATCCTTTCTTTTTATGTAGTAAAGCTCAGCATTCACTTGCTGATGATCATCTGTTCTTGGGGCTGCATTTCGTTTGCAGCATCATTTGAAAGAAAAAAAAAAGTGCAAAGAACAGTGTGCACCTAAACCACCTCCTATTATATCATTTACATTCACCATACCCCACTATAGATATAGTAAAAATAAAAGTTAGGCAAAAGATTGGCAAGGGGGCTATTCTCAAACTCTGGCTAGTTTTATGCTGCTTTATCAACTGCAGTTACTTTATTCTTGTAACACACATACCAGTACTTTTTTTCTCTAGAACAATTTGTCCTAGTCTTTCTGTTAAAACTGTCCTGCCACTATCCTGTTTTACACATTTCATCATCTGCGGTTTGTTAATTCTTGCAGTTAAATAGCTGCCAGGGATGTGTCCAGATGCACGTGTGAGAGGACGCTCTGGTGAGAGCTCCGGCTCCCTAACCGCTTATCCTGCTGTACCCTGTCATTATGTGGGCCATCCTGCTTAGCAAACGTCTACCACCAGGTCAAGGATCATCCCCCCCCCATACCATCCATGCCTGTGAAAGGCTGCTCAGGCAGAAAACAGCCTCCTCTTCAGCCCCAGGAGTTCCCCACCTGGAACACATGCGACAGCCATCTTACCCCACACTTTGTGGCCTGCTGCATCCATTGCTGTCCACATTGATCTATGGCTGCTCTCCATTTTGGACCCAGAGCCAAAGAACAGCAGCCTGAAGCTCTAGCTGCTCCACTTACCGACTCATCCACCTCAGCGATTCTGGCCGCCATTGAAGCCATCAAGACCTCGCTTATGGGCCCGATAGGTCATAGAGTGCAGTCTAATCTGCCAGGATCTCAATAAAATCTGAGGTGGTCTGTCCACAACAGAATCACGGATCTCCACTATAGAGGACAACGCAGCCAACACCACCAAAACCCTGGAGCTAGGGTTGCCACTTCATTCCTTTAAAACCGAACACATATTAATTACACAGGTTCTGAGGCTAATTTAATGCAGATAATGCACTTAGTGAGTTTAATTATTACCACCTTAATCAGCCACAGAACCTGTGTAATTAATATGTGTTTGTTTTTAAAGAGATGAGGTGAAAACCCTACATGGAGGATCTTTAATGCATGGTAAAGACCCTGATGGCTCACTTGGAAGACGCTAAGAATCAGCTCTGCCACAATAACGTGCTGGTAGTGGGGCTCTCGGAGGGAACTGAGGGCTCACATATGGAGACATCTGCCCGTGCCCTGTGTCTCTAGTAAATTTCGGCCTAGTCTTGCTCATAAAATCTTTCCTGCTGCTAACCAATTTTAAATTGTTGTTCCATCTGCAGTCTCGGTTGGAAAAAAATGCCTGTACAGGGCACAGACAAGGATTTGTGTTTTTTTTTTTCATGCTGACCTCAAGGCTGCATTAAAGGGACCTTCTTGGCCCAGCATTGGTCCATTTCCCCCATGGCAGTGCCTAGCTTCCTTTGACTTCCTTCTACAATATCTCATATATTTGACTCCCATAGACACCAATGGGACTCACCACTACTACCACTAATTATTTTAATATTATACATTGCATATAATGTCGCAAAGCTCTAAGGAATTGGAGTAATGTTTATTTACTGCAAGGTTGTTATAAAAGTTGTGTGAAACAAGACAAAAGAAAAAGGAGCGCACATGTGGATATGGGACAATAAAATTATGCATTCACAAACAAATGGGAAAGGGGGTGTGGTACAAGGCAGGATGCTGGAGCTGATGTGAAGTCCGTGTGAGGGACGTCTGAATCTCCCCTGTGGCCATAGGCTGGGGAGAGGCGATGTCTGCTCCTGGAGGATCCGATGCTGCAAGGAGTGAAGAAAGAAACCCTCGGGCTCCCCCATGCACCTAACTAGCAGCATCACTCCCATTGCTCAGTATCCACAGGACTGATTTTTGGTTTTGGAACTTACACTTTTCACTCAGTTTTTATTAGGATAGTCAGGTCTATCTGCGCTCAATCTAAACCAATTGATATAGGAGACAGCTGCTAGCACAGGTACATAGAAAAAATACCACACAAAATAGAAATCACAGAAACATGCAGCGATTGTCAAAACGAAATAAATTATGAATATGAATATCTTCATCATGATAAGAGTAAGTTCATATGTAAGAAAATAAATATATATGGATAAAACAATAGTCCAGGTAAAGTTCATAAGGCACATTCAAAAGATCCTCTTGAAAGATGAAAGGGACCCAATAGTAAGCACAGCACCAAGTGAGGAAAAAGCGGTCAAAGCAATCTCTCTCACACACTGTCAGTGATACACCACCGATAAAAGGGAAGCAGCTTACCAGAGCCTGGTAGCCTCCAACCTAATGGAATGGCCTAACATGCATATAGGGAACATAAACATCTTTCCCAAAGGTATAATGGATGGTATTCCTGGATTAGATGTGTTATACAGATACCAGTCTGGTAATCCTCAGGGAAATACCAAAAGGCAAACCACATAGTGTAATCCAGTCATAAAAACTTTTATTCACGAGAAAATAAAACTGAATACACTCACATTTTGTTGATAAAATTCATGCACACATATTAAAAGGCTGCAGCACATAGGATCCAATATTCACGAAATGGCCGTAGGAGCGTGGTAACTGCATGTCTAGCCCACCCGACCGGTTTCGTCATAAGATTGACATTGTCAGGGGCTCAGTTTTTATTATTTTTTATTTTGTCTACTACCTGCTGTTTTGAGTTTTTAAATGTTTACACTTTTTAGATTTTTCAGTCCTTTTTTGGGCTGTGTTTATTTTTCTTTTACACTTGGATATTATTTATTAATTGTTTTATGCATGATAGTCTGTGTATACATGTTTTCAAGCCAATTTGCTTCCCTGTGAGGCATATGGCTGACCAATTACTACCTGCACACCTCCTATGGGTGAGCGCAGTTTAGTTCACAGGTTTTCCTAGTTACTCTTTCTAGCTGGTTTTACTATAAAAGTTGTGATCAGTCCAAGAACTGTAAAATGTTTTAAGCTGTAAAAAGCATAGTTACCCACAATCCTGCCTTGTGTAAGGTTGATGTTGTTTCATGCTAGATATCTATCTAGGCTACTTTAAGGCTTGACATTGTGTAGCTGGTGTAGTGATTCTTCATTCAAATGTAGCTCAGCGGTGATGTGTGCTGAACCACAACATTTTGTAATGCTGTCTCGAAGCAAGGGTCAGCTTTGAAACCCATATTCAAGCCACTTTACACTGAGGACAACCAGACTGTGCACAAAACCATGTTCATGACACTGTAGACAAACAGAAAACACCAAGGAAATAGCACAACTTTATTGTACTACTGGAAAAGGTAGAAATTGTGAAGCAGTAGTTGAAAAAAGCATCATATATTGATGACATGCTGATAAGCCATCTGCACATTGTAAAATGTGAATAAATCAGATATTATATTTAGAGATGAGAGCTCGTCCAACATGTCGGGCTATCCACTCAAAGTAGTATGCAACCTTTGAGTATACTCCAGGGAAACCTGCCACTCCACAGTTCTCTCCCCAGCTTACAACTCCCCAAACATAGGCCACATTATTAGCATCATAGCAAACTAGGGGACCTCCTGAGTCACCTTTGCAGGCATCTGTGGTTCCATCATATGTCCCTAAAACAAAAAGAAGGAATAACCATCAATTAAGATAACAGCAAAGAAGTACTGGTCTCTGGACATAATGAAATATAGGGATACAGAGGGACTGCCTATTATGTTCAGTACATTGTGTACAGTTCATTAAAACTACAGAACTTGTCTTCTAAGTGTACATGAGAGCTAAATTATATATTCCTCACAGTGGGGAAAACAATAGTAGATTTAAAAAAAAACATATTCATAGGTAATGTATCTAAAGATTCAGGAACAGGATAAAAATTATTTGAAAGCAAAAAACAGCAACAAATCTCATTATTAAAAGAAAAACAGTCAAGTAAAAAAAACATAACCTGACATTTATGACCACCATCTGCAGTTAGTTGCTTGGCTTTCATGCTGATCCCCTGGTTTTACTATCTGGCTACTGATCAGAATAAGCATGCAGCATGATAAAGCATATCCAAACCAAAAACAAAAATTGGAAATTTTTGCAGCGCACCTAGTCTTTATATGTAGCAGCTGCATACATTTATATTTTTAGGATTTTTTTCACCTAGTGATTTTGCTAGTAACACACATTCTGTTGCAGGGTGACAACACTTACTAACTCCACTGTATCAATGGAGTAACAGTGTTATCACAGTAGGCTGCTCCTCTGGTATGGACTACAAACAAGTCATCACCTCTTTGTTTCTATTACATGGGGGAGAGGGGACTTGTAGTTTACAGAGGATAGCTTGGACAAAAAAAAATAACATTGTATGAGATTTCAGTTTGATTCCAAGGAAATTACAAGAACACTGCACTTCTGGCATGATAAACAAGTATTTTCTGTACTTGCTGATAATGTACTTAGCCTAAAAAATATACTTCAAGTCAGAAGTTCTGCTCTGCACACTTGCCTGTGGCCAACAACTGAGAAATCATTGAAGCCAGAGGATAAGCAACCAACAACTAGGAAGTTATTGGCTAGTCATGTATGTTTTTGTTATACAACAGGTTTCCCATAATCATGCAGTGTAAATACCTCTTCTTTGTGTATATTTTTCTGATTTGATGTGTATAATATAGCAAAAAACTGTTCTATTACAACTTATTTTTGTATTTTAAAAATACAACGTATAGCTGCGGTTTAAACAATGTTTACGATTATCTCTTACATTCGTTTCACCACTTTAGGTTGTTGCCCTTTAGGGGCTTTGAGATTGTGCTTCTGAGATCATTCAGAATTAATTGACAGGTGTATATGACCTGCTGTTCACCTTCTTCTGACCTGCCTTTTTTCTTTTTGATCAAATTTCTATGCCCCAAATACTCTTCCTTTTCCTTGCATGCCTTTATTACCTAGAAATTAAAGAGTAACTCCACTTTTGTTGAGAAGAATTCCATTTTTGTTGCAGAGAATGCCTACAGTCTGAATTGTACCTTAGTGCAGAATTCTGGGAAAATCAGAAAGCCAATCACACAAGCAGGAAATGACATTTCTGGGGGCATTCTGTACACCAACTGTGTACAGAATGCCTCCAGGTTGCCATATGGCCTTGAAATTTCCAGAGGATTACAGTGCTGCAGATTGAAAAGGAAAGAGTTTTTTTTTTTTTTAATAAAGACAAATTACAATATAGCTTGTGTCACAGTTGTATATGCTATATTATTTTTGTTTTATTTGCTTTTTTTTTTTTTTTTTTTTTTTACAAATTAACCCTTTAAATGGCTTTGTGTAAAGAGATGCATCTGAAGTTGCTGTGCATCTCACATGAGGGCCTTTCCAATGATTTCTGACATGTAATGGAAATTGGCATGGAAAAACAAACAGGTGAGTTTGTTTTGCTTCACCTTTATAAATGCCCACTACCAATCACCATCCAACAATGGTAACTGATCAGTTTGTTTTGCTTCACCTTTATAAATGCCCACTACTAATCACCATCCAACAATGGTAACTGATGAATTTGTTTTGCTTCACCTTTATAAATGCCCACTACCAATCACCATCCAACAATGGTAACTGATTAGTTTGTTTTGCTTCACCTTTATAAATGCCCACTACCAATCACCATCCAACAATGGTAACTGATGAATTTGTTTTGCTTCACCTTTATAAATGCCCACTACCAATCACCATCCAACAATGGTAATTGATGAATTTTTTTGCTTCACCTTTATAAATGCCCACTACCAATCGCCATCCAACAATGGTAACTGATTAGTTTGTTTTGCTTCACCTTTATAAATGCCCACTACCAATCACCATCCAACAATGGTAACTGATGAATTTGTTTTGCTTCA
Source organism: Glandirana rugosa (assembly GCA_018402905.1). NCBI lineage: Eukaryota > Metazoa > Chordata > Amphibia > Anura > Ranidae > Glandirana > Glandirana rugosa. The sequence goes on along the minus strand of BLSH010005540.1, from coordinate 1,006,190 downwards.
CCTTTATAAATGCCCACTACCAATCACCATCCAACAATGGTAAATGATGAATTTGTTTTGCTTCACCTTTATAAATGCCCACTACCAATCACCATCCAACAATGGTAACTGATGAGTTTCTGATGAGTTTGTTTTGCTTCACCTTTATAAATGCCCACTACCAATCACCATTCAACAATGGTAACTGATCAGTTTGTTTTTCTTCACCTTTATAAATGCCCACTACTAATCACCATCCAACAATGGTAACTGATTAATTTGTTTTGCTTCACCTTTATAAATGCCCACTACCAATCACCATCCAACAATGGTAACTGATTAGTTTGTTTTGCTTCACCTTTATAAATGCCCACTACCAATCACCATCCAACAATGGTAACTGATGAATTTGTTTTGCTTCACCTTTATAAATGCCCACTACCAATCACCATCCAACAATGGTAAATGATGAATTTGTTTTGCTTCACCTTTATAAATGCCCACTACCAATCACCATCCAACAATGGTAACTGATGAGTTTCTGATGAGTTTGTTTTGCTTCACCTTTATAAATGCCCACTACCAATCACCATTCAACAATGGTAACTGATGAGTTTGTTTTGCTTCACCTTTATAAATGTCCACTACCAATCACCATCCAACAATGGTAACTGATGAATTTGTTTTGCTTCACCTTTATAAATGTCCACCACAAATCACCATCCAACAATGGTAACTGATTTCTCCCTCAAACTTAGCCATGGTTGATTGCACTTTCCAATTAAACTATTTTTCTCCCTGAGAACAGTGTAGGGTGCCTATAGAACAATTATCTCTCAAACAAGTTCTCACAGATGTCCAATCAAACCATTTATCCCCCCTCCCCCAAGAAATGTTGGCTATCAGAGTCGATTGTTGTAATATACATAAGATATCTCCTGATCCTTACCCCTTTCTTATTCCTGTCTCATCTCTGACATCAGCACTAAAAGGTATGAGTCAAAAGCTCAGCAAATATACTGTATATAATTTATTGCTAAGTGCATGCTGACACTAATTGTCAAAATGTATAAAACTCCTACCTGCACACTCCATTCCATTAAGAAATCGTTCTTTGTAGATTGAAGTACAATTATTCATCAGGTTAATATGTCCCCATTTTAGATGAAATACCTTAGTAAAACCTACAAAGAAAAAGAAAAGTAAGTAAAATTGCTTATCACCGCAGCCACCAGGGGCTGCAGCTAGCTGTCCAGTTATTGCCATACTGATAGTTAATAGTGCATCTCCATGTGTAACACAAAGTTACAGACTGCCTGCCAGTTTCTTTCAACAAGGTTCTCATTCCTGCTGCCCTTGCATTTCCTGCTTATTGTAATTGGTGAAATAGTGTACTGCATACCTCCCAACTTTCTGAGATGGGAATGAGGGACAGCTATTAGCAAAAGTATGTAGGCATAGGACCTTAAAGGAGAATTAATCAAAAAAATATTAGGTATACCCACAAGTGCTTTTGTTTACCACTACTATTCAATTATATTGGCTTTTGAAATTTACAAATGCAGCAATTTGGAATGTGGATGAAAGATTTAGCACTGTGAAACACTCTTTGAAAAATAAATAGTGTATTTTATATACAACTATACAGATCAGACCAAAATGAGGGGCACATGAAAAGGAAAGAGGATTTTGTTGCAAATCAGGGAGGATCCCTTGAAATCAGGGATAGTTGGGAGCTATGGTATACTGTATACTTTTTAAAAATATATATATATTTTTATTGATTGTTTTAAGTCAAATAGAAAAGAGAAAATACATACAAACAATATGGGTGGGCCCATCCGACCTGGCCCCCCCATGGACCACACAGGGTCTGTACCATACCTTAACTAACTAGACATAGGCACGCTAACTAGCATACCAACATTTCAAAACAGTTCTTCCCCTCACCCCCAGTATACTGTATACTTCACCTGATCTATGTCTATAAATCTAGAAGTAAACTGCCAGCAGAACAGGACAACACTTTGCCCTACACTCCTAGAGGTTAATTTTAGGACCAATTCAGAGTGGCAATTTAGTTGCTATTAGACCCTCTTCTGCAGTTCTGGCATTTTTTGCAGCTATGGCTTATCTAGTTAACTACTAGGTGTCCACAGACTGTAGATTACTGTTTCCAGGTAAGAAAAACAGTTTTAAGAGGAGGCAAGTACATTTTTTTTTTTAAATACTGAAAATTTTAAACATTCATTTTGCTAATTTGTGAGTGTATCAAATAAAAGCCTTACATATCCTTAACCACTTCCCGACCAGCTAACGCACATTTTCTGCAGCAGGTTGGCATCCCTGCGCAAATCGCCGTATATATACGGCGGTTCATGCAGCCGCAGTTGTGGGCTGGCGGCACGCTCTCATGACCGCCATATGCTGTGTGAGTGTGCCCGCAGGTTGGGCGGACTTGATGTCCGTCGGTGACCCTCGATCGACTAATACCGAGGCAGAATGAGGAACTGCCAATGTAAACATGGCGGTTCCCCATTCTGTCAGGGGACACGACAGAGACCTACTGTTCCCTGTTTTCGGGAACAGTGAGATCTGTCATGCTCCTGCCAGCCCAGCCCCCACACAGTTAGAACACGCTGAGGGAACACACTTAACCCCTTGATTGCCCCCCTAGTGTCAACCCCTTCCCTGCCAGTGACATATATACAGTAATCAGTGGCTATTTTTATAAATGTCAGTGGTCCCCAAAAAGTGTCAAAAATGTCCGATCTGTCTGCTGCAATATCTCAGTCCCAAAAAAATTGCGATTGGGATTTTATTTACCAAAAATATGTAGAAGAATACATATCGGCCTAAACTGATGAATACATTTGTTTTTTTCATATTTTTTTTGGATATTTATTATGGCAAAATGTAAAAAAATTTTTTTTTTTCAAAATTGTTGCTCTTTTTGTTTATAGCGCAAAAAATAAATAACACAGAGGTGATCAAATACCACCAAAAGAAAGCTCTATTTGTGGGAAAAAAGAATGTCAATCTTGTTTGGGTACAGTGTCGCATGACCGCGCAATTGTCAGTTAAAGTGACGCAGTGCCGAATCGCAAAAAGTGCTCTGGTCAGGAAGGGGTAAATCCTTTCGGGCTGAAGTGGTTAAAGGAGTTGTAAAGGCAGAAGGTTTTTTATCTTAATGCATTATATGCATTAAGATACAAAACCTTCCGTGTGCAGCAGCCCCCCAGCACCCCCCAGTAGTATCCACGAGTGTCTTAGCCATCCCAGACACTCCTCCTGATTGGCTGAGACACAGCAACGGCACCATTGGCTCCTGCGGCTGTCAATCAAAGTCAGTCAGCCAATCAGGGAAGAGAGGGGATGGGGCCGGGGCTCCGTGTCTAAATGGATACATGGAGCTCTGACTCGGCTCGGGTGCCCCCATGAATAGCTGCTGGCTGAGGGGGCACTCGATAGGAGGGAGGGGCCAGGAGCAGCAAAGAGGGACCCGAGAAGAGGAGGATTTGGGCTGCTCTGTGCAAAACCAACTGCACAGAGCAGGTAAGTATAACATGTTTGTTATTTTAAAAAAATCACCCAAACATTATTTGTAGGTAGATAAATAAGTCATTACTTCCAGGTAGCTTAAAATTGTTCTAAAGGCTGCAGTTTTTTTAGAATGCATAGACTGCATGAAGGTAATAAACATTCAGTGTGTAGCTCCCCCTAATACTCACCTGAGCCTGATCACCAATCTAACAATATGTATGAGAGCAGGAGCTCACCTAGGTCTCCCCCTCCTCGTTGGCTGAGACACAGCAGCGGGAGCCTTTGGCTCAATCACAGCCAGTGAGGAGGGAGCAGGTGGAGTGGCTGAGCGCACACAGAGGCGGCTTGGGAATGAGCACACACGAGTGCCCACAAAGCAAGCAGCTTGCTATGGGGGCACTTAGCAGGGCGGAGGGGCCAGGAGCCCTGACGAGGGATCCAAGAAGAGGAGGATCAGGGCTGCTCCGCGCAAAACCATTGCACAGAGCAGTAAGTATGACATGTTTGATTTTTTTTTTTTTAAATTGAACCTTTACAAACACTTTAAAAAGGTTGCTGTTATACCGTGCCCTTATACATTCTTATTGGACTATAATTATGAAGCACTGCCTCACTGGTCAATAACAATGTGCAAAAGTAGAAAGCGCATGCTTTGGAACTATCATGAAGTGTTGTAGCTTTGCTTGTCAGAATGACAGTAAGGTTTGGGATGCTGTCACAGTAAAGGCCATAGGCGTGCATACAGGGTATGCCGGGTGTGCCTGCGCACACCCTAATCAACTAGTGCTCATTAGCATTATCCCTCTGTGTAGGAGTGAGTCGATGGAAACAGCGGTAGCTGGTCAATAGGGGGCACTTGGGCGCCGCCTCCCCGCTGGGAAAGAAGAAGAAGAAAAAAAAAAATTAGCCCGACCCCCTAAAGGAGGCGCAGGGTATATTGATTTTTTTTTCAGTCCTAAAAGTCTATGTATGTGCGCTAAAGAAGCGCACATACATACACTAATTGGCTACCCTGAGCCAGTGACTCCCAGTGATTGGCTATGTCACGATGCAGTGGGTGGGGGCGGGTTGAGAGCGGCTGGCTTGAGGACGAGGTACTGCGCTGTGCTGTGTACTGGCTCCCTGTGTACTGCTTACCATACCTGTGTACTGGCTCCCTGTGTACTGGCTCCCTGTGTACTGCCTACAATACCTGTGTACTGGCTCCTTGGGTACTGCCTACAATACCTGTGTACTGGCTCCCTGTCTACTGGCTCATGTGTCCCTCGGTCATGTGTCGTGTCGCGTCATGGAGCAGGAGTTCGGTCGGCGAGAGTTGGGCGGGGGTGGGTGACGTAGCACTGTATCGGTTAGTGACCCTCAGTGACCGAGTCCCATCGGTTAATCACATACATACACGCGAAGAAATCGCGTGTATGTATCTGAAAATCCTGACTTTTTTTTTAGTTATATGGGACG
>BLSH010005540.1:987269-1001200 GCA_018402905.1 Glandirana rugosa | reverse complement strand
TCCTTACCCCTTTCTTATTCCTGTCTCATCTCTGACATCAGCACTAAAAGGTATGAGTCAAAAGCTCAGCAAATATACTGTATATAATTTATTGCTAAGTGCATGCTGACACTAATTGTCAAAATGTATAAAACTCCTACCTGCACACTCCATTCCATTAAGAAATCGTTCTTTGTAGATTGAAGTACAATTATTCATCAGGTTAATATGTCCCCATTTTAGATGAAATACCTTAGTAAAACCTACAAAGAAAAAGAAAAGTAAGTAAAATTGCTTATCACCGCAGCCACCAGGGGCTGCAGCTAGCTGTCCAGTTATTGCCATACTGATAGTTAATAGTGCATCTCCATGTGTAACACAAAGTTACAGACTGCCTGCCAGTTTCTTTCAACAAGGTTCTCATTCCTGCTGCCCTTGCATTTCCTGCTTATTTTAATTGGTGAAATAGTGTACTGCATACCTCCCAACTTTCTGAGATGGGAATGATGGACAGCTATTAGCAAAAGTGTGTAGGCATAGGACCTTAAAGGAGAATTAAACAAAAAAATATTAGGTAAACCCACAAGTGCTTTTGTTTACCACTACTATTCAATTATATTGGCTTTTGAAATTTACAAATGCAGCAATTTGGAATGTGGATGAAAGATTTAGCCCTGTGAAACACTCTTTGAAAAATAAATAGTGTATTTTATATACAACTATACAGATCAGACCAAAATGAGGGGCGCATGAAAAGGAAAGAGTATTTTGTTGCAAATCAGGGAGGATCCCTTGGAATCAGGGATAGTTGGGAGCTATGGTATACTGTATACTTTTAAAAAAATATATACATATTTTATTGATTGTTTTAAGTCAAATGGAAAAGAGAAAATACATACAAACAATATGGGTGGGCCCATCCGACCTGGCCCCCCATGGACCACACAGGGTCCGTACCATACCTTAACTAACTAGACATAGGCACACTAACTAGCATACCAACATTTCAAAACAGTTCTTCCCCTCACCCCCAGTATACTGTATACTTCACCTGATCTATGTCTATAGATCTAGAAGTAAACTGCCAGCAGAACAGGACAACACTTTGCCCTATACTCCTAGAGGTTAATTTTAGGACCAATTCAGAGTGGCAATTTAGTTGCTATTAGACCCCATTCTGCAGTTCTGGCATTTATTGCAGCTATGGCTTATCTAGTTAACTACTAGGTGTCCGCAGACTGTAGATTACTGTTTCCAGGTAAGAAAAACAGTTTTAAAAGGAGGCAAGTACATTTTTTTTTTAAATACTGAAAATTTTAAACATTCATTTTTGCTAATTTGTGAGTGTATTAAATAAAAGCCTTACATATCCTTAACCACTTCCCGACCGGCTAACGCACATTTTCTGCAGAAGGTTGGCATCCCTGCGCAAATCGCTGTATATATACGGCGGTTCGTGCAGCCGCAGTTGTGGGCTGGTGGCACGCTCTCATAATCGCCATATGCTGTGTGAGTGTGCCCGCAGGTTGGGCGGACTTGATGTCCGTCGGTTACCCTCGATCGACTAATACAGAGGCAGAACGAGGAACTGCCAATGTAAACATGCGTACAGGGTATGCCGGGTGTGCCTGCGCACACCCTAATCAACTAGTGCTCATTAGCATTATCTTTCTGTGTAGGAGTGAGTAGATGGAAACAGTGGTAGCTGGTCAATAGGGGGCACTTGGGCGCCACCTCCCCGCTGGGAAAGAAGAAGAAGAAAAAAAAAGTCAGCCCGACCCCCTAAAGGAGGCGCAGGGTATATTGATTTTTTTTCTTCAGCTCCTTGCTGACAGCAATTAGTGAGAATATTGGTCAGTCCTAAAAGTCTATGTATGTGCGCTAAAGAAGCGCACATACATACACTAATTGGCTATCCTGAGCCAGTGACTGCCAGTGATTGGCTATGTCACGGTGCAGTGGGTGGGGGCAGGTCGAGAGCGGCTGACTCGAGGACATGGTACTGTGCTGTGCTGTGTACTGGCTCCCTGTGTACTGCTTACAATACCTGTGTACTGGCTCCCTGTGTACTGCTTACAATACCTGTGTACTGGCTCCATGTGTACTGCTTACAATACCTGTGTACTGGCTCCCTGTGTGCTGCTTACAATACCTGTGTACTGGCTCCCTGTGTACTGCTTACAATACCTGTGTACTGGCTCCCTGTGTACTGCTTATACTACACCGTGTACTGGCTCCCTGTGTACTGGCTCCCTGTGTACTGCCTACAATACCTGTGTACTGGCTCCTTGGGTACTGCCTACAATACCTGTGTACTGGCTCCCTGTCTACTGGCTACAATACCTGTGTACTGGCTCCCTGTGTACTACCTACAATATCTGTGTACTGGCTTCCTGTGTACTGCTTACAATACCTGTGTACTGGCTCCTTGTGTAATGCCTACCATACCTGTGTACTGCTTACAATACCTGTGTACTGGCTCCCTGTGTACTGCCTACAATACCTGTGTAATGTCTCCCTGTGTACTGCTTACAATACCTGTGTACTGGCTCCCTGTGTACTGCTTACAATACCTGTTTATTGGCTCCCTGTGTACTGCTTACAATACCTGTGTATTGGCTCCCTGTGTACTGGCTCCTTGTGTACTGCCTACAATACTTGTGTACTGGCTCCTTGGGTACTGCCTACAATACCTGTGTACTGGCTCCCTGTGTACTAGCTCCCTGTCTACTGGCTACAATACCTGTGTACTGGCTCCCTGTGTACTGCCTACAATATCTGTGTACTGGCTTCCTGTGTACTGATTACAATACCTGTGTACTGGCTCCCTGTGTACTGACTGCAATACCTGTGTACTGGCTCCCTGTGTACTGCTTACAATACCTGTGTACTGGTTCCCTGTGTACTGCTTACAATACCTGTGTACTGGCTCCATGTCTACTGACTGCAATACCTGTGTACTGGCTCCCTGTGTACTGCTTACAATACCTGTGTACTGGCTCCATGTGTACTGCTTACACTACCTGTGTACTGGCTCCCTGTGTACTGCCTACAATACCTGTGTACTGGCTCCCTGTGTACTGCTTACAATACCTGTGTACTGGCTCCCTGTGTACTGCCTACAATACCTATGTACTGGCTCCCTGTGTACTGCCTACAATACCTGTGTACTGGCTGGCTCCCTGTGTACTGACTGCAATATCTGTGTACTGGCTCCCTGTGTACTGGCTAAAATACCTGTGTACTGGCTCCCTGTGTACTGACTGCAATACCTGTGTACTGGCTCCCTGTGTACTGCCTACAATACCTGTGTACTGGCTCTCTGTGTACTGCCTACAACATCTGTGTACTGGCTCCTTGTGTACTGCCTACAATACCTGTGTACTGGCTACCTGTGTAATGCCTACCATACCTGTGTACTAGCTCCCTGTGTACTAGCTACAATACCTGTGTACTGGCAACCTGTGTACTGGCTACCTGTGTACTGGTTGCAATACCTGTGTACTGGCTGCATACTCTGTTACTGGCTGCAATATACCCCACCTGTGATGCTGAGCTATATACTGTGTCCTGTGATACTGAGCTGTATACTGACATAATATGTGGAATACAGGGGACGGAGTGGATGGATTCTATAAGGGGTGGGGCTTATGAGAAGTAGGAGGAGTCAAAAGGAAGGGCGGTGCCTGGCAACCCCCATCCTAAAAATTCACCAGCCACCACTGAAAGGAAAAGATCTCCCTCTTACCAGCTCTGCCATAAGAGTAGTGCTTACGCACTCCTCTTTCACTGTGCCAGCAGGGAGATTAAGGTGCCAGGATCATATATATGTGGACACACACACACACACATGTGTGTTTGAGCTTTGTTTGAGCCAAATGCAACAAGCTGTGCACACCTATGGTAAAGGCTCTTTAACACAGAATGGTGTTGGCTGTGATCAGCAAGGGATTTATGAGCAGATCCCCTGAATCAAGGCTCAGCAGGATGTACTGTATGTCAGTTTTTTTTTTATATCAGGGTCTGTTCAGTTTGTTTCCAGTGGGCACAGGTGGACCCACTGAAATATATGGGCAACCGGATGTAAAAAGACTTGCTTGTCCATTTACATCGGGATCTGTCAATTTAGGTTTGGAAGAACGTGTTCGCACTCAGAGGTAGGACAGTGTAAAAGGACACAAGCCCATTTGAATTGACCTATCAATGGGGCTGTATGAAGCTTCTGATCAAGTCCATCTGAAAAACTGAGGGGGACCTGATTGGAAAGCCTGTGTGAAAGGCCCCTTACGTGGAGACAAATACAAAAGCATGTACTTTATACAGTGCCTGGTGTAGCTTTTTGTTATATAGATGACAGATTCACTTTAAAATGTATCTATCCTTAAAATATTTATAGTATTAGAACATGACCTAAGGAGTTCCATTGCTGTTTATAGTCACTAATTATCTGGCACTGGTATCACATCTATTTTCATATTACTATGTACAATGCAAAAAAAAAATATCATGAATTACAGTCACCATATACCTTCTTCTCTGCCCCATCCTGAAACTACGCAAGTGTCCCCTGACTTGAACAGATGAGTTGACCAAGGAACACATGCAGGCACTAGATTATTGTCCACCTGCATACAAGCTGGCTCCTTGTAAATGTTGACAACCTCCAACAGAGCAATATCATTTTCATAGGTTCCAGAGTTGTAATTCTCATGCACTTTCACAGTTTTCACAGGGAAAGAATCCACATTCTCAGATACAGACAGACGATCTAGGAGCTCAATGACTACACGATACTTGTGTGGCTGATCTGCCCTAAAAAATATAGGTGTTATAGGAAGCATATTAGCATTATTCAAATACAATTATGATTAATCAGTAAGGCAAAAAACAATGTGCAAATTATAGTACAGTAACTATATCAGCGCGTCAGAATACGCATTTTAGTGAGCTCAAAACAGTGAGCTGAAATCTAATTTTTGGAACTATAGTGGAAGATCCCACCGCTGATGCCAGGTCAGACTGTGGGTTGGTGGTTTTGTGGCTGTGTGTGTGTGTGTGCGTGTGTTAGGGTTGCTACCTGTCCAGGATTCATCCTGACAGTCTGGGTTTTGAATCATGTATCCAGGTTTCAGTCCACTTGAAACCCAGACTCATTATGCAGACAGGAATGTGGCTCAGAACAGGGCTTGACAGGAGGGAGAGAGAGCACTGTGTGCCCCATTACTATTCACTTTGGAGTGTCCAAGGGTGTTCCAGGTCTGTTACAACCCTTTAGTGCAGCCTTTCTCAACCTTTTCAATGCCGAGGAACCCATTAAATAATTCTCCGGTCTCGGGAACCCCTGCTAAAAATTAAAAATCTACAACTTGTGGTCATTGGGGAAAAAAAATCTACAACTTGTGGTCATTGGGAAGAATTACCCCCTTACAGATAGCTAAAAAGAGCAATGATGTCATTGGGAATTTATCTGAGAGGTAGAAATTGACAATTGCTCAAGGAACCCCTAGCAACCTCTGGAGGGACCCTAGAGTTCCACGGGACCCTGGTTGAGAATCGCTGCTTTAGTGTATGCTAGAAAAAAATATTTACTGTGCGCCACTAAAGTGTTCAGGTTTGGCTTGAAGAAAAAGTGGCAACCTTAGCGTGTGTGTGTAGGGGGCTATAGATGGAAATGGACTTTTAGAAAAATAAACAACAACTGTATAAGGCAGCCCTTCTCAACCTTTTCAACACAGGGGAACCCTTGAAATAACTTTCCGGTCTTGGGGGAACCCCTACTAAAAATTACTATATCTACAACTCATGATACATTACTGTTTTGGTCAGTGGGAGGAATGCTCCTTACATTTGTGGTCATTGGAAAGAATTACCCTCTTACAAATAGCGAAAAAAAATCAACAGTGTCAGTGGAAACTTATATGAGAGGCAGAAATTGTTCATTGCTCAAGGAACCCCTAGCAACCTCTGGAGGAACCCCAGGGTTCCACAGAACCCTGGTTGAGAAACCCTGGTATAAGGCGAGGTTTTACCTGACTGCGTATAATTTGGATGAATTGTTTAGGTAGGCCCTCACACTACATGGCTGCTGGAAACTGTTGTGGATCTGACAAATTGCTAACGTTTTTTGAACAATAACAAGCATTTCCATCAAAATACTTGTTATCTACCTTGGGAGTTGACAACTTAACTGTATGATTTAATTTATGAAGAATATAGAATATAAGTTCATAAACTTTCATATTAACTTTTAGGCCAGGTTCACACTATTGTGTGTAGTTGCGGGTGCAGGAATCGTACCTGTTACCGCACCCACAACCACTTCAGCCAACACGCATTGGGCTGCCATTCATTCTTAATTACACCCCCATGCATCTAAAAACGCAGTTGGTGGGTGCTGGAACCACTGGGAAATCTTATGGTGCAAAAGCACCATGCCATTTCCCGCCCGCTAGGTTTTGAAAATAGTGCAGGAGCCCTTTTTCTGCATGAAGCACAGGCACGCAGCCCATTCAAATGAATGGGGTGCTGTGCCCATGCAAATGCGGCTCACAGAGCCACAATAGTGTGAACCAGGCCTTAACAGCAACTGGCCAATTGCTCAGCCAGGTGGGGAAAATGAGCAAGTCTGTGCAGAATCACATGTGAAATAATATTTATAATTTTTATAGTAATAATAATGATAATAATGTTTGTTTTTAATAAAAGATAAGGTTAAAAACATTAAACAAGGAGACCTGTTCTGTATCATTTCACAAAAAGGACCTGACATCTACCGTGTTTGGGGTGCCTTTCAGAATTAATCGCAGCCAAACATGCGTTGCGCATTTTACTGCAATTTTGCCACGACTTGGAATTGCGGGCAGATAAGGTGTCTATGTAATATAGTTACTTCAATAATCTGGAGAACATATTTATATAAATAAAAAAGTCTTTATACCTGACACAATGGGCAGCTGTCAGTACCCAGCAGCCACCAATGTAAATTCCACCACAGTTAACCTTGGTCCCATCTTTAATTGCGACTTGCCAGGGAAACTGATTCTAAAAATAAAAAAATGAAGCATGGAATAACATTTCTGCATAATTCCGTTTTTATTGGTTTAGTTTTAACAAAAAGACAAAATGACTACATCATTAACAAGCCAGTAAAACAAACAAATACCATTTAAAAAAGGCTTTCAGGCAGAAAGTGGCAATCTAAAGCTCTACTAATAGAAAAATATTAGAAAAAATAGCCTGAAAAAAGAAAACTATTGCAACCACCTTATCTAAAAAGCTGCTATAGGTTATGTTTTTATACTTTAAAGTGCTACTAAATCCAATAATATGAAAATAGTTAATCTGCCCCCACAGTGCCCGCAGTTTATAAGTCTTCTATTTACATTAAAATACTGCCACTATATGCCTTTTTGGCTGATCTGTATACTATGGTTTCCTGATAATCTGCACAGTTTCTCCAGTGCTGAGATTTCAGGTACGAGGAGATTTCCACTACAGCCTGTATACACGCCCCATGTGTGATGTCAATATCATGTGACCTGGCTATCTCTGAGAACATGTGAGTGTTCTCTCTAGCATAAAAGACACAACTAAGCATGTGCAGGAGGACTATACAGCCTGTGATTGCTGCTTTTCCCCAGATAGCCAATGCAGGGAGGGGAGGGTCTATGAATACAAGATAAAACAGCCTTTTTACACAACACAGAGGATTAACCCCTTAAGTTCCACAGTGAGTATAACAAGCATGCTATGCTGCACATACAGACTGAATTTACTGTTGTGGGTTTAGTAACACTTTAAGTACAACACATAGCTGCTGCTAAGGAATCTGGCCACCATTTGGATCAGCTACATGACACAAGGACAAGGCATGGCAATTCCACAATCTAAACAAGTAGAAGAAATCTGTCAATGCTTTGTTGAATACTGTTTGTAAGCTGTACCTGCTTGAGGTTACCAATTAATGTTCTTGGGCCATACATTTTAAATATGTGGATAAACTCCTGGATGTGCATGATAGAGTTTGTGGTCATTTCAAGCAGACAAAAGTATCAAAAGTGTCTACATCATAATCAATGTCTGAATGTACTGTTATTTCTTCACTTTACCAAAAAATGGACTTCAAACTTTAAAAGTTTTAAATGATTGCCTACTTACCAATTTAAATATAAATTATATAACAAAGTCCCTGGCTATCATCTATTTCTTCTTTGTATAATTTATAATTATAATATATAATTATATAGTTATTGTGTGCAGGGACCTGCCCTAATTATTGGGATTCCCTTATTTATAATATGCAGGGGCTCTTTGTTCCACATACTTTATAATTTATATAACAGTTTAGTTCTAGTTATGTTCCTTCAACTACTCTCCACATCTGGCTTGAAAAAAATGTGATTGATCTGGACATCTGTAACCCAAGGTGAACATCTGGATTGTGCTCATTAAACTCGGCTTAGAAAGACTACATACTCTGATACACTTTTCTTATATGGCCATTTTTTATATGCCACCTATTTGGTATATCAATGAGTCATAGGGTTTGCCTGAGCTCCATAAATGTATTGGTTAGCAGCAGACTCAGTCCAAAATGATGTTCTGCTTTGTGGATCTGTGACATCTGGCTATAGATCTTAGTAACCACATAAAGAGTTGGGCAGTATTTTCTGACTTTAGACTGCAGTTTGCTTTAACACCAGTGTCTACTAGAAAACAAGTATTGGATTTGCATTGTGTATACATATGAGCGGACCATCAAAACTTTATTTTACTTACCTCTTTTGCTTTTGTCCCTCCAATGATTCTCTTGAATCTTTTTATGTCAGGTTGTTTTACTGGAATACCACAAGACACGCTGCTAATACTTTCTTTTATAAGCTTTATCTCTGTATGGATGAGGAAAAAATTAATAATGCATGTTTTAAGACATACAATGAACTTGAAAATACCAATTACAGTAAATACAGAAGCGTTCTAGTACAAATAGGCGACTAGTGACTTTGTTTTTGGACAGTCATACTATATATATATCTCAGGGTGGATTTGAATTAAATCAACTCAATTTAAATCACAATTTAAATCATGATTTAAATCACTAGTAAAAAGACTTGATTTAAATCAACTCGATTTAAATCATAATTTTTTCAGAGCAACTGTCATCTCTGTCCCGCAGTGGCTCCTCCTCTGACCCGCTGTTTGCTCACCGACATTCCCATTCACTTTAATGGGACGGCTGGTGATGTGGCAGTGGCACAAAAAGGTGAGGGACGTGGTGGCAGCAGGTGAGTGGATACCCGCTAATAGGCACTGCCATTATAGATCTGAAATGACAGGCGCTCTTTAAACGTAAGGACTCATTCCTGCTGGTAGTTAGAACCTTTAATATTTGCAAACAAAATTAAGTTTTCCTATTTAGAATATTAAGCTGTCAGGTTAGTAAACAGCGATATCAGAACCGATTCAATCATACAGTTTGAAGTGTACATAGATTTGCAAAACAATGGGATAATAGGAATATTACTGAACTTTGTTTTATCTCATGGCTACTGTTAAATTGTATGAATGCATCAATGCAGTGCATGTTATCTCAGCTTGCAGAGCTTGGATTCATTGAATGAGTTTAACAAAAATATAAATATTGCAGAATATACAGCCTCATGCTACATAACTAGGCTCCATTTCATGCTGAATAAACTAAATTATTAAAGTATCTTAAACAGAAAACTATCTTTAGATAGGTTTTTACTCCAAAAGCATTTTATTAAAATAAATGTGATAAAAATAAAAAAAAACAGATTTAAATAAAAAAAAAATCTGATTTAAATTTTAAAAAAATCTATTTTTTTTAAAAATTTTTTTAAAAAAATCATTGACTTTTATCCACCCTGATATATATCTATATACTGTACCTATAAAATCGTATACATCATATACAATTCACTCACCTGCTTCAATGTCAAAAGTTACTGCATTAACAAGAGCTGCACAGAAAAAAAGAGAATCATTTAGCACAAGGCAAGGATATCAGAAAATCAAACCCTTCTTTTTGCTTTTCTGCCATTTAGGTTGGATTCACACCTATGCATTTTTAGTGCTTTTTGCATTTTGTAGATTTGCACCGCAGTCCATTTAACATGGTTTCCTATGAAACACATTCTGCAGTGCAAAGCTGCATAATGCAAAAAGCACTAAAAATGCATAGGCGTGAATCCAGCTTAAGGCCTGCTCTTGCAGGTACCAGAATATAATATCCCCTGTGTGCTGCAGTCTATTTACATATTGCATATGGTTTCTAAATCCTTGTTTCTTTAATTGCAGGTTCATTTTTTTTAACCCCTTCCTTACTGGGCACTTAAACCCCCCTCCTGCCCAGACCAATTTTTGGCTTTCAGCGCTGTCGCATTTTGAATGACAATTGCGCGGGCGTGCGACGTTGTACCCAAATAAAATTTGCGTCCTTTTTTTCCCACAAATAGAGCTTTCTTTTGGTGGTATTTGATCACCTCTGCGTCATTTCTGATCGCCGCTATAAACAAAAAATGAGCGACAATTTTGCAAAAAAGAACAATATTTTTTACTTTTTGCTAAAGTACAAATCCATTAAAAAAAAATTATTCATCAGTTTTGGCCGATATATATTCTTCTACATATTTTTGGTTTGCGCAAAAGTTATCGCGTCTACAAACTGGGAATTGATTTATGGCGTTTTTATTATTTTTTTTTTTTTTACTAGTAATGGCGGCGATCTGCGATTTTTATCAGGGCTGCGATATTGCAGCAGACATGTTGGACATTTTTTACATTTTTTTGGGACCAATGACATTTGTACAGCGATCAGAAATTTAAATATCCACTGATTACTGTGTAAATGTCATTGGCATTGAAGGGGTTAACCAGCAGGGGACAGTGAAGGGGTTAAATATGTTCCCTGGGTGTGTTCTAACTGTGGGGGGGCGGGGCTGGTCGGGACATAACAGATCTAACTGATCCCAGTGAGAGGGATCAGTAGATCTGCTATGTCCCCTGTCACAGAACGGGGAACCGCCGTGTTTACATCGGCGGTTCCCCGTTCTGAGGCTCCTGAAAGAGATCGGCGGGTCCAGGCGGACATCGAGTCCGCCCGAGCCACAGGCACTCTCGCGCAGCGTGCGGCGCGAGCGCCGCCGCTGCCGCCAGGGGGCGCGCGAGGAGTGTGCACAGTGGACGACGTCCATGGACGTCATCCCGGCATTTCAGATCCGCGCTGGAGCCGTACTTCGGCAATAGCGCAGATCTGAAGTGGTTAAACAAGACAGTTTTTATTAGGAAAAAGTTTAAGGCTACAAAACAAGCAGGCCTAAAACAAAGGCAAAAAATAAACGAAGTAACAATAGAACGAATACAGAGCTGGACAATATTATACTGTATATTTAGGTTATGCTTACATACAGTACATATGTTCATCCATTTATACAATAAAATAGCAATATTCAACTGTAGGTTCCTTTAGCAAAGCATGCTTGGTCCCTTCTCCCTATGCCAGAGCTGCATTTACCTACCTGTTTTCTTGTCCTGTGGGACTTGTGATGCTGAAAACCAGTAAAATATAAAATGTGTAAAACAATTGTTCTCACCTGTAACCTTTCTCTCATCCTTAAACTATATGTAAACCACATTTCTAAAATGTCATAATAATGCTAATGGATGTTCAAAAGGTATTTCAATATTTTTAAATCTGAAGCTTTCATTTAAATAATATCTGGTGAAAACTAGCATTAGTTCCGTAAACAATTTTAATGAGAGGAAACAACTAAAATTTTTTTTTTAGGCCCACAATTTTAGTTGCATTTGTTTTTAACCATCTGATCTTCCAAGTGATAGAATAATGCCAGCTACAGATAGCAACAGCGTTTATTGCAAAGTGTCTGCATTTTTTATTACCATAACACAGGGCTTTTTTCAGCTGGAACTTGGTGGAACTCAGTTCAACCACCTCTGGCTCAGGTCCTCTGCTCCCTGCTCACCACTATCGCTTGTAAACACAGAAGTCCGGCTTCTTTGTTTATAAGTGATGGCTTGTCTCCCAATGGCTTCTACAGATCTGATCTCCTGAGAAGCTGCCACTGAGTGCAGGATGGCAACAAGGGAGATGCAGGTGAACGAGGTGCATTGCGGATGCTGACACCCCCACTAGATGATCTCCCTGCAAGTGAGAGAGGAGGAGTCCCCTAAAGTGTGCATAGAGGTATTATAGCCGGCTGGGTGCTTCAGCTTAATACAGCAACAAAAGTAAGATATGTGGGTGATGGTGGAGCTTTAAAGGGGTCGAGGAGATATAGGTGAAGTGAATGGGGGTTGCATGCAGAGGTTAGAGCTGAGGAGGGGTAAAAGTGAGATGTGGATGGGGGATGCAGGGGTAAGCAGCTGTGGAAGAAGCTTGAACTCTGCACTCTGTGTGTAGCACATCCCTAAACTCTGTATTCTGTATGCAGCGCATAGCACACCCCTGAACTCTGCAAGTAATGCATCCCTAAACTCTGTACTATGTACAAAATGCACCTCGGAACTCTGCATATAGTGCATCTCTAACCTTTTTTTGCTATGTACCAAATGCACCCCGAAACTCTGCACATAGCAAAGGCCTGGGGAGAGGGGGGTTGTGGGTGAGTTCCTGCACCTATTTTCTGAGAAAAAAAGCCCTGATTATAAGTAAGATTACACCAAACCACCAGTTGTACATATTGCATTATATTAAAAAATACAAACAAGTACATATAATATTTGATGAAAGGCATCATTACCATCATCATCGTTATTGTTGACTTTTTCTGATCCTTCTCCTAAGGTAAAGAAACAAAAAGTTTGAAAAATATTGCACATAACATTAGCCTTTCAAGGATAATCTTGGTACTTAGCATAGAGAAAAAAACATTGCATTATATCCAAAGTATGATATAAGGCCCACACTGGAAACACAGGCTGTAATTTTAGCTTTTGAAAACTGAAATGAAAATAGAGCAATTACAGAGGCCAACCAATCAAGTAAAGAACAGGTGGCCTTTTAAAAGGCCAGTGGAGCACTGCTCACATTTGGCTCAGGAGCAGAGCAAAGTATCAGAACATGATGTATTTCTATTCAGGATTGAACTTGGAGTGACCACTGCTTGTTGTATATATTAACCCTTTAAGCAGGTGGGTTGGGTTTATAAACCCTGTTAGCAAGTAAGACTTGGACAGCCTCTCAAATGAACAGCTAAAAGCCAGGAACTCAGCTGGTTGATGCTGGTAACAGTTTCATTCTATTTTATTTGCATTACATTTTGTAAACCTTCCCCTGAATTTGTTAAGTGCTGAATAGGACTTAGTATGGAGCAACTGTTTTCTTAGCAATATCAAAGTGATGGTAGAACTCAACCCAATTTTGTTCTGTGGCAAAAGTCAAGATATTATTTTCTGTTGGGTTGTGGTCCATGACTCCAAAGGAAAGATCCCTCCATTCATTGTTCTATTGTTACAGTCAAGACTCTACTGTGCACTGAATCTTCTGGTTCCTTTTGCTGATGGGAAATGTCTCTATTTTTCTATATAGAATCCACAAGAGGGACAACATCATCAGCATGATGTCACCCGAATTCTAATATATTCTCCATAGGTATAAAAGAAAAATACATGTCTGCAAGAGAGAAAGATGACTTCAGGTCAAACTAGACTTGGTTATCATAGTAGAATCAGAGCATGGAAGAGATCTTCCCACTGAGGTTATGTGCAGCAAAGGACTAGTGGGGATGAAATTGTCATTACTTTATATGAGGCAGTTGTATCATTTCATATAAAATTATAATAAAAGATGTAGGGCTAAAAGGTTACTTAGGTTTTCTAGATGCACTTAGGGAGATTGATGTAATCAGACTTTTTGTCCCTAGGGCAGTCATCAGAAATTATGGGGCCCCTTACAACAGCATCAGGCCTGG
>BLSH010005540.1:951047-968566 GCA_018402905.1 Glandirana rugosa | reverse complement strand
TAGAACACTAGATGTCTAGAATTCGATCAGCTTAAAGAATATTTGAAGGCAAAACTTTTTTGTATATGATAGCACGTGGAAGGTTTAGAACCTCTGCCAAGTTGTAATTGCAGAGAGAGGTACATGAACCAGTCATGCCCGGATCCAATTTTGGAGTGTCCATACTGGACATTCCTTCCTCAGTGCCTCACTTCCTCCCAGGCCACTGGCCGTCGCATGGCTGAGAAATTTTGTAGAAGGGATGGGCAAAGCCTACTGGGGAACTGAGAGACTAGTTTCCCATCTGGTCAGTTGATTGACAGCGAACAGCAGTGGGCAGATCTTTACCGGCTATTCCAATAGCAGCTTTCAAATCCTCCTACTGCTTTGTGTTGTCAATACAAATTAAGGCAGATATGGTGTGGAACTAGTGTATGAGTTGTCCATCAGACTCTGTCCACCCAGTGACAGTGATTGCCATATATGGGTAATACCATCACCAATATTGCCAGCCATTTGTTAAGATTCCCCAGCTGACAGCTGAATAGGGCTGGGAATGGAGCATTGTGCAGGAAGCTCAGCACGCCAGCTGAATCTGCAAACTTCAGCCCCGGAAGGATTTCCCACTGTAGGACCAGAGCACTTTTTGCGATTCGGCACTGCATCGCTTTAGCTGACAATTGCGCGGTTGTGAGACGTTGTACTCAAATTTGCGTCCTTTTTTCCCCACAAATAGAGCTTTCTTTGGTGGTATTTGATCGCCTCTGCGTCATTTCTGATCACCAAAAAAGAGCGACAATTTTGCAAAAAAAAGCAATATTTGTTACTTTTTGCTATTATACAAATCCAAAAAAAAAAAAAATATATATAAAAAAAATGTATTCATTGCTTTTGGGCGATTTATATTCTTCCTCATATTTTTGGTTAAAAAAAAATCACAATCAGCGTTTATTGATTGGTTTGTGCAAAAGTTGCCGCGTTTACAAACCATGACAAATTCATTTCTGGCGTTTTTTTAAATTTTTTTTAGTAATGGCGGTGATCTGCGATTTTGATATTGGGGCGAACATGTTGGACATTTTTAACACTTTTTTGGGACCAATGACATTTATACAGCGATCAGAAATGTAAATATCCACTGATTACTGTATAAATGTCATTGGCAGTGAGGGGGTGAACCTGCAGGGGGAGATCTAGGGGTTAACTGTGTTTCCTAGGCGTGTTATAACTGTGAGGGTACTGGGCTATCATGGGCTTAAGAGATCTAACAGATCCCAGTGACAGGGATCAGTAGATCTTTTAAATGCCCACTGACAGAGCGGGGAACCGCCATGTTTACATCGGTGGTTCCCCGTTCTTTCCTTCTGACAGCTCATCGACTCCTCCAGAATGCGGCGGGCACGAGCGCGTGCTGCCGGCGGCGTGCTCGCGCCCCCTAGCTGCCTGTCTGTAAATCACCGCCTATTTACGGCAATTCGCGGAATAGAGCCACGCTGTCGCCGTAAATAGGCAATAGGCTCCAATAGTGCCAGGTTCTTAAAGTGGCGGTAGTTATAACTACCTGAATTTGTCGCTTGTTTGCTGCCAGAAAAGTGTCATAAAAAAACTATTTAGTTCCCCCCCTTCTTTGGACTGAACAAATCAGCCCGTACTCAAGGAAATAGACCTAGATGGCTTATTGAAAGGAAGGTCACTGAAGCTAAAGCTGAGCTGAAGCTCATATATTTTAGACCTACAGTGGAAAAAAATGTAATGCTCTGGACAAGACTGTAGTTCCGGGAAGAAGGTTTTGTTAGAAATTCTGTATATAGCCCTAAAGAACAGGCCACATGGGTTTTTCTGCAGACAGGAAACAGTATTACAGAGGAAAGACATGGTTTAACCATAGATACAGCTACAAACTTATAAACACTGCCATCTACTGGCTGATGTAGTTGTTGCATAAAATACAATTCTGTATTCCAACAGGTTCGGACAGGTTCTCCCCCTTCAAGGTTCTGCTTTATAGCACATGATACTTTACTGCCACTGAGGGACAAGCCATTTATAGACACCCTTGTTACCAATGCAGCTGTGCCACTGGCATAACTTGTGGCCCTTGCTGTGTCCTCACAGTAGATCAACAATGGGATGTGGGGGATAAGTCAGGACGCCATTGTGGGTATGGCCGTGAAGCACCGGCACATAGTATATCTCTATTAGCAGAAGACACTCCAAAACTCCTAAATAAATGTTAATCAAAAAAATTAAGCCTCTCCTAAGACTTCTCTAATCCTCAACTCTGGCTTCAGGGTCCGTTCCTCCCACACACAACTTAGCAAAGTTCTGGAGCTGCACATCAATTCCAAAGTGTGAAATCTGCTTTATTGTTCCGCACAAGCACAGACACCCCACTCTAACATGTTTCACCCCTTGTTTATGCATGTATTTAGGGACTCCTAAGTACGTGCAAACATTTTACAACCTTGTCATATAAAACAATATCCAGTTTATACATTTCCCAATATTTGGCAAAACAAGCGTGGCATCCCCCATCGACCCGCAGGAGCATAGTGGTAACCGTCAGAGACAGGGTGGGCTGACATTTCACCTCAGGAGCAGATCTCTCAGATGGGTGCCAGTCACTTAAACCACTTGACCTCCGGAAGATTTGCCACCCTTCATGACCAGGCTACTTTTTGTGATAGGCACTTCGTTACTTTAACTGACAATTGTGCGGTCATGCAACTTTGTACCCAAATAAAATTTGTGTCCTTTTTCCCCATAAATAGAGCTTTTTTTTGGTGGTATTTGTTCACCAATGTGTTTTTTATTTTTTGCACTATAAACAAAAAAAAACCGACAATTTCGAAAAGAAAATATATATTTTTACCTTCTGCTATAAAACATATTCAATAAAAAAAAACCGAATTTATTCATACATTTAGGCCAATATGTATTCTGCTACATGTTTTTGGTAAAAAAATCCCAATAAAAATATAGTGATTGTTTTATAAGAATGTTATAGTATCTACAAACTATGGGATATACTGTATTTATGAAATGTTATTTATTTAATTTTTATAAACTATTAATGGCGGCGATCAGCGACTTATAGCGGGACTGCGATAGTGCGGTGGACAATCAGACACTAACTGACACTTTTGACACTTTGCGGGAACCAGTGACACTAATACAGTGATCATTGCTAAAAATACTGCCACTGTACTAATGACACTGGCTGGAAAGGAGGTTAAACATCTAGGGCAATCAAAGGGTTAACTGTGTGCCTAGCCAGTGTTTGTGTTTACTATGTGTGATGCTTTTATTAGGGGAAGAGATGGATACTAGTCCCTGCTTTGCAGGAACACACAATCCATTCCTTCCCTCCCTCATTTACATAGGCAGATCACCATTCTGTTGTGTTTACCGACGATCGGCGGGTGCTGGAGGACATTCAGTGCCCATCACCTGCAGATCGGCTTCTGTTGTGAAGAATCACAGCAGAAGTGCCCCCAACAGCGGCACACACGTGCCCCCTGCAGGCAGAATTGCAGAATTACTTATAAATACTTGATCCTGCAAACAGCTGCCGCCCTGTAGCAGTAAAACTGCTATAGTGTGGTTGGCAAATGGTTAAGGTACAAAACAAAAAGGGAGTTTGTTGCGAGAGAGAGAGAGAGAGAGAGAGAGAGAGAGAGAGATGGGGAGTTCTAAACACCCATTGCTGGTCTGCAGACTCAACAGCATACAAAATGAGACGCCTCTTTTTGAGAACCTTTAAGCTGAACTCAGCAATCTGTACCTTCTTGGTAACAGCCGTCTCCATTAGCAAACACAGCTTTCCAGTAGCAGCAGATGTACTCTGGATGAGCCCATCTTGACACTTTCCCCAAGTTCCTTACCCAGGACCTCATGTGGCAGAGTGACCTCTGGTACTTCATCACATGAATCATCAGTTCCTTTCCTGTTCTCAGCCAGGCTCCCAGATCACAGAGTGTCAAGCACAGTTATATGCCTCAGGTTTCAGGCCTTATCAGTCAGCTGCTCCACATATATCCCCCTAGGTCAGAGCCTGGGTGTAAGAGCGATCACTTGGCCCACCTCAAATATTTATACTCTCCCCAGCATGCACCAGTGGATATAAAACTCCTACTGGTTGGCTAGGGAAAGCATGAATATTCATAAGTCAGTTTTAATGTAGTTTTTCATACTGATACAAGAGGTACCAGCGACACCTACAGACAGAAGGGAGAAACCACAGCTTCACTAAATTTAGGGCAAAACCAAAATAAACACATAGACCAGGGATATGCAATTAGCGGACCTCTAGATATTGCAAAACTACAAATCCCATGAAGCATAGCAAGACTCTGACAGCCACAAGCATAACACCCAGAGGCAGAGGCATGATGGGACTTGTAGTTTTGCAACAGCTGGAGGTCCGCTAATTGCTTATCCCTGACATAGACTATAAATCAGATAGGTTGTCTATGACCCAGCAGAATTAAATTTGACTAATAGCCCCTGTTTAGGACAATGTGGTGAAACTACCAAATGCATTTTAATGTCACTGAGCCATTCAGCCATGTTCACTGTTTGGCAAGTCTCAGCCCACATGTACCTAATAGCGGTATATGATGAGAAAGCCATTTACCCATGAAACAGTGAAAAATTACCATGTGGGGAACATAAAACACAAAATAGATAATCAGTAAAATAATACTGCTGTGACTTACAGGGGAAATCCAAGTTGCCTGCAGGCTACATTGGCTTCTGTGATTGTCCATTTTGCTGGACACACAAAGTTTTCCTTTTGGTTACCAGGTAATTTTATTATCACAGTGCCGTTATTCTTCACAATATTGCCATTTCTTTTCTTCACCAATATTTCAAATTTTCCTAAATTGCAAAAACAAAAGTAATGGTATGACATTGGGGTCAGAACAGTGATTGCCCTTTAATGTGATATGCAATAGATTTACAGTTAGGTTAAGAAAAAAACTGCAGGTAGTCCAGAGGTTTAAAACCTGGTCCAATTAGCTTGGACAAGACAACATTCTTTTCTAATCCCCAAAGGCAATTGAAAACTCCTTGGATTGAAATTTATGAAATCTGCATCAACCAGTTCTTGCAAAAGACTATACAACATTTTAAAAGATTTTACAGTAAAGAATCTGTTTTCTTCGGCAGACATGGAACATCTATCCGTCAGACCAAAATGTTCTCCCCATATCTTTTGTACTGACCTAAAAACTGATTATGTGCGTTGGCCTTGAAAATTAATAGCTGTGCAACCCTTGTTGCAAATGTCAAAGCTAGCTCTTGCAAGGGCAGAACTTTTGCATGTTATCTTCTTGTAATAGTAGAGTCATAGATGTTCCGGGAGCCGCACATCAAGTCAAAGCCTGCTGTGTGATAGTGAATGGCAGTCTCAGCCTGGACCCTCGCCAGGCCGTGCCCCCTGGGCTGAGACTGCCATTCACTCACAGCAGACTTGATGTGTTGCTCCGGGACACCTATCACTCTCTCCCATTACTTGGAGTATAGACGAGCTCCATTCCCAGCCAGCACTCACAGCGGTGGGCACAGGACTTCTTTCCCATACAGCTTGAGTGGCTCACACACATATCTTGGTTTCGCATCTTCTTGTAATAACCATATAAACAGTGGCGGCTGGTGCTCCACTTTTTTTGGGGGGGGGGGCAGCAAACAAACCCCCTCCGCCAGGTCCGCACTTATCCCATCCACGTTGGGGCTTCCCCAGCTTCTCCTCCCGGCCAATCCGGTCTTAAGACCCGCTTCCTGTCCTGAATGGCCAGGAGAAGAAGCCAGAAGACAATAGTGAATATTGATTCGCTAATGTCACAAGTGGGTGGGCTCTGAGCCCCCATCCCAACCTTTTTGAAGCCAATTAAAGCCTCAGGGTGTAATCATGTGCTTCAAAAAAAAAAACCCATAGATATATATGCGTCCAGCGCCCCCATGCAGATTAGGGGCCGGTGCATGGAGATTACCTTATGGACCAGCCGCCACTGCATATGAATACTATTGAAACAGAAAGTGAATAGCTGTGCAAAACACGCAGGCATTGGGCTTTGCATATACAGTACGTTACACAGTCTTATGAAAGTGTGTTAATGCATTAGAAAGTGAATAGGTCTGAACATTTTAATTAACATTGTATACTCTATGAATATGGGGTGGTTAGATTTATTAAATGCCAGAGCAATCTGATGTCTGATCTTATCTCATTTTTGGAGTTATACCTTTAGAACAGGTAATCTAATTGGTTTAATGTTTTATAGGGAAGTATACACTGGATACCCTATTACTAATCTAGGACATATTTTTTCTATTATCTGAGAATACAATGCCTTACTGCTATATCAGCTCTGACTATATCTGTAAAATAAGGCAGTATGTACAGTACTTACATCTCATGCTGCTGGCACCATTCTTATCCTGAAACCCTGTGAAGTCTTCCAGAAAACTGACACTTACAGGAGTGGCCATTTCTTGATTCCCTGTAGTTCTCACTGGTCCCTACATGCTGACCTTAAAGCGGACCTTCACACAAAAGGGGAAGCTCGGCTTGTCTGCCTCCACCCTGCCCACTGCCACATTTGGAACCTTTTGGGGGAGGGGGCAGCGGGTAATTGGTATTGACAGGTACCCACTCTCAGTTCCGGCTGAGTTCGCAGCGAACTTAGCCAGAAGTTCGTTCCCCTCCTTTTTCCCCCTCAGCTGGCCCAATCACAGAGCACAGCACGATTCGTACATGCGCAGTAGGGAACCAGCAGTGAAGCCACAAGGTTTTACTGCCGGTTTCCCTTAGTGGAGATGGTGGCGGCCGCACCCGATAGCCGTTTGAAAAATCGGCTCGGGTGAAGACACCGCTGGATTCCTGGACAGGTAAGTGTCCTAATATTAAAAGTCAGCAGCTACAGTATTTGTAGCTGCTGACTTTTAATTTTTTCTGCAGGAGCCTGGAGCTCCTCTTTTACTTCACTACAGGAGACAGTAATGATGTGGAGGTCAGCAAGGAGAACCAGAGAAAGCTGCGGAGCACCCCAGAGATCAACACTCCTGATAGTGTTGGCTTTCTAGCAGACTTTGGGGGACTATTTCTCAGGAATGAGCAGTGTTTAGTGGCACATATAGCAGGGGAGGTAAGTATATTCTCTTTTCATTTACAGGTGTAGTGCTACTCCCGTAGGAGCTGCAGGATTACTCTCCGGGCCTTTCCAAAACTTCTGCCCTGCACACAGCAGACTCATTTACTCTTTCTTTGAGGACCAGTCTAGGGGATGTTGTTTTTGTGGTTTTTATGTGAGGGAAGTGGTGGGATACACAGAGCTATGTACAACTTTTTTTTTTTAATAATAATTTTTTCTACACCCCATTACCAAAGAAAAACAAGGGGAGGAGGTAAAAGTGAAGCTAGGTGTACATATAATTATTTTACATCAATCCAAGTGTATAATGTGTATTATAAAATACCCTGTGTACTCATTGTAGTGCATCATTCTTCTAAATTCAAGAACTATGTACAACTTGAGGACTTGATCTTCCATTCTGAGCAAGCGATAATAAAGTCTGTGCTTGAAACAAACAGCAGTCTTCAGCTTAAGTAATAGTAGTTAGAGTCACAAAAGCAAAGTCCCTTTCAAATAGGAGATTATCTGGACAGAGCTCTTCAGGACACCAGCTGGTGTCCACTTTAACAGACCCACAGCTGACTATAAGGTACAGGGGGGTAGCTAGAGCACAAGCTCCGCAATATCTCTCAGTTCCTGTACTTACAAGGCCCAAGAACACATGGTAGCCTCCTTTTAATCTTCCAAGCAATACCCTCCAATGATACCAGACAGATGTTTGGTATCTTCTTTTAAGCACCTGGGTCTCAGCATTCCTCCCTATCCGCTGTATATACTTTGTTTAGGCAGTTGTTCTTTGTGTGTCACTACTTTGTCATTTGGCTTGTTTTACACCGTTTGCTATGTTGGAGGTGCATTTACATCTTTATCCACTTATCTTTTAAATAAATTATATTATTTTACAATACTTGTGCCTGGCATTCTCTGTTGCAGTTCACACATCTCTGGTCACACCAGTTGCTGACATAACACCAAGGCCAGTCCTGACCAGAACTGACTGCACAGGGAAGCCATTTTGTATTTGCTGTTGTTTGTGGCAAGATTCAGAGGAGGTTGTATACCTTTCCTTGCTGGTGACAGAGGAGAAAGAGTATTGCCGCCAGATACTGAAGGAGTGGTCCAGTGATCAGCTGTTAGAATGCATTTGTCTAGCTCATTCCCTAGTTGAACAGGGCAGTATGTTGTTTGGTGACGTTCAGCCATTAATTCAAATTTGTGCAGAGTTGACTTTGTCCACTACTACTAAAGGCAGTGATGACTTTCTTCCCCCTTCAGTATGGCTCAGATAGAATCACTTGTTTGGTTGTCAGAGGATGACTCAAGTTACTTCAGCCACAGTCAACTTGCACCAACCCATTCCTGCTGTTAGACACCTGCCTTCTCAAATATCTCTCTCTCCATCATCCACAACGGCCACAGTTGCAGCCCACTATACTTTGCTACCGACTATGTGTCAGCCCCCTGTTTCCACTTGCACCTACCCTGCCTTTAACCCATTGAGAAATACCTCGTCTACATTACCTACAGCAACCCCACAGAAATCTTCCTTAGCAGCTGCTCCCTCTTTTTCACCATCCCTCAGCTTTTCGCTTCCATCAGCTGCACCCCCTGCTCACAGCCCTGTGTCCACATGCAGAATCTGCACTAAACCGAAAAAGAAACAACGTTTTTCCTAACTTGCACAATCCTGCCACTATCCAACTCTGCCTCCACACCAGCCGATCTGTTCCAGCTTGCCTCCACACCTGCCGACCTGTTCCAACCTGCCTCCCCACCAGCCGATCTGCTCCAGCCTGCCTGCACACCAGCCAATCTGTTGTAGCCTGCCTCCACACCAGCCGATATGCTCCAGCCTGCCTCCACAACACCCAACCTGCTCCAGCCTGCCTCCACACCAGACAATCTGCTCCAGTCTACCTCCCTGATTGCCAATGGGGTTTGGCCTTCGTCTGACAGACCCGAACATGCTGCCCAGCCTACTGATCCTGTGCCCACTGCCTATCTTGCTGATCCTGTGCCTGCTGTCCAGCCTGCTGATCCTGTGCCTGCTGTTTATCCTGCTGATCCTGTGCCCAGGGTGCAGCCTGCTGTTCCGATGTGCACTGTCCAGCCTGCTGAGCCTGTACCTGCTGTTCATCCTGCTGTTCCTGTGCCCGCTGCCTATGCTGCTGATCCTGTGCCCGCTGTCTGTGCTGCTGATTCTGTACCCACTGTCCAGTCTGCTGATCCTGTGCCTGTAGTACAGCCTGCTGTTCTGGTGCCCACTGTCCAGCCTGCTGTTCCAGTGCCTGCTGCTTAGCCTGCTGTTCTGGTGCCTGCTGTCCAGCCTGCTGATCCAGTGCCTGTTGTCCAGCCTGCTGTTCTGGTGCCCGCTGTCCAGCCTGCTGTTTCCAGTGCCCGCTGTGCAGCCTGCTGTTCCAGTGTCCGCTGTCCAGCCTGATGATCTGGTGCCCCCTGTCCAGCCTGATGTTCCAGTACCCACTGTCCAGCCTGATGTTCCAGTGCCCACTGTCCAGCCTGATGTTCCAGTGCCCGCTTCGCAGTCTGATGATTCGATGCCCGCTGCCCAGCCTGATGTTCTGGTGCCCACTGTCCAGCCTGATGTTCCAGTGCCCACTGTCCAGCCTGATGTTCCAGTGCCCGCTGCCCAGTCTGATGATCCGTTGCCTGCTGTCCAGTCTGATGATCCGGTGCCTGCTGTCCAGTCTGATAATCCAGTGCCCGCTGTCCAACCTGATATTCTGGGGCCCACTGCCCAGTCTGATGTTCCAGGTGCCCGCTGTCCAGTCTGATGATCCAGTGCCCCCTGTTCATCCTGCTGATCCTGTGCCCGCTACCTATGCTGCTTGTCCTGTGCCTGCTGTCTATGCTGCTGATTCTGTGCCCGCTGTCCAGTCTGCTGATCCTGTGCCCGTAGTACAGCCTGCTTTTCCGGTGCCCGCTGTCCAGCCTGCTGTTCCAGTGCCTGCTGCTCAGCCTGCTGTTCTGGTGCCCGCTGTCCAGCCTGCTATTTTCTGGTGCCTGCTGTCCAGCCTGCTGTTCTAGTGCCCACTGTCCAGCCTGATGATCTGGTACCCACTGTCCAGTCTGATCTGGTGCCCGCTGTCCAGCCTGATGTTCCAGTGCCCACTGTCCAGCCTGATGTTCCAGTGCCCGCTGTCCAGCCTGCTGTCCCACTGCCCACTGCCCAGTCTGATGATCCGATGCCCGCGGTCCAGTCTGATCTGGTGCCTGCTGTTCAGCCTGGTTTTCCAGTGCCCACTGTCCAGCCTGATGTTCCAGTGCCCGCTGCCCAGTCTGATGATCCAGTGCCTGCGGTCCAGTCTTCCCGTCTGATAATCCAGTGCCCGCTGTCCAGTCTGATGATCCGGTGCCTGCTGTCCAGTCTGATGGTCCAGTGCTCACTGCCCAGCCTGATGTTCCAGTGCCCGCTGTCCAACCTGATGTTCTGGTGCACACTGCCCAGTCTGATGTTCCGGTGCCCGCTGTCCAGTCTGATGATCCGGTGCCCGCTGTCCAGTCTGATGATTTGTGCCCACTGTCCAGTCTGATGATCTGGGCCCATTGTCCAGCCTGATTTGCCACTGCCCAGCCTGAAGACCTGGTGCCCGCTGTCCAGTCTGATGATCTGGTGCCCGCTGTCCAGTCTGATGATTCCGTGCCCATTGTCCAGCCTGATCATCTGATGCTCATTGTCCAGCCTGATGTGCCTCTGCCTGCTGCCCAGCCTGATGATCCAGTGCCCACTGTCCAGTCTGATGATCTGGTGCCTGCTGTCCAGTCTGATGATCCAGTGCCCGCTGTCCAGTCTGATGATCCGGTGCCCGCTGCCCAGCTTGATGAGCCCCTGCCCACTGCCCAGCTTGATGAACCTCTGCCCAGCCTACTGATCCTGTACCTGCTGCCTATCCTGCTTATCCTGTGCCTGCTGTCCAGCCTGCTGATCCTGTGCCTGCTGTTTATCTTGCTGATCCTGTGCCCAGGGTGCAGCCTGCTGTTCCAATGCGCACTGTCCAGCCTGCTGTTCCTGTACCCACTGTTCATCCTGCTGTTCCTGTGCCCGCTGCCTATGCTGCTGATCCTGTGCCCGCTGTCTATGCTGCTGATTCTGTGCCCGCTGTCCAGTCTGCTGATCCTGTGCCCGTAGTCCAGCCTGCTGTTCCGGTGCCTGCTGTCCAGCCTGCTGTTCCAGTGCCTGCTGCTCAGCCTGCTGTTCTGGTGCCTGCTGTCCAGCCTGCTGATCCGGTGCCTGTTGTCCAGCCTGCTGTTCCGGTGCCCGCTGTCCATCCTGCTGTTTCCGGTGTCCACTGTCCAGCCTGCTGTTCCAGTGTCCGCTGTCCAGCCTGATGATCTGGTGCCCACTGTCCTGTCTGATCCAGTGCCCGCTGTCCAGCCTGATGTTCCAGTGCCCACTGTACAGCCTGATGTTCCAGTGCCCGCTGTCCAGCCTGATGTTCCAGTGCCCGCTTCGCAGTCTGATGATCCGATACCTGCTGTCCAGTCTGATCTGGTGCCCGCTGTCCAGCCTGATGTTCCAGTGCCCACTGTCCAGCCTGATGTTCCAGTGCCCACTGCCCAGTCTGATGATCCGGTGCCCGCTGTCCAGTCTATTGATCTGGTGCCTGCTGTCCAGTCTGATGATCCAGTGCCCGCTGTCCAACCTGATGTTCTGGAGCCCACTACCCAGTCTGATGTTCCGGTGCCCGCTGTCCAGTCTGATGATCCGGTACATGCTGTTCATCCTGCTGTTCCTGTGCCTGCTGCCTATGCTGCTGATCCTGTGCTTGCTGTCTATGCTGCTGATTCTGTGCCCACTGTCCAGTCTGCTGATCCTGTGCCCATAGTCCAGCCTGCTTTTCCAGTGCCTGCTGTCCAACCTGCTGTTCCAGTGCCTGCTGCTCAGCCTGCTGTTCTGGTGCCTGCTGTCCAGCCTGCTGATCCGGTGCCTGTTGTCCAGCCTGCTGTTCCGGTGCCCGCTGTCCAGCCTGCTGTTTTCTGGTGCCCGCTTGATGATCTGGTGCCCACTTTCCAGTCTGATCCGGTGCCCACTGTCCAGCCTGATGTTCCAGTGCCCGCTCTCCAGCCTGATGTTCCAGTGCCCACTGCCCAGTCTGATGATACAATGCCCGCTGTCCAGTCTGATCCGGTGCCCGCTGTCCAGCCTGATGTTCCAGTGCCCACTGTCCAGCCTGATATTCCCATTGTCCAGCCTGATGATCCAATGCCCGTTGTCCAGCCTGATGTGCCTCTGCCCGCTACCCAGCCTGATGATCCGGTGCCCACTATCCAGTCTGATGATCCGGTGCCCGCTGTCCAGTCTGATGATCCGGTGCCCGCTGTCCAGTCTGATGATCCAGTGCCCGGTGCCCAGCTTGATGAGGCTCTGCCCAGCTTGATGAACCTCTGCCGAGCTTGATGAGCCTCTGCCCAGTGCCCAGCTTGATGTGCCTCTGCCTGCTGCCCAGCTTGATGTGCCTCTGTCCGCTGCCCAGCCTGATTTGCCCCTACCAGCTGCCCAGTCTGATGTACCTCTACCAGCTGCCCAGCTTGATGTGCCTCTGCCTGCTGCCCAGCCTGATGTGCCTCTGCCAGCTGCCCAGCCTGATGTGCCTCTGCCCAGCCTGATGACCTGGTGCCCGCTGTCCAGTCTGATAATCTGGTGTCCGCTGTCCAGTCTGATGATTCCATGCCCATTGTCCAGCCTGATGATCCGATGCCCGTTGTCCAGCCTGATGTGCCTCTGCCCACTACCCAGCCTGATGATCCGGTGCCCACTGTCCAGTCTGTTGACCCGTTGCCCACTGTCCAGTCTGATGATCCAGTGCCCGGTGTCCAGTCTGATGATCCGGTGCCCACTGCCCAGCTTGATGAACCTCTGCCCAGCTTGATGAGCCTCTGCCCACTGCCCAGCTTGATGTGCCTCTGCCTGCTGCCCAGCTTGATGTGCCTCTGCCCAGCCTAATGACCTGGTGCCCGCTGTCCAGTCTGATGATCTGGTGTCCGCTGTCCAGTCTGATGATTCCGTGC
Source organism: Glandirana rugosa (assembly GCA_018402905.1). Classification (NCBI taxonomy): domain Eukaryota; kingdom Metazoa; phylum Chordata; class Amphibia; order Anura; family Ranidae; genus Glandirana; species Glandirana rugosa. Next base: position 955,421 of record BLSH010005540.1, on the reverse strand, counting down.
CCATTGTCCAGCCTGATGATCCAATGCCCGTTGTCCAGCCTGATGTGCCTCTGCCCGCTACCCAGCCTGATTATCCGGTACCCACTATCCAGTCTGATGATCCGGTGCCCGCTGTCCAGTCTGATGATCCGGTGCCAGTTGTCCAGTCTGATGATCCAATGCCCGGTGCCCAGCTTGATGAACCTCTGCCCAGCTTGATGAGCCTCTGCCCAGTGCCCAGCTTGCTGTGCCTCTGCCTGCTGCCCAGCTTGATGTGCCTCTGCCCGCTGCCCAGCCTGATTTGCCCCTACCAGCTGCCCAGTCTGATGTACCTCTACCAGCTGCCCAGCCTGATGTGCCTCTGCCTGCTGCCCAGCCTGATGTGCCTCTGCCAGCTGCCCAGCCTGATGTGCCTCTACCAGCTGCCCAGCCTAATGTGCCTCTGCCCAGCATGATGATCTGGTCCCTGATGCCTAGCCTGCCTCTGGACATTTTGTGCCCAACAACCTGCCTGCCTCTTATGGTCCGCTGCCCAATGATAAGTCTTCCTTTTATGATCTTGCTTATCTTCTTCCTACCACACAGCCGGATTCTACTGACTATATGCCAGCCGTTCAGTTGGATTGTTGTTTAAAGGCTAAGTGTCCACCTGCTAATGGGTCTGAAAGCTCTGAACCCTCACGTGCCTTATATGGGTTACCTGCTTGGCCTAAGATTCAGTTGATGGTTGCCTTGTCGAGTCCCTCTGGCAGTGTGTTGCTCCTATGGCGCCCAAGCCCACACCCTTGAAAACTGATAGCTGCATTTGCCTTCATGGCCCTGGTCATAGTAAGCTCCTGGGGAATGGCAGAGTATGATCTGTGCCTTGCTATGATCCGGGTGCGACTGCCACAGCTCTGGGTGTACTAGGGGACCTGGGTCGGGTAACCAGTGCCTTGGAAAGACCTAGTTGGCTTTTGATGTGCAGAGCAAGTCCTGGAAACCAGGCAAGCTACTTAGTTATGACAAGACACTTCGGTGTCTGTATTCTGGTATTGTCACATGACCCCAGGGCTAAATTTGAAGATAACCCATGGGACCCCAGCATTGGGGTATCTGCTGTTTTGAGGGATTTGAAGTGTGAAATGTGGTACATCTTAGGGAATCTGGCCAGTGGGACACTTAGCCAGTCGCTTCATCCCAACAGTGGGATACACAGCCAGTTACCTGACCAGGGTGGGGGAGAAACTTTGCTTATCAATGGATCTTGGCAGTAGGGCCTCTTGCTTGGAACCCGGCACTTCTTCAGCCTACACAGAACTTGTTCTTGGGACTTGGATAACGGAAGACTGTTTTTTATGGACTGATTCAGCTATTGCAGTTTGCAGCGTCCTGAGGCCGCTCCTTGGGGGGGGGGGGTACTGTCAGGAAAAGTCTCCCCAGCTGGTGGCGCTGTGGCTCCCCGATCCATGGGCTGCAGTTCCAGTTTCTGCCCAGTGCCCAGCTTGATGTGCCTCTGCCTGCTGCCCAGCATGATGTGCCTCTGTCCGCTGCCCAGCCTGATTTGCCCCTACCAGCTGCCCAGTCTGATGTACCTCTACCAGCTGCCCAGCCTGATGTGCCTCTGCCAGCTGCCCAGCCTGATGTGCCTCTGCCCAGCCTGATGACCTGGTGCCCGCTGTCCAGTCTGATGATCTGGTGTCCGCTGTCCAGTCTGATGATTCCGTGCCCATTGTTCAGCCTGATGATCCAATGCCCGTTGTCCAGCCTGATGTGCCTCTGCCCGCTACCCAGCCTGATAATCCGGTGCCCACTATCCAGTCTGATGATCCGGTGCCCGCTGTCCAGTCTGATGATCTGGTGCCCGTTGTCCAGTCTGATGATCCAATGCCCGGTGCCCAGCTTGATGAGCCCCTGCCCAGCTTGATAAACCTCTGCCCAGCTTGATGAGCCTCTGCCCAGTGCCCAGCTTGCTGTGCCTCTGCCTGCTGCCCAGCTTGATGTGCCTCTGCCCGCTGCCCAGCCTGATTTGCCCCTACCAGCTGCCCAGTCTGATGTACCTCTACCAGCTGCCCAGCCTGATGTGCCTCTGCCTGCTGCCCAGCCTGATGTGCCTCTGCCAGCTGCCCAGCCTGATGTGCCTCTACCAGCTGCCCAGCCTAATGTGCCTCTACCCAGCATGATGATCTGGTCCCTGATGCCTAGCCTGCCTCTGGACATTTTGTGCCCAACAACCTGCCTGCCTCTTATGGTCCACTGCCCAATGATAAGTCTTCCTTTTATGATCTTGCTTATCTTCTTCCTACCACACAGCCGGATTCTACTGACTATATGCCAGCCGTTCAGTTGGATTGTTGTTTAAAGGCTAAGTGTCCACCTGCTAATGGGTCTGAAAGCTCTGAACCCTCACGTGCCTTATATGGGTTACCTGCTTGGCCTAAGATTCAGTTGACGGTTGCCTTGTCGAGTCCCTCTGGCAGTGTGTTGCTCCTATGGCGCCCAAGCCCACACCCTTGAAAACTGATAGCTGCATTTGCCTTCATGGCCCTGGTCATAGTAAGCTCCTGGGGAATGGCAGAGTATGATCTGTGCCTTGCTATGATCCGGGTGCGACTGCCACAGCTCTGGGTGTACTAGGGGACCTGGGTCGGGTAACCAGTGCCTTGGAAAATCCTAGTTGGCTTTTGATGTGCAGAGCAAGTCCTGGAAACTAGGCAAGCTACTTAGTTATGACAAGACACTTCGGTGTCTGTATTCTGGTATTGTCACATGACCCCAGGGCTAAATTTGAAGATAACCCATGGGACCCCAGCGTTGGGGTATCTGCTGTTTTGAGGGATTTGAAGTGTGAAATGTGGTACATCTTAGGGAATCTGGCCAGTGGGACACCTAGCCAGTCGCTTCATCCTAACAGTGGGATACACAGCCAGTTACCTGACCAGGGTGGGGGAGAAACTTTGCTTATCAATGGATCTTGGCAGTAGAGCATCTTGCCTGGAACCCGGCACTTCTTCAGCCTACACAGAACTTGTTCTTGGGACTTAGATAACGGAAGACTGTTTTTTATGGACTGATTCAGCTATTGCAGTTTGCAGCGTCCTGAGGCCGCTCCTTGGGGGGGGGGGGGTACTGTCAGGAAAAGTCTCACTAGCTGGTGGCGCTGTGGCTCCCCGATCCATGGGCTGCAGTTCCAGTTTCCACCAGTGGGTGTCTCCCAACTGCCAGAAACTCACTTAGTCATCACCTGATGCTTGTTGCAGGAAGGATATTTAAATCCTGTCTGTCCTACTCTGATTGCCTTGGTGTTTTGGTCTCCATGTGCCCCTGACCTGTGATCCTGTATCCTGTATCTGTTCCTGGACCCCTGTTTTGCAGCCTGATCCCTTACCACCTGCTCTCTCCATCATTAATTCCCTGTTCCTGCCCTGTCCTGCCCCAGCTCCCTCTGACTGATCTCCTGTGTATGACCCTGGCTCAGCTATATTTATGGTTTGGCATTTCAGTATCCACTGTATATACTTTGTTCAGGCAGTTGTTCTTTGTGTGTCACTATTTTGTCATTTGGCTTGTTTTACAACGTTTGCTATGTTGGAGGTGCGTTTACATCTTTATCCACTTATCTTTTAAATAAATTATATTATTTTACAATACTTGTGCCTGGCATTCTCTGTTGCAGTTCACATATCTCTGGTCACACCAGTTGCTGACAATCATCCAGAAACTTCTCAAGTTACCTGTATACAGAGGGAGCTATAAGGTAGACTGGCAGCAGCAGAGCACACAGAGCAGACCTAGCTAAACAATCGCAGCTTACTGAGTACAGTGAGCCAAACTATGCTTTTACCTTTTCCAAAATTACAACCACACTGACTACAGTGTGGCAACTACATTTTCCTATCAAAAACACGCACGTATACGTACCTAAGCTATCCTAGCACCTACCTAGGAGGGTTCTACACAGGTATACAGTATGTAGCTTGCTTTGGCATATATGATAAAAAGCGTTTATGTATAATAAAGCAATAAGAGTTGCTGGTCAGGCACTCTGCAATCTGCACGTGCAATCTCTTTTAGATCTACCAAAAGTAGAAGTCCTACTTTATGAAAGGAAAAAAAAAAAAAAGAAGTCCTACTAGGGGCATAAATACAGGGGTTGCAATTGCAACCAGGCCCCATGCTCCAGGGGGCCGTGTGCCTCCCTTGTACACCTGGATAGGAGGTCGTCGCCGTCGTATATCTCCTTGGTTAGAGGACGTAATTATCCTTTTACCTCCTCTAACCAAGGAGATTGACGGTGGAGCGGTAGGGAGGATAGGTCCACATGTTCCCTCCGTGTGCCGGGGGACCTCGTACCCCGGACCAACGTTAACGTTGGGGACATAAATACGGGGATCATCCTGAAGAAAAAAAAAAAAA
>BLSH010005540.1:925013-950345 GCA_018402905.1 Glandirana rugosa | reverse complement strand
ATTGCAACGTGTATGGCCAACTTTACTGTGGCATTAGCTGAGAGTACAATGCTTTAGTGCTGTATCTGTTGAAAATACAGCTCAAATTGAAAATAACCTCTTTAAAACATATGTGTGAGAACACACTTACCTTTACATGGGGAGTCGGATGTAAATCTATAGGCAGAATTAGTACATTCAGCACTCTTTAACTGACAGTAAGTGAGGAAGGTCCTCTGTGATTCTGTGCACACACCCATGGTTTTATTCTTAGGACATTGGTAAGGAGGCTTACAGATACACTTGCCATCCACACACCTCTTCCAAGGATCACAGAACACTTTTTGGCATGAGTTAGAGGTGTGCTTTTCAGCCAAACATTCTTTCTGCGTATATTCATCCTGTCAATAAAAATGAAAACATGTTAGGCATCAATGATTTACTTCCTTCCTTTTGCTATGAACATCATTTTCATCCTGGCCTTCTGTACCTGAAGGGGCAGCTCCCCTGGTGCTTTACCATGTTAGGTGCAAACAACACCACAATTACCAGGTAGATTAATCAGCTCAATGAAATTGAAAAGGGTCAGTTAGACCCTTTAGTTCACCTCCTACTTGTATAGTGGGCAGAAAGGGGAGCCCACATCTATGCTTGGCATAGGCGTGCGCAAGGGGCTGTGCCTGGGCACACCCTAATCACCACATGCTCATTAGTATTATTGCTCTGTGTGCCCGGGGGGAGCGGCGGGGGGGGGGGGGGATGGGAAATATCTCCCTCTGACCAGTTCTTCTATTAATGAAGTGCTACCTTTCTCTTTCACTGTACTGGCCTTGTGTCTACGTGTATGTGCGTGTGTTTGTTTGTATATTTATACACACACGCACACACACGCATGTGTGTTTGAGCTTTGGGGTGCACACCCTAATTCAATAGGTTGCGCCCGCCTATGATCCTTGTTGGGCATATGGCTTGCCCTATATTAATGATGTAGGGTGCATCCAGTCATCGCCATATAGATAGTCCAAAAAAGGACTTAATAAAGTCCACATAATGTAAGCTAAGTCATGGTGATGTTGCACATAAAGCCCTGCAAGTTGACAAATATAAGTTGCTTTTGTTCCATTCACTGGGTAAATGGGGGGGCACCAAGGATGGGCAGGAACCCTCGGTTATCTGAAGTATGAGTGAGAAGGGAGCGTGCACTCTGAAATGTAATATGGCTTATAAAAGTGGACTGCTAAAGGCTCCAAAGGACCCTTCTACCAGCCTTCAGCACCGGAAGGTTTTACCCCCTTCATGACCAGGCCATTTTTTGCGATACGGCACTGCGTTACTTTAACTGACAATTGCGCGGGAGTGCGACACTGTTCCCAAATAAAATTGACGTCCTTTTCTTCCCATCCAATAGAGATTTTTTTTGGTGGTATTTGATAGACTCTGCTGTTTTTATTTTTTTGTGCTATAAACAAAAAAAGAGCGACAATTTTGAAAAAAAAAAATATTTTTTACTTTCTGCTATAAAACATACCACATAAAAAAAAAAAATCAAATTTCTTCATCAGTTTAGGCAAATATTTATTCTGCTACATATGTTTGGTAAAAAAATCCCAATAAGCATATATCGATTGGTTTGGAAAGTTATAGCGTCTACAAACTATGGGACATTTTTAGGGCATTCTTATTTATTTATTTATTTTTTACTAGTAATGGCGGTGATCTGCGATTTTTAGCAGGACTGCAACAAAACAGACACTTAACTGACACTTTTTTGGGGACCACTGAGATTATTACAGTGATCAGTGCTAAAGATTGCACTGTTACTGTACTAATGACACTGGCAGGGAAGGGGTTAACACCAGGGGCGATCAAATGGTTAAGTGTGTCCCTAGGGGGTGCTTTCTAACTGTGTGGGGGTTGCTCTGACTGGGTGAAGACAGAGATTTGTGTTCCTGCTTAGCAGAAACACAAGATCTCTATCTTCTCTCCAGTCACAATGGCAATCTGCCTTATTTACAAAGGCAGATCGCCGTTCTGCCTCTCTGGGGAATGATCGCGGGTGGTCGATGGACATCGGGTCAGCCGGACAAATTACACATATAAAGATAAAATACAGGGTACCACAAAAATGCTCTATGCTGATTTTTTGTGGTACCCTGTATTTTATCTTTATATGTGTAATTTGTTTATTACATTTATGATATTTTGTATTCTGTCTATACCCCTGTAAAGTGACGAACATGTATCCATTTTTTCGTTCACTCTGCCTTTTATCCATTTTTGCATGAATAATAAAAATATACAATTTTATATTCCATTTTCCTTTCTCTTAGTAACTACCCTGATTACTATATCTGCCTTTAAAGTCCAGGGGGATTATTCACATTGGGAATTCCCTCCCATTTTCCAGTTGCTTTCTAACAACTTGTGGTTTTTGTTCAGTAAAGTTCATTCACTCCAGAATCAAACGTTAAGGCTACTTTCACACTGAGCGGCAGCCGCGGTCACGGTAAAACCCCGCTAGTTTTAGCAGAGTTATACCAGCAAAATGGCTCCGCTATGCGGGCGGGTGCGCCGCGCTTTTTTTTTAGCTAAATGGCGTCTGTAAAACGCTTCAGTGTGAAAGTAGCCTAAAAGCAAACAAGGTTTTGAAGTGCTTACGAGTGAAATTCTTCAAGCCGTCGAATGTACTGAGAATGTTTGTATGAACATAAGGCCAGCTTCACAATTGTGATTAGGACAGTTACACGCGTTGATGTTCATATGCTACTCAAGCGGCCCATGTTCCCTCTATCAGAGCTAATCATAGACAGTGCCAATCTGACTAACATGAATGCAAAACAATTGCACCAAACTTCCTGGGTCTGAAAACTTACCAAAACACCATATGGGTCAAATGAGGAAACAACTTAGGAGTCTGTTTATGAATGTTCACTGGATCTTAGTGGAATTCCTTTCCTGCCATTGCAAGCCACAGCAGCATCTTTGACCCAAGAGAGTTCATTTTTTATTTAAATTTGTTTATATTTTGTATCTTTTTTAAACATTATTGTAAGTGTACAAAGCATACACTCCATTCAAGTCTCCGCACAACAGCATGGCATTCTGCGGTGACCTCCAGGCCATCCGGTGCACTGCAGAAAAATGCAATATGTCTGCATTTTTCTTACTACGCCTCAATCTAGCATTGTGGTATAACAAGGCACATAGAAAGCAATTGTCTTCTGTGTGCCCTTGTAGTAACTAAAGTGTTGACCCAGTGTGGAAAAATGCTAAAAAAGCACTACACAAATGTGAAAGATCCCTACTTTGAGTGACCAGGTCATAATAAACAGGTGATTACGTTTAGGCCCGGTTCACACAGGGGTGACTTGCGATCCGTCGTCTCAAGTCACCCCAGGTCGCTTGACATAAAAAATCCCATTGAAGTGAATGGGAGCCATCTTTATGTACACTACTGAAGTCGTTCCGACTTCAAGGCGACTTCATAAGAAATTCCTGTACTACTTGGAGGCGACTTCTATCCAACTTGTACCCATAGGCTTCAATGGAAGTCGCCTCTAAGTCGGATCCCCCATCTTAACAGAAGCGACTTCTCAGTGAAAAGAATAGAATTTATATAAGGACAACCCCCTCCCTCCCTTCTCAGATTGGCCACAGCAAAGTCGCCTGGCATGAAGTCATGTTGTAAGTCGCCTCAAGTCGAGCTATAAATTGCCCAAAGTCGCGCTGAAGTTGCTTTCAAATCGCCTAGCAAAGTCGCCCCGCAAGTTGGATCGCCCCTGTGTGAACCGGCCCTCACAGTTACATCATTTACAAACAGTGGATACATTGTTTGCCTTATTTGCCTGGCTAAGCATAAGTAGTGAACAGTTGATACTATGTTTACATCTGAGAGAATGTAACATTTTATTATAGCGAGTGCAGGAATTTCCTTTGTCTTCTAATCTTGGATAGTGCTTTCAGTGCTAGCCACAGATAGTGCCAGATTGAAAAAAAATGAACGCAAAACAATTGTGCCAAGTTTCCTGGTTCTACCAATTTATTAAGCATTAAATAGAAAATATCTGCTTAGCAACAAGATGTCATATGGGTCAAATGAGGAAACAGCTTAGGGGGACTCTTTATAAATGTTTTCAGCCAAGATTCACCCGACTTTCACCTAGAATTCACACATTTTTCCAATATAATCCAAATAGAGAAATGTTTGAATCTTGGGTGAAAATGTTGATAATCTTGTGTAAAAACATGGTTAAATAGGCCCTTTACAAATGTCACAAAATAAGGTATATTGCTTACATAATAGACTTTACCTTCTCAAAAGTATAGCTAACTATCTGGTATATTGACATTTCTCTGACTGGTTTGATCTGTGCTGACTTTGTCCCAGGTCAATGACTTAAAACGGAGCTCCACCCAACAGGGGAAACTCTGCTTGTTTGCTTCCTCCCCCCCAGGTCCTACATTTGGGACCCGTCCCCACTTCCTGGTGATCTCACTACAGCGAGGTCCCCTGGAAGTTTGACCCCCCCGGAGGTCCGACCCCCTCCTCCTTCCCCCACCGCCGGACCATCCACAAAGCTCACTGCACTTCGCAGGAGGGAACCAGCTCTGAAGCTGCAAGGCTTCACTGCTGGCTTCCCTTACAAGGAATGGCAGCCGCAGCGCCCGACAGCTGACTGAATAATCGGCTGGGGTGCCGACATTGCGGGATCCTTAGACAGGTAAGTGTCCTAATATTAAAAGTCAGCAGCTACAGTATTTGTAGCTGCTGCCTTTGAATTTTTTGGTGGGGGGGGGGGCTGTATCTCCTCTTTAAGAAACATCAACAGCGAGGCAACTATCAGAGGAAGGTCTGCAGGTGTAGCTCCCATTTGTCTCTCTGCACAGGTTTACTTTAAGAGACTGTAAGTAAGATTTGCTGAAGCTTTCTAACCACATGTGGTTTTTGTTCAGTAAAGTTCATTCACTCCAGAATCAAACGTTAAGGCTACTTTCACACTGAGCGGCAGCCGCGGTCGCGGTAAAACCCTGCTAGTTTTAGCAGAGTTATACCAGCAAAATGGCTCCGCTATGCGGGCGGGTGCGTCGCGCTTTTTTTTAGCTAAATAGCGTCTGTAAAACACTTCAGTGTGAAAGTAGCCTAAAAGCAAACAAGGTTTTGAAGTGCTTACGAGTGAAATTCTTCAAGCCGTCGAATGTACTGAGAATGTTTGTATGAACATAAGGCCAGCTTCACAATTGTGATTAGGACAGTTACACGCGTTGATATTCATATGCTACTCAAGCGGCCCATGTTCCCTCTATCAGAGCTAATCATAGACAGTGCCAATCTGACTAACATGAATGCAAAACAATTGCACCAAACTTCCTGGGTCTGAAAACTTACCAAAACACCATATGGATCAAATGAGGAAACAACTTAGGAGTCTTTTATGAATGTTCACTGGATCTTAGTGGAATTCCTTTCCTGCCATTGCAAGCCACAGCAGCATCTTTGATCCAAGAGAGTTCATTTTTTATTTAAATTTGTTTATATTTTGTATCTTTTTTAAACATTATTGTAAGTGTACAAAGCATACACTCCATTCAAGTCTCCGCACAACAGCATGGCACTCTGCGGTGACCTCCAGGCCATCCGGTGCACTGCAGAAAAATGCAATATGTCTGCATTTTTCTTACTACGCCTCAATCTAGCATTGTGGTATAACAAGGCACATAGAAAGCAATTGTCTTCTGTGTGCCCTTGTAGTAACTAAAGTGTTGACCCAGTGTGGAAAAATGCTAAAAAAGCACTACACAAATGTGAAAGATCCCTACTTTGAGTGACCAGGTCATAATAAACAGGTGATTACGTTTAGGCCCGGTTCACACAGGGGTGACTTGCGATCCGTCGTCTCAAGTCACCCCAGGTCGCTTGACATAAAAAATCCCATTGAAGTGAATGGGAGCCGTCTTTATGTACACTACTGAAGTCGTTCCGACTTCAAGGCGACTTCATAAGAGATTCCTGTACTACTTGGAGGCGACTTCTATCCAACTTGTGCCCATAGGCTTCAATGGAAGTCGCCTCTAAGTCGGATCCCCCATCTTAACAGAAGCGACTTCTCAGTGAAAAGAATAGAATTTATATAAGGACAACCCCCTCCCTCCCTTCTCAGATTGGCCACAGCAAAGTCGCCTGGCATGAAGTCATGTTGTAAGTCGCCTCAAGTCGAGCTATAAATTGCCCAAAGTCGCGCTGAAGTTGCTTTCAAACCGCCTAGCAAAGTCGCCCTGCAAGTTGGATCGCCCCTGTGTGAACCGGCCCTCACAGTTACATCATTTACAAACAGTGGATACATTGTTTGCCTTATTTGCCTGGCTAAGCATAAGTAGTGAACAGTTGATACTATGTTTACATCTGAGAGAATGTAACATTTTATTATAGCGAGTGCAGGAATTTCCTTTGTCTTCTAATCTTGGATAGTGCTTTCAGTGCTAGCCACAGATAGTGCCAGATTGAAAAAAAATGAATGCAAAACAATTGTGCCAAGTTTCCTGGTTCTACCAATTTATTAAGCATTAAATAGAAAATATCTGCTTAGCAACAAGATGTCATATGGGTCAAATGAGGAAACAGCTTAGGGGGACTCTTTATAAATGTTTTGAGCCAAGATTCACCCGACTTTCACCTAGAATTCACACATTTTTCCAATATAATCCAAATAGAGAAATGTTTGAATCTTGGGTGAAAATTTTGATAATCTTGTGTAAAAACATGGTTAAATAGGCCCTTTACAAATGTCACAAAATAAGGTATATTGCTTACATAATTCTCTGACTGGTTTGATCTGTGCTGACTTTGTCCCAGGTCAATGACTTAAAACGGAGCTCCACCCAACAGGGGAAACTCTGCTTGTTTGCTTCCTCCCCCCCAGGTCCTACATTTGGGACCCGTCCCCACTTCCTGGTGATCTCACTACAGCGAGGTCCCCTGGAAGTTTGACCCCCCGGAGGTCCGACCCCCTCCTCCTTCCCCCACCGCCGGACCATCCACAAAGCTCACTGCACTTCGCAGGAGGGAACCAGCTGTGAAGCTGCAAGGCTTCACTGCTGGCTTCCCTTACAAGGAATGGCAGCCGCAGTGCCCGACAGCTGACTGAATAATCGGCTGGGGTGCCAACATTGCGGGATCCTTAGACAGGTAAGTGTCCTAATATTAAAAGTCAGCAGCTACAGTATTTGTAGCTGCTGCCTTTGAATTTTTTGGTGGGGGGGGGGCTGTATCTCCTCTTTAAGAAACATCAACAGCGAGGCAACTATCAGAGGAAGGTCTGCAAGTGTAGCTCCCATTTGTCTCTCTGCACAGGTTTACTTTAAGAGACTGTAAGTATGATTTGCTGAAACTGGAGCCAATGTCTATTTTTTTGTATTGACTGTCTGATTCAAATATGTTTCAATATTATGAAAATAACTGAAACTGTGGATATAAAACTGGCTAAAATACCGTATTCAGTGAGTGGTGGTTAATGATTCTTACTCTCAATGGTCCAAGGTTATTAGTAGTGTACCCCAAGGTTCAGTGTTGGGACTTTTTGATATATTTATAAATTATATCGGGTCTGGGATTAAAAGCATTTCAGTGTTTGCAGATGACACCAAGCTATGCAGTGGAATAACGTCCTTACAGGATGTCTCCAACATACAAGCTGACCTCAGTGCACTATTTAACTGGGTAACTATGTAGTAAATGAGGTATAATGTTGATAAATGTAACGTTATGCACTTGGGAGCTAAGAATATGCATGCATCGTACATACTAGGGGGAGTACAACTGTGGGAATCTATAGTGAAAGAAGGATCTGGGGGTATTGGGTAGACAATAAGCTTAATAAAGGCATGCAATTTCAAGCTGTAGTTTACAAAGCAAGCAAAATCCTTTCTTGCATTAAGAGAGGTATGGACTCCAGAGAGAGAGACATAATTTTGCCCCTGTACAAATCATTAGCAAGACTTCATCTGGAATATGCAGTTCAGTTTTGGGCACCAGTTTACAAAAAGGATATTGGGGAACTGGAGAAAGTGCAGAGAAGGGCAACCAAACTAATCAGCTTTGAAGAAAGATTAGAGGAACTGAATTTATTCACTCTTGAGAAGAGGAGATTAAGGGAGGATATGATCAACATGTATAAATACATAAGGTGTCCATATAGTGAACTTGGTGTTCAGTTATTTACTTCAAGGTCATCACGGAGGACACGGGTGCACTCTTTACGTCTGGAGGAAAAGAAAGTTCATGTCCAAATACGCAAAAGGTTTTTCACAGTAAGAGCTGTAAAAATGTGTAATAGGCTCCCAGAAGAGCTGGTTCTGGCCAGCTCAGTAGATTGTTTTTAAAAAGGCCTGGATTATTTCCTAAATGTCCATAATATAACTGGATACTAACATTTTATAAGTAAAGTTGATCCAGGGAATATCCGATTGCCTCTATGGGGATCAGGAAGTATTTTTTTTTCCTGCTGGAGCAAATAGGATCATGCTTTGCTGGGGTTTTTTGCCTTCCTCTGGATCAACTGTGGGTATAGGATTGTGAACTAGATGGACTTGTGTCTTTTTCAACCAGACTAACTATGTTTAAACTGTAAATATTTACATTGGGTGCAACTAGCCACTGAGGCTAGGTTCACATTTTATTATTATTATACTGGATTTATATAGCACTAACAGTTTGCGCAGCGTTTTACAAGAGAGACAATACAGCAACAATACAATTCAATACAAGAGGGTTAGGAGGGCCCTGCTCCTGGGAGATTACAATCCAATAGGCAGGGGCTGGTTGAACAAAATTTAGTTACTGTGAGGTATGAACTGATGGGAGAAATAGAAGATTTGGTTATTAGCTGATAGGCTTCCCTGAAGAGATGAGTTTTCAGGGATTGCCTAAAAGTGGACGGAGTAGGACCGGGTTTCTCAACCAGGGTTCTGTGGAACCCTACGGTTCCTCCAGAGGTTGCTAGGGGTTCCTTGAGCAATGGTCAATTTCTGCCTCTCAGATAAATTCCCAATGACATCATTGATCTTTTTAGCTATCTGTAAGGGGCAAGTCTTCCCAATGACCACAAGTGTAAGGAGCATTCTTCCCATTGACCATCACACTAATGTATCATGAGTTGTAGATTTTTATTTTTTAGCAAGGGTACCCCGAGACCGGAGAATTATTTCAAGGGTTCCTCGGTGTTGAAAAGGTTGAGAAAGGGTGGAGTAGGAGATAGCCGAACAGATTAGGGTAGAGAGTTCTATAGGATGGGAGAGGTTCTGGAGAAGTCCTGGAGGTGAGCATGGGAGGAGAAGACAAGGAAGCTAGAGAGCAGGAGGTCTTGGGAGGATGGTTTGGGTGACATATGTGCAGGTCGGGAACCCATGCATAAGTGCATGTTTCTGACCCACAGGCAAAATGCACAGGAGTGTCATTTATTTTTAATTGCACCCCCACGCATCAGAAAAGCGCCCATGTGCAGTTCCGTGTGGCACAATTTTAAAAAAGTGTTGGGACTTCTTACTCCACGTTTCTTGTGGGTACAGCATCCCATTCAAATGAATGGACTGCTGTACCAGCAACAAGTGTGAATCTAGCCTTAACCAGGTATGCACGTACCAAAATTTGGCCAGATCAGCAAGAACCACCTGAATTTTGATCCCTGTGTAGCCCTCTCTCCAGTTTCTGTTGTATGGTCCTGCTGGAAACCTTCTTTCGCTCAGCGCTAATAAGTATATTTTGACTGTAGTCCTCGCTGTCAACAGCACAGTGGAGGAGATTCCTGCAGTTACATCATTTGAATTGGTGCAAAAATCTGTGAGTTTTTTTTTTTCGTTCTACCTGCTGGTTAATGGAAAAAAAATCAGTGTACCCCAGCTTAATTCTCTATTCTGACTATTCTTCCAGAAGAGCATTTGTGAAGTCAGACACTGATGTTGAACGAGAGGGTCTGGCTTGCAGTCTCCACTCTAATTCACTCCAAAGGTGTTCTATCGGGTTAAGGTCAGGACTCTGTGCAGGCCAGTCAAGTTTCTCCACCCCAAACTCTCTCATCCATGTCTTTATAGACCTTGCTTTGTGCATTGGTGCGCAGTCATGTGAGAACAGGAAGGGCCAACCTCAAACTGTTCCCACAAAGTTGGGAACATGAAATTGTCCAAAATGTCTTGGTATGCTGACGCCTTAAGAGTTCCCTTCACTGGAAGTAAGGTGCCAAGCCAAACCCCTGAAAAACAACCCCAAACCATAATCCCCCTCCATCAAATGATTTGGACCAATGCACAAAGCAAGATCTATAAAGACATGGATGAGCGAGTTTGGGGTGGGGAACTTGACTGGCCTGCACCTCACAATGATAGAACACCTTTTGGATGAATTAGAAAGGGGACTGCGAGCCAGGCCTTCTCATCAAACATCAGTGCCTGTTCTCACAAATTCTCTTCTGGAAGACAGTCAAACATTCCCATAGACACACTCTTAAACATTGTGACAGTCTTCCCAGAAGAGTTGAAGCTGTTATAGCTGCAAAGGGTGGGCCAACTCAACATTGAACCCTATGGACTAAGACTGGGATGCCATTAAAGTTCATGTGTGTGCAAAGGCAGGCGTCCCAATACTTTTGGTAATGTAGTGTATAATCAGCACAGGTTTCTTTTAAAAAACATAAAAATACATGGGCTGTTGTCTTTTCATTTTTTCCTTACATGGAACCTCAGAAGTGCTGACTGAAATGTCCTAGTTTAAAAGTAAAAATCTGTTTATCCGAGATTACAGTAACCTATTACGAAACCCTGACCACTCAATGTGTATATAGCTAAATAAATATTTAACCCAATTTCTCAGGAATTTTGTGTCACATACAGAATATATGGTCATGTTGTTGCTGCAATTTTTACATAGTGAATTATTTTATTTAAAGTATTTCTAAAGCCAAAACTTTTTTCTCAATTGTGGGTAGAGTCAGGAAGAATAACCCCTGTTAGTATTTTTTTATTCTCATTAGGAAACATCGGATAGGCCAGGTTCACCCCATTGAGGTAAATGCACGTTAAAGAGGTAGTAAACCCAAAAACAAATGTAGCGCCCCCATAGTATAGGTACGTTTTCTAGCAGGGTTTTTTTGGCTAGGAGAGGTAAATTTAGTCAGGCCTGACAGTAATGTGCAGGCTTGAATGTTCTGATCTGGGCTGGGAGGAGAGGCTCAGGGAGGATTGGGTGGACTTAACAGATGAGGTCACCAGAACCTCCCACTTCTTTCTAGAAACCTGGAGAAGGTTTTCTGGTCAGAGAGCTGGGAGATAAGTGGAGCCATCTGGAGTGTTCCAAGGAGCCCTGACCAATCCCCAAGCAGGGTTGGCAGGTGGCATGCCTCCTTTAATACTCAGAGTCGGCCCAATCTGGGAGGAGTAGTGTCGGGTGGAAGTCTGGAGATGTAGCAGAGGCACTGTGGAGTAGGCCCCTACTCGGGAGGTCGCCCGCAGTCTGGGGAGGGTGACCTTGGGGCCTGGGGGTTCGGGTGCAGCCAGGAAGGAGATCAATTCCTGGAGCCACGCAGGAGGAACAGGAGAACAGTGGAGGTGCTACAGGAGGAGTGAGAGACTTTAAAGTATCCACCAGTGCGGTGAGTGACGGTCCCTGGGACTGGAAGAGAAAGTGCTGGAGCAGGCTGAGGAAGGAATGTGGGCAGTCTGTGGGAGTCAGTCAAGGAAAAAGAGAGTCACTGCTAGAGAGAGCAGGTCAACGGGACCTAGAGAGGATGGGCTGGGAGTTGTAGTCCAGTTAGCACTAAAGTACTTTGCTGCACATTCAGGGGTCCGTGACCCTGGCCTGGAATGGGTGTTCCTGAGGTCCTGCTAATACAGGGTAGCTAACCGCGGTGAAGAGAAATGTACAGAGAAGCTTGATAAATTTCCCTTCAGGCTGGAAACTAAGTTCTGGAGAGAAGCAAAGGAGTGTAAAGCTGTGAGTTCTGTGAAGTGAGAGAACTGTAAGAGAAGCAGTCAGCAAGTGAAGTGCTGGAGAGTTGAGGGGAGCAATAGTCTGCAGAGGGAGGGTCTGCAGTGATGTGTGCATATACAGGCTTGTATATGGAATCCTTGTACCATAATTCTTTGGGCATCCCACAGTCATCCCTTATCCCCATCCAAGTTATTTCCCAAAATAAAACAAGAAAAACAAGAACCGGCCTTGTCAGTGTCTCCGAATGTGTGATATATGGTGCGATTGAGGTCATCTATCAGTTGTATCGCAACTACCAGCCACTCTCAAGGGAGCACATGGCTACACAAAAACATAATATATTACAGCTTACCAGTCATTAGATATGGTAGCTGCATTTTTTAGGCTTTTTTCTTCTGTGCTCACCTGATGATCTGGCCAGTAACATACCCCCTGTATTAGGGTGCCTCCACTCTGGATGAAGGAGCAACAGAGATATCGTTGGGCAGCAGCATTGTTAATCTGGAGGGGGGGGGGGTGTGACTGTTAGATACACTAGCAGATTTAGATACACTAAACAAATGGAAGCCAAACTCCAGCTAACACTGTTTAAGCAGTTGCTTTTGTGCACTGGTCCAGATCATTTGCTGGAGGGGGGATTATGTTGTGGGGTTATTTTTCAGGTGTTGGACTTGGCCCCTTAGTTCCAGTGAAGGGAACCCTTAAGGCGCCAGCACACCAAGACCTCACAAATGTGCTCCTGGAAGAATGGTCAAACATTCCCATAGACACTCCTAAACCTTGTGGCCTGCCTTCCCATAAGAGTTTAAGGTGTTATAGCTGCAAAGGGTGGGCCGACTCAATATTGAACCCTACAGACTAGGACTGGGATGCCATTAAAGTTCATGTACGTTTAAAGGCAGGCATCCCAATACTTTTGGTAATATAGTGCATGTGAACCGAGCCTCAATGTTATAAATATGTTTATAACAGCATATTAGAGACAGTTGGCATTAGGGATGGGACTAAATAATTTTGACAACCTAAAATTTAGTAAGGACCTTAGGTATGTTTACCTTTTGGGCCTTTTTGGCATAGTTGCAGACCTGAGAGTATCACCGGTGACGCTGGAAGTCTTTTCCCCAACAAGTGGGAGACGAAGGCCGAAACTATTGTATGTGGTTAATCAATGTTTGTAAAGTACTATGGAAAAAGGGACATTTCTATGTAAGTGGTGGTACAATAAAACAACTAATTATACAGTTCATTTAGGAAGCACGAGGCTAGTTCTAGCAAAGAGATTATTCAGCAGCATTGGCATCTCTACTGCTACTGTATCTAACCTTCCCAAATTCTGATTAAAAGGGCAAACTCCACCCTTTACTGATTTCTGCTTATTAAGAATTCCAATGAAATGGGTGATCCGCTCTATTCCTTTCTCGAGTCTCGGCCACAGTTTTTACAAAACTGTGTTAGTATGTCACAATTAATAAAATAAAATGCATGTAAAAATGTTGAGTTTGACGCCCTTTAAATATTGGAATGGGTTGGAATTCAGAACTACAGTATCTCACAAAAGTGAGTACACCCCTCACATTTTTGTAAATATTTTATTATATCTTTTCATGTGAAAACACTGAAAAAATGACACTTTGCTACAATGTAAAGTAGTGAGTGTACAGCTTGTATAACAGTATAAATTTGCTGTCCCCTCAAAATAACTCAACGCACAGCCATTAATGTCTAAACCGCTGACAACAAAAGTGAGTACACCCCTAAGTGAAAACGTCCAAATTACGCTGTTATAGCGGTCGTGGCGATATGCAGACGGGAGCGCAGTGCTTTTAACCCCCCAAAGAGGTTAAAAGGGGTTAAAAGTGCTGGCGTGCCACGCTTCTGAGGAGGTGTGCAGCTGCTTCGGAAGTGCTTGTCACTGATTTCAAAGGCAGGGCAGTGGAGGAGCGGTGTAAAAACCGCTCACCGCACTGTCCCAAAGATGCTGCTTGCAGGACTTTTCCTACACTTTTCCTGCACTCAGGCTTTCACACCGGGGTGGATGGGACGGTGTTTTTCAGGCGCTATAAGGGCTCTATTTTTAGCCCAAAAGCTCCTGGAATACATCCAAGTGTGAAAGTAGCCTTATTGAATGTTATGCAATGAAATATCTGTGCTAGTTTAATCTACAACAACCTCTCTCTTCCCGTCAATCACTTAAAGCTCCTATCTTGATTTATTTCACAATCCTAGAATGTATTTCTCAACAGCATTTCAGTTCATTGTTGAATTTGCCAATTGAAAACAACAGTCATTTTCAAGAGAAAGGTAAGCGCCGCTCAAGGTCGGTCTCCTAAAACAGTAATTTTCAGTTTGACTTTTCAACTTCTTCTAGATTTAATAAAAATTTTGTTTTAGTGAATATACATATATTTACATAAACTAAATTAACGCTTCAAGCCCATTGACACCAGAATGAATTGCACTGCAGCACACGTTTGTGCATTGAGTCTGGCTGCGTCAGGCAGTCCATTCAATGTGAATAAGCTGCTATGCACCTCAAAGCACTAAAAAATGGGTGCAATTTGAAATTCCTTCACTGCACAATGCATAGAACTCCATGCATTTGAGGATGCCCCACAGATGTTTAATAGGGTTTAGGTCTGGAGCCTCTGCTTAGCCAGTCCTTCACCTTTACCCTCAGCTTCTTTAGCAAGGCAGTAGTCATCTTGGAGGTGTGTTTGGGGTCGTTATCATGTTGGAATACTGCCCTGCGGCCCAGTCTCTGAAGGGAGGGGATCATGCTCTGCTTCAGTATATCACAGTACATGTTGGCATTCATGGTCCCCTCAATGAACTGTAGCTCCCCAGTGCCGGCAGCACTCAGCCTCAGACCGTGACACTCCCACCACCATGCTTGACTGTAGGCAAGACTCACCTGGTTGTCACCACACACGCTTGACCCCATCTAAGCCAAATACAGTCAGGTCCATAAATATTGGGACATCGACACAATTCTAATCTTTTTGGCTCTATACAACACCACAATGGATTTGAAATGAAACGAACAAGATGTGCTTTAACTGCAGCCTTTGCGGCGTTTGGTCTGAGCACTGACAGACGGACCCCCCCCCCCCACCCCTTCAACCTCTGCAGCAATATGTCTGCAGCAATACGTCTATTTCCCAAAGAGAATCTCTGGATATGACGCTGAGCATGTGCACTCAACTTCTTTGGTCGATCAGCGAGCCCTATTCTGAGTGGAACCTGTCCTGTTAAACCGCTGTATGGTCTTGGCCACCGTGCTGCAGCTCAGTTTCAGGGTCTTGGCAATCTTCTTATAGCCTAGGCCATCTTTATGTAGAGCAGCAATTCTTTTTTTCTGATCCTCAGAGAGTTCTTTGCCATGAGGTGCCATGTTGAACTTTCAGTGACCAGTATGAGAGAGTGAGAGCGATAACACCAAATTTAACATACCTGCTCCCCTTTCACACCTGAGACCTTGCAACACTAATGTGTTGCATGACACCGGGGAGGGAAAATGATGCTACTTGGGCCCAATTTGGACATTTTCACTTAGGGGTGTGCTCACTTTTGTTGCCAGCGGTTTAGACAATAATGGCTGTGTGTTGAGCTATTTTGAGGGGACAGTAAATTTACACTGTTATACAAGCTGTACAGTCGCTGCTTTACATTGTAGCAAAGTGTCATTTCTTCAGTGTCCTCACATGAAAAGATATAGTAAAATATTTACAAAAATGTGAGGGTATGTGCATTTTTGAGGTATATTACCATGCGTTCCAGTATTGTGCACATTTACTACATGTTACCACAATGCGATTGGTGTAAATGGGATAAGGCTAACAAAAGAGCTCAATGGGTACCGCAAAAACCTGTTTAACATTTTAGCTGTTGAAAATTTCTACAAAGTTTCTTTTTTATTTGCACTAACATACAATTTTTCAGGACAAGCTTTCGGGGTATTTCCCCTTCTACAAGGTCCAAGCAGTACTGATTCACAAAAGTTTTCAGTATTGCTTGGACCTTGAAGAAGGGGAAACACCCCGAAAGCTTGTCCTG
The DNA here is from genome assembly GCA_018402905.1 of Glandirana rugosa. NCBI lineage: Eukaryota > Metazoa > Chordata > Amphibia > Anura > Ranidae > Glandirana > Glandirana rugosa. Next base: position 934,339 of record BLSH010005540.1, on the reverse strand, counting down.
AAAAATTGTATGTTAGTGCAAATAAAAAAAAAAGTATCACGGACAGTACTCAATGTTCTCTGTCACTATTGCACTAATATGGCTACAATCACCTCATACAAAGTCCTTTGAAATGGTGCCTCCCACCCTGTAGAATTGCTAAGTACGTATCTCAGGATTCACCATTATGCTTCCAAGGGTGTGGTCAGAAGGGTACAATGCTTCACATGTGGTGGAAGTCTTTACCTTAAGGCTTCTTGCACACAGGGCCTTAAAAAAACATCCTAAAAACATCAGTAGCTTATCAGTGATTTTTTTCAGCTTTTATTAGAGTTATATTACCAGGGTTTTTTTTGAGTTTTTAAAGGGCCAGCGTTTTTTTTCCCCCTCAATTGACCTAAAACGTCAAAAAATGTTGGGGACTGGCGTTTAGCCGCGTTTTTGAGCGTTTTTACCGCTGAAAAACATCTCTCAGAACCCACTGGTCTTGGGTTTTTTTTACAGCTCAAAAAGTCCCAGCCAAAAACAGCTGATAACAGCCTATGTGTGCATGAACACATAGGATAACATGATGGAGGGTTTATTGACTGTAAAAAAAAAATGTCTGCAGCTAAAAACAGCAGCTGTAAAACAGTCAAAAAACGTCCTGTGTGCATGAGGCCTAATACATACAATATAGGGCTGTAATCTGCACAAGGATCTGATAGAGGCTTTACTCAATAAACCCCCAGCTGTTGTTCCACATGCCTCAGCAAGATTGATAACTTATTTTCAATACTACCAAGCAGATGATTGCATGTGCTTGGAAATCTCTTTATTGGGAGTCCTTTTTTTTCTGACCTGTATAATAATAGGTTATTCTGTTAACTATTTTGACTTGTGTTTTGTAGTAATGATAAAGCCTGTATAATGGTGCATACTTTTGCTATGTAAGAAAATGCCTTAAGGCATTTGTATGCTTCCTTTTTCTTTTGTATTTGCACTTCAACCCCAATAATAAAATAACTGAATAAGAAAAAAATGATTATAGAGGGCAGTTATATTTGCTGTGTGTAATGTTACTGTACAGTCTGCCACTGGCAGCAGTTTTATATGAACAATTTTGTAAATAAAATAAAATGTTTCTTAAAAAGAGCTCACTGAAAAACAAAAGAATACTAGCAAAAAAAATACTGTTATACTATAGAAACATAGAAAAGTGATGCAAGGAAATAGACCAAGTGGTCCATCGAGCCATACAAGGATGATTTGCTAACGCTGTAGAGAATGTTCTTTAATAAATAAGGTAAAGCTATGTTCTTTTTAAATACCCAATCATGTGAAAAACTGGAACTTTGCTCATACATGTTTGGCTGATTGAAGTGAACAGATTTAATTCACCTTTAGGCCTCATACACACGGACGTTTTTTGACGCCGGAGTTTTCTGCCGTTTTTTGCAGCTATCCACGTTAGTCAATGGCCCCATAAAAACGCAGATGTTTTTGAGCTGTAGATGGCGTCGGCGTTAGTGAGCTGAAACTAGAACCCACGGTCAGTGCGTTCTGAGGCTGTAACGTTTTGGCATTTTTTGACGCCGACGCCACAAAACGCCAACTAACGCCATTAAACGGCGTTTTTTGACGCTGACGTTTTTAGGTTGAAAAATAGCAGAGCGATGATTTTTTTAAAAAAACGCCTATTGAAGCCGACGCTCACTAACGCTCACTAACGGCAATGCATAACGCAGAAAAACGCCGATTTTTTTTCCTTGACGTCGGGCCTGACATTTTGTTTATTTTTTAAGAAACGTCCGTGTGTATGAGGCCTTAAAGTTCTCTATGTTTTAGTAATCAATTACAATGAATAGAGCATAACAGTTCTAGGAAATTGAAATGTACCGATTACTAAGGCAAATCACTAGCAGGGACCACAGGCCCATGGACATAAGACGATGTCATGCATTAGTCCTGATAAATCCTAGAACCTTTTAGTTTTTGTTTTTTATTGTATAGTATATGCCCATAAATAGACAAATACATTGACCACCATATTCATCTGCTTTTTGTGATCATTTTGTAAAAGTTAAACTGAAATTCCTTACTATATTTATTTGAATTATCAATCTACTTTTTATGCCCTCTGATGAAACCTTGGCCAAACATCCCCTTGAGCCATCAGATATATGACCATTGTTATGCCCTGCACACATCAGCTATGTGAAGAGTTTTAGTCTTGTATTGCATGTTGGTCTTAGATTGATGGTGACATTTGCTAGCTAACACATATAATAAATATACAAACAGTTACAATGTAGAGTCCAGTATGTATGTTATGATAAAAAAATGTTTTTTCGAAAGGTGATTTGTTAACCAAAGCATTATGACATAATCGGTGTAATAGAAGCTGTTCTTACCGTTGCAATACAGACACAGGCTAGGCTTACAAGAAACCATACAAAACTTGATGTCTTCATTGTGATGACTTCTCCGAGGCTCTGAGCCCTGTCCAGCACAAAGCCTCAATTTCTAGAGAATTTAGGCAGAATCAGCTATCAATCTTTAACCACTGATCCAACAAGTTTAAAAGGTTTGTTTGTAGAACTTCTGTGTATGTGCAACCTGGAATCTGAACTCTAAAGCTGTACAAAGCCAATCCAGTCAGGGTAATTCTAATGCTAATCCAGTGAACAAAGAACTGGTACAAAGACAATAGTTTACTTTTTAACAGGCATCATGTTTCCCAATCAACTGTTTCCTTCTAAGGGTTTTCATTTTTAAAGCTCAAGGAGTGGCTTTGCGCCATCAAGTGTTGAAAGCATTGCAAATCAACAAATACATTGTACTTGCCAAAATTTGCACGTCTGAATAATAATCCATGTTCTTTTTTAAAATATGCTCCAGATAGGTGGATCCTGAGTAAGTGGAAAATGCAGTTTAATAATTCTAAGTGTAAAATAATGCATCTAGAGAAAAAGAATCTCAATAGAGTACATTATTGGGAATATGGTGATGGTCAGAATGACATAGGAAAAGGATTTAGGGGTACTTATTTCATATTATTGCAAGATGAACAGTGTGGCGAGGTAGTGGGAAAAGCACTGTAAAAGTAATTCTAGGGTTTATCACTAGAGTAGGGTTTCTCAAACTTTCTTTCCTCAAAGGAACCTTTGACAAAACATTTGAGATCTTGGGGAACCCCTGAATAATGCTCACATCTACAGCTCACTGATATAACAATAATTATTTTTAAAAATAGCAGTAAATAATAGAAGCAGTATTAAAACTTATAGTGGGAGCAGGGTACATTATGAGAGAACAGGACACAAAACGTGGGAGGAGGGCACATCATGGGGCACACAGCAGGGCACTTTACATGGGGCACACATCAGGCCACCGTAAATGGGGAACACAGCAGGGCACATTAAATGAAACACACATCAAGGCACAGTACATGGCATACACAGCAGGGGACTTTACATGGGACACGCAGGAGGGGAACTTTACACAGCAGCGGACCATTACATGGAGCACAAATCAGGGCACAGTACATGGGGCCCACAGCAAGGCACATTACATGGTGCACACATCAGGGGACAGTACATGGTGCACACAGCAGGGCACTTTACATGGGACGCACAACAGGGCACATTACATGGGGCACACAACAGGGCACAGGACATTGTGTAACACAGCAGAGCACAGTACATGGGGCACACAGCAGGACACACATCAGGAGACAGTACATGGGGCTCAGAGCATGGCACATTACAGTAGCAGAGTTTTCATTCATATGCAGAGCCAGGCAGGGAAGTGGCTGTGATCAGTCCTTTCCTCTTCTGGCACGCTGTTCACATATAAGCACCTGGGATGGACAGGAGAAGGGGCCTGCAGGAAACAGCATGCCACAGCCAACACTATCGCAGTTGCTTCCCTGCCTAGCTGTGCATGTGCATGTAAGGGAAAGCAATACAACCATCAGCTGCCTGTGACTGATGGGTAGATCACTGTGGAATCCCTGGGGACCTCTCGTGGACCCCTGGTGTTCCGTGGAACCCCAGTTGAGAAAACCTGCATTAGAAGGATCACCAGTAGGGTTAGGGAAGTCCTGATTCCACTATATAGATCTTTAGTTAGACCTAATTTAGAATTGAATGTCCAGTTCTGGAGGCCTCACTTATAAAAAGATATTGATAGGATACAACAAGTTCAGAGACGGCCAAAAAAAATGATGAAAGGTCTGAGGGATAAAATATATCAGGAGAGCCTTCAGGAACTTAATATGTGCAGTCTGGAGGAAAAGGGAAGATATAAGCATGTTGGTTCAGGAGGGCAGTATTTCCAATGTGAAGCTAAGATCAAATAGTTGATGCTTGGAATAGACTTCTAGTAGAGGTAGTAGTGAATCATTCAACAGTAAGTGGATTCAAACATGCTTGGGACAAATATAGATCTATACCTGGACAAAACAAATTTTATTTATATATACTGTATACAGTGAGTGTATATATCCATCTTAACTGACCACTTGGTCTTTTTTCTGCCATCACTCTTACACGTTCCTATGCTAGCAAAAGTCAGCAACAGCAACAAAGAAACAAACCGCACCATGGACCAATCAACGAGATGGGGACAAGAAAGTCAGGGAAGATACAGGGCAGCAGATAGTAACTGCTGGGAAGAGCTGGGAGACTGTATTCCATTGTCCAGCATTAACACACACATACACATGGGGAGCAGATAAAGGGGTTGCACTGCGTCCTGTTGCCTAACAAATTGAACATAAGCCACCACTAAGAGCAGACAGCGAGGGTCGCCAGTGGACAGGTAAGTATACAGGCTGCCTAAAAGGCACGAGAACCATGTCTACCCCCAGTGGGTTGAGCTAAATTTAAGATTAGCCTTCTTACGCTTTCCTAAAGAGGATATGAACAGAAAACTACTCAGTTCTGTTTTGTATTTCTATTCTATAAGAATTTTTTTTTTTAGCTAGGGTCCTTTCACATGGGTGTTCCATGTTTCCTTTTTTATCTATCCTTCAATGAATTAGAAAACAAACAGCAATGCATCTCTATAGACTTGCAGATGTAAATTATGACCATACGTTCACATCTGCTTATATCCGTTGTTGTTCAGGTCTGATTTTGTTTACATAGACTACTTTAGGCTTCATGCACACAGGACGTTAAAAATCGTCCAAAAAAACATCAGTAGCTTATCAGTGATTTTTTCAGCTGTTATTAGCATTATATTACTGGCGTTTTTGCGTGTTTTTTCAAGTTTTTAAAGGGCCAGCATTTTTTTTCCCCCCTCAATTGATCTAAAACGTCCAAAAACATTGGAGATCAACATTTAGCCACGTTTTTGAGTGTTTGAACGTTTTTTCAGCTGAAAAACGTCTCTCAGAACCCTCTGGTCTTGGGTTTTTTTTACAGCTCAAAAATGTCACTGCTAAAAACAGTTGATAACAGCCTATATGTGCATGAACACATAGGATAACATGATGGAGAGTTTATTGACTGTAGAAAAAAACGTCTGCAGCTAAAAACAGCTGCTGTAAAACAGTCAAAAAACGTCCTGTGTGCATGAGGCCTTAGAGCTGTTGAGAAAAGACGGGCTTGTGATTGTTGATCAAAGCAATTTATGCTAGCTGCTTTTTTCTGGTCATTTACCAATTTTGTGGGGTTTAGCACAGATTTTTTCCTTTTTTGTTGAGATAAGATATCAGTCATAAAAAGGAATGCATTGTTCTAAAAAAGTATGTTCACATCCAGCATATAAAGGGCCTCATGCACACTGGGCATTTAGCATGATGCTCCAAGGTTTAGGTATGGGTGGAAGGCACAGATGCACCACCCAACCTGCTGCCAGGAGCCTGTTAAACTGTACAGAAGGCTGACAGCTACTGCCAGGGGCATAACGATAGGGGTTGCAGGGGTTGCAATTGCAACCAGGCCCCATGCTCCAGGGGGCCTGTGTGCCTCCCTTGTACACCTGAATAGGAGGGATGATAGAGGTGGCATTTAGAGGAATCTCCCCCATTTCCCTCCTAATGCAGGAGATTGGTTCCTCTATATGCTGCCCCCCGCCGCCCCTCCTATCCAGTTTACTTGTCTTCTGCTGTTCCCAGGGTCCCTGTGTGCTTCCCTGGTCCCCCACCCCCCCCCCCACAGAGCTGCTGTCTTCCCCCCTTTATCTCTCCCGCCAGCTGCTGTAGAAGATGTGTCATGATGGGGAGATGGGAACGGGTTGGTTAATTTGTCATTGTCAGTGATTGGTACCAATTGGTTCATTCATAACTGAAGCATATTAAACTGTTTTTACTATACTTCCATTTCTGAATGAATAGGAGGCTTGGTGCACAACTATTTCTGTTCATTCATTCTGTGCAGCTAAGGTTACACGGATGGAGATTGAGGGCTGAGGGTTGTTTGGACCCCTGATATCTCAACAAAGCCCCACAACAGGGCTCCTAAAAAAAATTGTAAAAATAAAATTGTAAAAGAAATAAATGAAATGGTAAAAAATAATAAAATTAAAATAAAAATTAAACTGACCCCAGTGAGGGAACTATCAGGATTGCAAAGGTTGCAATTGTGAATAGGCCCTGGCATTTGACCACCATGGGGAGGCCCGAAGATGGCAGAAAGGGGGCCCACTGCAGAACCTGTGAAAGGGTCCCTCTGCGGGATGGTAATAAAGGGACCCGCGATGGGAGTAAAGGGCCCCAGGATCAGTGGGAAGGGTCCAGGGGGCCCTTCATAATTTTTGCACCGGGGCCCTGAAGGTTCTAGTTATGCCTCTGGCTACTGCGGCTTGTTGGTGCACCTAGTAGTACTAGCAGTTCCCACGCACATGCTGACTTAAATGTTACTACAGCAAGGTAGTTCCTTCAGTCCTGTACAGTTGCATCAGTAGTTGGTCTTTCACAGGCTGCCATCGGTAGGGTGGGCAGTGCTCCTGTGCGTTCTGCCCACTGTGCATAAGGCCTTAGGCATATTCATTGTAATAGCCAATCTACTTTTCCTCTGTTGAATTATATACAAATCTCTACATTTAATACAATAGCAAATATGCCCACATGTATTTCTCAGCCTCATTGATTGAAAAAAATTGAAATCCAATGAACGAAAGTGGCAGACCATGAGCAGTGAGATTGTGGGGGATGGCTAGATGATTCTGGATTTCCTCTGGCTAGTTAATGAGACGGGCTCTGTCTGACTTCAATGAACACTATGGGAAGCTCACAGTGTACAGGGAAATCAAAGTAAGCTATTAACTTGCAGGAATTATGCAAGAGAAAAGGTAAGGCTGGAGTTTATAAACCTGCTATTTTTTAAAACATTTTTTGGCTCCCGTTTAGTGCATCTGTTATGTAATTTTATTTCTTATGTTATATTTGTTCTATAAGTGCACTATACATACATTTTGATTCTGCCGTAAATATTCTTGAACACTTTGCCTCTGCTGAGTGATTTTATTTATCATTGTTCTCTCTGTGGACTACAGAACAACCCTTTCTATGTTATGGCGATGAGGGGAATGTGTTTTGTAGTTCCAACCCTTCTAGTGACAACTCTACCACTAAAATGGAATTGAAGGCAGCCTACATCTAAAGACTGGTAAGCTGCAATATTACATTTTGCTTTGGTCTGAATTTGCTTTAGCTGAGCAGAAATTAAGTACAGAAATATACCAACACCATCTCCGTAAATTATTACAGTATATTACATTCCTAGCTACACGTCCTTGCAACTAACCAGACATGTACACCATTTACATTCCTGGACCAAAGCATTTCTCCCTGAAGAAAAATACTTTGTCTGCATAATTTGTAGTAGCAGTTAATTTACTTGACTCTCGTTGGATGAGGTTGACTACCCAGTCCATCCTTGGATTCCTAAGAGAATAGAGAACAACTAACTAAAACTATCTACCAATAACAGAAAGTCTACTGAGAGGGGATTATAGACCTCCAGTAGAGCAACATTTAAAGAAAGGAAACTTTTCTTTTTTCACCTGCCTGCCCAGTCAGTGAGGGTTTATGATCCCACTGCAGGAGCAGAAACAAAGAAAGTCTATGTAGGAGTTCTTCTTTAAGGTTCCTGATGGGAAGAGCCCTTCCCCGAACAAACAGGAACAAACTTCACCCCAGTGTCCTTGCAGGGAAACAGTCTCCACCACTGGGCACAGGGTGGCAGGCTAATTTGTCCTGCAATAGTCAGAAACAGAAGGAATCACGCTGCACTATCCAGCAGTCTTTGATGGCACTTTAAACTTCCTCACACATAGTACCGAGGGTCCGGCAACCTTCTTCGGCCCCCTCTTACTCTATCTGTATAGACAAAGTGACTCTGAGTGGGCCGACCCACTTTCACAATCAGCACTCTGTCTTTGTAGATCGATCTCCCAAGTTGTCATTCCTGCTTGATCTCCAATAACTGGGCTCACAACTCACTTTCTGGTCCTCTCCATGGCTTTGGGACATGTAGGTAATCCCAAACAAGGTCGTCCTCCCACTCTGACCAGGAGTATGGTCAGCCACCTATACTATGGGGATGCTACATAAAAATAGTAGTCTTTCAGCTACAAGTTACTGTAGAAAAAAAAATTTGATTTAGCAAGCATTTTCTATTTCTCCCACCATTGACACATATAAATCTTTACTGGCAGCTGGGTACAGTTGTATCTAGGGAAGATCAACTAACATGAGTTGTTAAAACAAAACAGTTATTTTTTAGACAATTGGTTGTTGCCAATGTTAGCTAGGGATTGCTGCCCTGTTATGTCAGTTTCAATAATATTTACTTTCAATAGGGGTAAAGTATCCAACTAAGCATAAATGCTGAAAGTCTTTGCAGACCTCTGTACAAATGTATTTCGAACCATTGCATGGGCACAACATGACTTATTCATAGCTGTGAACATCCTGGACACTGCAGCATTAACATAGGTGTGCACAGCATATTGCTTTAGGGTGTGCATCCCAAAGCTCAAACACACATCCCTGTGTGTGTGTGTGTATACAGGGTGGGCCATTTATATGAATACACCTTAATAAAATGGGAATGGTTGGTGATATTAACTTCCTGTTTGTGGCACATTAGTATATGTGAGGGGGGAAACTTTTCCCTATGAAATGGGGATAACTTTCATTTATAATAACTTTGACTGTATTGTCCCGTCGTTAGGGATCGATTGTAACCGTTGTTGGTTAACAGATTTTTTATTGACAAAACAAAATTGTTGAGTACAATCAACTAGAAGGGATCTATGTTGACATGGGTCGACGGTCATTTCTAAATATACACAGTTACCACCCTCTTTATCTTTTACGAACGATTTAGTTTAAAAAAAAAGATGTCATTGAA
>BLSH010005540.1:874397-886694 GCA_018402905.1 Glandirana rugosa | reverse complement strand
TAAACAGATGATGATAAACTGATATTCACCGAAGATCCAGACTGAGAAAAGCGGATTAACCATTTCTTATCACATACAACAAAAGGATTTCCTAATTTGTTTGTTTTTTGGTTTATGGACACATTTGTTGTTTTTCTGAGGAAAGCAGCACGCACATACCAGACCCTAATTTTGGACTGAACATATACTCTTAAATATTTGGTTACAATTTCTAGAAAAGTTTTTTATTATTTAAGTTGTGCGTTTTATTTATATTTATTTTTTGTTAGTGACGTTGCCATACAATTTTTATGTGTTTAATTATAGCACTACAAACACAACATATACATCATTTTTCAAGCACTCTTTGCACATTTATGGACTAACACGGAAATCTACACTGAAACGATTGCACTTTATTAGCGTTTTTTGCACTGACATACACTATTTTCCCCTATACCCAAAGCTCAGACAGCGCCACACCCAAACCTCATTCACTTTACAGTGCATTTTTATAGCACTGATCGCTGTATAAATGCCAATGGTCCCAAAAAAGTGTCAAAATGTTCCGACATGTGCGCTGCAATATCGCAGTACCGCTAAAAATCGCAGATCGCCACCATTACTAGTAAAAAAATAAATAAATAAATAAAAACCCCAGAAATTAATTCTCATCATCCGTAAACGAGGCAACTTTTGTGCAAACCAATCAATAAACGCCGATTGTGATTTTTTTTATCACAAATACGAGGAAGAATACCGATGAAAAAAAAATTTTTTTTATAATTTTTTTTGGATTTGTATTTTAGCAAAAAGTAAGAAATTTGTTTTTTTTTTGCAAAATTGTCGCTCTTGTTTTGTTTATAGCGGCGATCAGAAATGACGCAGCGGTGATCAAATACCACCAAAAGAAAGCTCTATTTGTGGGAAAAAAGGACGCAAATTTCGTTTGGGTACAACGTCGCATGACCGCACAATTTTCAGTTAAAGCTATGCAGTGCCGAATCGCAAAAAGGGCTCTGGTCAGGAAGGGGGCAAATCCTGTGTATGCACTTCTATATTTATATGACTGTGATTATACAGGGAAAACTTTCTCCACTGTCCTATTCTTATAATACCCATACAAGAAAGAGATATATGTATACTTTTAATTTGTGTAAAAAAATAACTGCAGAGTGAGCAGGTTAAAGTGGACGTAAACCCATTCTGTAACCTTGTACCTATAGGTAAGCCTATAATAAGGGTTACCTGTAGGTTCTATAAATATCTCCTAAACCTTCACAGTTCAGGAGTTATTCACATTTCATGCAGTCATTGGCGCATGCGCACTGAAAGGACAGTATACCCGTGCCATACCTTCAGAGCTCTGTGCCACAGTCCGTGACTTCCATGCGCATGCACAGGAGTAATGTCATCGCGGCACGGCCAATCAGACAGCCGGAGGACGCAAAGCCAGGAGGAAGACCGGGTGAAGATGGAAGCATCTGTCAGAGCTCACAGCACGGCGATGCAGGGCTTCATTCTAAGGTAACTATTTCATAATATGCTAGTATGAGATGCATACTAGCACATTATGCCTTTACTTTGCAGTTTTAAAAAAATAAAAAATAAACAAACTTTGGTGTGGTTTACTTTCTCTATAGGTAGTAGTAAAAAAAAAATCCCCTGCAAGGCAATGACATAATCTGCTAGTATGCATCTTACCTTAAAATGAAGCCCTCCAGCGGTGCACTGTTACCGCTGACAGGGCATTAATCTTCACCCGGTCTTCCTTCTGGGTTTGCGGGCTCTGGCCGTTTGAATGGCCGAGCTGCAATGTCACTACTGCACACGATGCGCACTGGAGTCACGGCCACGACGCAGGACTCTGTCCAAAGGGATGGCATGTGTATGCTGTCCCCGCAGAGCGCATGCGCTGGTGACGTCACCGGCTGCAGCAACAGCCAATATCTTCTAAATGGTGGAGGTTTAGGAAATATTCACTGTACAAATAGAAAAGTAGCGTTTACTAGTGCTTTAGGGATGGAGGTGGGTTTTTCACAGCTACCCAAAACCAGAATAAACTTTTTTTTTGTCTTGCTGGAATTGTCCTTTATTAAAGAAGTTAGCAGAGTCATATGCTGCAGAAAGTTGACAAATCCTGTATGCACGCATTGTATTCACGCTTAGCGAGAACGCAGTTTCAATAAAGTTTTGTGATACCTTTTGTTTCCTCTCTGATGACGCAATCAAAGTGTGCCGGATGTGTGATTCCGGAGCCCCCACGTGTTTGTTGAAGGAGGGTGATTGCAGACCGGGACTGGAGTAGTCAGGTATGTTAGGAAATATATTATGTGTCGGTTGCATAAACTTTAGCTTTCCATATAGCGGCGAACTACAGCTACTAGCGTGCCTAGCGTCTTCATTTTAGTTTAATTACTGCTCAGATCTCTCTCGAAAACTTCTAAACGGGTGAGGGTTTTTTTTTTTTCAATTGCTAAGTGTTGAATACTAACACAAAGCATGGTGCACAATCGGTACAGTAATCTGTGCTTGGTTATGTTATCCTAATCGTAAAAATGTATGGCCTGGGTGTGCAGGACACCACTCTCTCTGGGGAGGAGGGATGAAGAAGACCATAAAGTCCAAATATTGCAACTGGATATTTTTGACCCGTGTGCTAGCTAAATAAAAAAAAAAAAACTTTTTAAACTAAAACTTTAGCCCGGTACACATGATGAGATTATCGGGCAGTTGATCGGGTTTTTTCGCATGCTAATCTCAGATCCAATCGGAAGAGTTTACTTTAGTCACGAAAATTCTCGTACGACAGAATAAAAATTGTGATGTGATGTGTTATAGTGTATTTGAATTGCATTTTTCGAATGACAGCAGTACTGATGAAACGAAAATCATACGATCGGGCACCGTGCAAGAAAATTTTTCTTGCATGTCTGGACGGAAAACATTGGATGAACTGCCATGATCGGCTCTCAAAAGCTCTGTACTAATGATTGGATTATCATACGATTGATTTTAAAGTGGTATTTTCCGTACAATTTTCTGATCGTGTGTATGGGGCTTAAGTTAACTCTTTATGTAAATTTAATAAATCAAGAGCCAGAACGCATGACTTGCGATGCAGGAAACACACTGCCCCCTACAGATGTGTGTGTGTGGTGCCATTAAAGCGGTACTAAACCCGCCTGATAAAAAAAAAAAAAAATCCTGCAAGACAATAGCATAATATGTTAGTATGCATCGCATATTAACATATTATGAAATACTTACCTTAGAACGAGGCACCCGATGCCCGGGTCGGTCAGCGCTAAGGACGCTGACATGTTGGTCCTCTTCTTTCTTCCGGGTACGCGGCTCCGGCGCTGTACAGCGCCGGAGCCGCGTACCCGGAAGAAAGAAGAGGACCAACATGTCAGCGTCCTTAGCGCTGACCGACTCGGGCATCGACGTCACTCCCGCGCATGCGCGGGGGAGCTCTTCGTTCCGGCAGCCAGCTCTGATTTGCCGGCCGCCTCGGCCGGATCAACAGAGCGCATGCGCCGCTAATGTCAGCGGCTGCATGCAGGGCGAATATCTCCTAAACCATGTAGGTTTAGGAGATATTCTTTTTACCTACAGGTAAGCCTTATTATAGGCTTACCTGTAGGTAAAAACAGTAGTTGTGGGTTTACTACCGCTTTAAAGTGGAGAAAGTATAGCTGCTGACTTTTAACATTTGGACACTCACCTCTGTCCCCAGGGATGCGGTCATCTGAGGGCTCGCTCTTCTCCCCATTCCCTCAGCGGCGCTGGCATCACAGGTGTGGGCACCCAGCTTTGGCTTCAAAGCCGGGCGCGCACTGCACCTTGTGAATGGCCGACGTATCTTCTGGGACCTGTGACGTGTCCCAGATCGCCGAGACGGACAGATGGGGGGAGGTGAACTTCCTTCCGGAGCCACGGCTCTAGGAGAGGAAGTGGATCTGGGACCCTGTGAAAACAGGATCCCCGGTCGTCGTCCCCCCCCCTAAAAAAAATGACATGCCAATTGGGGCATGTCAGGGGATCACCTTCCTTTAAAGTGGAAGTTCCACTTTTGGGTGGAACTTCGCTTTAATTCTCTATTGTTACCCACACACATCTTGTATATGTGAGTGTTTTTCTGCCCAGCAAAACGCATTGTGCTGCAGTACCATGCGGTTTGGTACAGTACAGTTTTTAAAAATCATGCCAACCTTACCTTTTGTGCGTGCCTTTGTGTTTAGCAGACCATTGAATGGAACTGGCTGTCAAAAATGTGTGAGCTAAAGCACACCTTTTATGATGTGAGCCTGCCCTCAGAGAGGATTATAACTTTTTTTTTTGCCATTTTTGTCCCATGGGGGCAGGGATTTATTTTCGTGTCCCATGGGGTGATAAGTAATCTCTCCGATGTGAGGGCATCTTTGGTTCTGACCGGAACTAATTTCCCCATTGGAAGATTTCTCATCTATTTGTGTTCTGGGGGCAACTCAAAGTTTGAGATTTTCATTAACCTGGCGATAGTAAAAGCAGCATGTTGAGCTTCTCCTAAATACAGAAATGCAGCTGCTTAGGGCTGTACCTATGCTGCAGCAAAAATGTTGCATTTGGCAGGTGGTAATTTTAAATGAATGGAGCTGTGTTGTAACTGCATGCAATGCGTTGGTTTGGCATTTTGAGAGTTCAAGCAGGAGGTGAAGGGGCGATAATTCGTCTTTTCACCGCCTGTCAAATGACCTCTGAAAAGTGATCCACTGCAAATTACTTTTCAGAGGGGCAGCGGCATAGCTTCATGTATGGAAAAGCCTTACTTGGGGCACAGGCAGCATTTGAAGATCTGACAGATGTTCTAATACCAAGTGAACAAAATAATGGAATGCCTGCACTCCCACAAGCAATGCAATTTGGCTTTATTCAGAAAGTCAATAAAAGCATTACAGGATGGGCACACCGGCATAAGAGGAACAGGTACACATTCCTCTCCTGCCTGTGTGCTCATCCTGTAATGCTTTTATTGATTTGCTCAATTTCATTGTTTGTGGGACTGCAGCCATCCGATTGTTCACTTCGATCTCTGCAGCAGTGACAGGGTGTGCACCCCACCTTGCGGATCATACCACTTGCATTACAGCCTTGTGAGCAGCGGGACTTTGCTTCATGTTCTAATACCACTTAACTATATCCAGAACTATACCATTGAAGAAGGACAGCACAGTGTTTTATTTTACTTTGAGGGGTGTGTGGACCTCATGGTTCCTAGAAGGGATCCACCTACACCTAAGAATGAAGAATGACTTCTCTTAGGCTACTTTCACACTGAGGTGCTTTACAGGCGCTATTTAGCTAAAAATAGTGCCTGTAAAGTGCCTCAACCCTCCCCCCCCCCCCAATCCACCCCAATGTGAAAGCCCTGAGTGCTTTCACACTGAGGTGGTGCGCTTTCGGCATGTTACAAAAAGTCCTGCAAGCCGCATATTTGGGGCGGTGCGGTACTATACCGCTCCTCCACCGCCCCTGTCCATTGAAAACAATGGGCAGTGCTTCTGGAGCGGCTTCACACCGCCTCTGTAGCACAGCACGCCGACACGTTTAACCCTGTTTTAACCCCTTGTGGGGGGTTAAAACAGGCCTCGACAAACCCCGGGCGCCAGGTCGCCATGGCGACCAGAAATCACGTCCTGGCGAGTGACTGCCGTTCCTTCTCTCCCCATGTTAAAACAGCATGTCGGATTCAGCGTCAGATTCAGAGCGGAGAGTTCTCTGCTTAATCTAACAGCTGTTAAACTTGGCTGGCTGCCCTGGATATTTGTTACTTTTCTTCATTCTAAGTAGAAACAAACAATGTATCTTCTTCTTTCAAAGCAATGATCTCCGGGCTATCAGGAAAGTTTAACCATTTAAAAACTAAGGTGTCCTTTTATAAAACTGTGATCAGCGGTGATCCCAAGGATCACCGCTGATCACAGCTCATTTTCAGTTTATAAAGCAGAGATAATCGGGAGAGAAGCTGTTCTTCACCGATTATCTCTACACATCTCCAACTCTCATTCACTGACACAGAAACGGGCAGTTTATAAAGCTGTGATCACTGCTCATCACAGGTGATCTTGGTCAGAATTCACCCTCCCCGCTTCACCAGCTCAGAGGTGGAGAATTGGGGGGGGGGGGGTGAAGAGAGAATACCGAGGAAAGAGGAAGATTAGAGACTTCCTCCTGCCTCGTTCAGACCCCCCAACACATTAGCCATGTCCCCCTGCCCTGTATATGTGTGTATATATGTACATACATGTATATGATGTATGTGTGTATATACATGTACATATAATGTATGTGTATATATATGTATATATAAGGTGTGTATGTGTTTATATATACATATATAGTGTAGGGGGGCTAATAATTGTATTTACTGTTTGGGCAGGCTCCTCGGAGATGTCCGTTACTGAGCAGTGATAATTTATCACTGCTTAATAAATGGACATCTCTGAGTTTCTGTGAATTTCGGTGCCGTAATCTCGTAATGTCTCACGAGATCAGGGCGTTCTCCACAGTTTAAAGCGTTTGTAGATCACTTCACTTCACCAACTGTGAAGGGATCTACACGCCTTTATAAACAGGCACACAGGGGAGAACGATCTCCTCTGTGAATGCCGGAGAACTGTGCAGTGGATTTTTTACACTGCTTTATAAACGTACACCTAAACCCTTTCTCACATTAGTGGCTTACAATTAAATATCCAGTGTTTTCTGCTAGAAAATGATTTGGAACCCCCAAACATTGTATATTATTTTTTAGCAGAGACCCTAGAGAATAAAATGGCGGTTGCTGCAATATTTTATGTCACATGGTATTTGCGGAGCGGTCTTTCAAGCGCAATTTTTTTAGAAAAAAATACACTTTTAATGAATAAAAAAAAACTAAACAGTAAAGTTAGCCCATTATTTTTTTGCTTTGTTTAGATGTGCAAGTTGGGTGGTAATAATGTGCAGTAGAGACATGTTTTTGCCACCCTTAAGCTCCATTAGGCAGGAGATGAGGGCGTTTTACATGCCGCAGTCACGATGCATTCGGCATAATAAGGAGTTTCCCCCTATAACAGATTTTTTAGTGTCACTCTTTCTGGCCAGCCTATAACCCTGATGTAATGGTGGAGTTATTGACGGGCTTCTCTGCTGTGAGTAAGTTAGGGTTAGGGGCACAAATTACTTGTCTTAACCCTGGCGCTGACAACCCCACACTACGCTATAAAAAACTGGCTCCTAACTTTTTTAGCCGGCTCCTAGACTCAAGGCAAACTTGTCAAGCCCTGGGTTAAAAGCACTGCGCTCCCGCCGCCATAGCGCCGCTATAACAATGGTAAATCCCCGCCCCAGTGTGAAAGTAGCCTCACTGTATATGCACATTGGCTAAACAGATTTCTGCTTTCATCAAGGAAAAACAACCATATCCCCCACTGACCTGCTGTTAAGCTCCATTCACACCTGTGCATTTTGGGATCGTAGTAGAATCGCTGCAATTCTGCCCGTGATCTCAAAATGCACTACAGTGGCAAAATGTAGGTTCAGGTGCCATTATTTTCAACGGCACCTAAAACTTAAGCAGTTTTGCTGCAATTGTGATGCAATTTATCATGGCAGATTGCGTGAAGCTTGTTGCTCAAAAAGGAGCAGTAGCTTCTTTTGGGCAACAAGCCTCACACAATGCGATATGTCATGCGATAAATCGCGGTAAAACCGAACCACGTTTTAGGTGCCATTGAAAATAATGGCACCTGAACCTGACATTTTGCCTATGCAGTGCGTTTTGAGATCGCAGGCAGAATCACAGTGAATAAATGCCCAGGTGTGAGTGGATCCTAAGGCCTCATACACACGGGAGTATATAAAATAATAAACAAAACGTCGGGCCCGACGTCAAGGAAAAAAAGTCGACGTTTTTCGGCGTTATGCATCAGCGTTTTTGAGCGCTAGTGAGCGTCGGCGTCAATAGACGTTTTTTTAAAAAAAAAATCATTCCTCTGCTATTTTTCAACCTAAAAACGTCGGCGTCAAAAAACGCCGGAAAACGCCGGTATAATATTAGGTGGCGTCTATTGGTGTCTCGTGGCGTTTTGCGGCGCTTTTTGACGTCGATGCAGCCAAGGAACGCGCTGGTCGTGGGTTCTCTGATACGCCAACGCCATCTACAGCTCAAAAACGCCGACGTTTTTTATGTGGCCATTGACTAACATGGGGAGCAGAAAAAACCGTCAGTGGACGCCGGCGTCAAACGCCCGTGTGTATGAGGCCTTAATGTTAACAGATGTTTAGTGCTTGTAAGCGCCACCAATAGGCTACCAGCACTATGGGGGAAAAAAACACCTCAGGATATCAGAGTGCTCAGGTGCTCTGTCTAATGCTAGCCATACACAGCTTGAATTGCACCAAATTGCTGCTGAATCAGCTGAAATTTCAGATGTGTGTGGCCCTGTCTCCAGCACCTAGCTGGACAAACTTTGATTTAAAAATCGAAGGGGCTAAATGGCAAATTTTGATTCTGCCGAACAGTGACTGCAGTCATGGTTTGGTGGTTCTGACAGCTACTGGAGCCGGGGCCGTCAGAATACAGTAGGTGTCAGGGGAGATTTCCTCCATCTGTGCTGCTTAGAGGGGATGGGTGAATCTTGATTTCTCTTGTTCAGCCCCAAGAAATCCTAAATAAGTTCACCTTTTGTAAAAATTAAAAAAATGCACTTGATTTTGCAGGTAAAACAAAATAGCATTTATTTATTTATTTTTTTCACACTGCAGCCTGTAAAGCATTGCACCCAATCAGTGGATCACGGGTGCAATGTCATGCTCCTGCAGACACTCTGTATTAGCTGTCTTCCCATGCTCCCTCAGTGACTGAGTACAGTAACATGTTACAAAAGGTAAACCTATATTTTACTCAGTTAACGCCTAATCACATACATGTACATCATTTGGCTTTAATTGGCTGTACTGGGATGATGCCTGCAGCTATAGCTATCATTTTTTTGTGGCGGCTTTTATGTAAAAGCCATCCTAGTAGCTAATTAGCTGCTGAATGGCTTTTACAGATGGTCGCCCCATCTGCCAGTGCCTCTTGGTTCTGCCAGCTTACCACAGAGATTGTCGAGGACCGAAGGCACTTGTAATTTCCCGTATGTAAACCGCCATTTTATACTGGTAAAGCATCTGAAGACACCTATCTTGGTGTGATCAGATGCTTTTGAGGGCAGAGTAGATACCTGGGGTCTAATAGACCCCATATCTCTCCATAAAGAGTACCTGTCACTGCCTATTGCTGTAGCAAGCAATATTTACATTCCTTGTGACAGCAATAAAAGTGATTAAAAAAAAAAAAAAGATATATATATTTTTTTTTTTTAAGCACCCTTGTCCCCCTGTGCTCACACGAATGTGAATGCACGCATTGTTCCTGCACACATACGTAAAGGGTGATTGCATCACACCTGTGAGGTATAACCGCGAACGTCAGAGTGGGATCAATAATTCTAGGACCAGACCTCCTCTGTAACTCTAAACTGGTAACCTGGTAAGGGCTTTAAAGTGTCACCTGTCGTGACATAGTTTGTTGCCATTCCACGACCTTTCACAATTTTAAAGCATGACATGTTGGGTATCTATTTACTTGGCATAACGCCATTGTTTATATTTTACCAAAGGAGTGGACATTGTATTGTTGTGTGCATGAAAATTTATTAAAGTGTGTTTTTCCCCAAAAAGTGGCGTTCGAAAAATGGCTGCGCAAATACCGTGTGACGAAAAAATAATTGCTGAACCCACCGTTCTCTAGGGTCTCTGTTAAAAATATATGTAATGTTTGGGGGTTCAAAGTCATTTTCTAGCAAAAAAAAAAAATTAATTTTGGCTAATGTTTCTAATGAACTGTTTTTGTATTCAATAAAATGCAGATTGAATGTAGCCTTTTCCATTGCATAGTGTTCACTCATTGAATTCACTGTTTTTCTGTTCAGGATGTCCCAAGGAGGACGAGGAGGTTTTAATCGTGGAGGAGGTGGCAATTGGGGTGGAAGAGGGGGAGGAGGACGTGGTGGAGGTGGCAGAGGGGGATTTGGAAGAGGCGGAGGTTTCGGTGGAGGACGTGGAGGTTTCGGTGGAGGACGTGGAGGTTTCGGTGGAGGACGTGGAGGTTTTAACAGAGGCTATGACCAGGGACCACCAGAGAGTGTTATCGGTATGTTGCATTTTTAGTACAATAATCTAGCTGTTTTCCAGACAGAACTTGTGTCTAAAAAATTGCTGGTAAAACCTGAGCTTTTTTAAATGTCTGTGACAGGACATCTCACTGGCTGAATATTCTCTTTCCTTCTGTGTACAATTACTATGCCACTAATCATTTTCTTGTTGCAGAGGTTGGAGAGTTCATGCATCCTTGTGAAGACGATGTTGTGTGTAAATGTACAACAGAAGAAAACAAAGTGCCTTATTTTAATGCCCCCATTTACCTTCAAAACAAAGAACAGATAGGAAAAGTGGATGAAATATTTGGACAGCTGAGAGACTTTGTATCCTTTTTACAATTTATTTTAATATATGAGAATGGTGAGAGAAAAGAGTTTGTAGATCTCTGAA
Source organism: Glandirana rugosa (assembly GCA_018402905.1). Lineage (NCBI taxonomy): Eukaryota > Metazoa > Chordata > Amphibia > Anura > Ranidae > Glandirana > Glandirana rugosa. The sequence continues at coordinate 876,095 of BLSH010005540.1, read as the reverse complement.
ATGTTTTATAAAGCAGAAGAATATTTTTATGTTTTTATCCATGATCAATCCAGGCTGTATTTGAAGAAATATTGTCACCTTGCCTATGTCTTTGTAAAGGGCCTCCCCCGACCCTATTATACTCATCGACCTGGGGTTCCCTTTCCACTTTTGCCCTTGTCGCCACCCTCCCTAACACTTTGTTCCTCCAGACATGGAGGAGCATGTGACCTTCTCCCATGTGACAGTCCTCGGGACTAGCAGTGATTTGCTGCTTTGAGGCAGTGCTGACAAAGGGAGTGTCAGGCCCAGCGTTTCTCAATTCCAGTCCTCAAGGCACCAACAAGTCATGTTTTCAGGCTCTCCATTATTTTGCACAGGTGATTTGATCAGTTTCACTGCCTTAATAATTACCACAGCTGTTTCATCTGAGGGAAATCCTGAAAACATGACCTGTTGGTGTGCCTTGAGGACTGGAATTAAGGAACACTGGTCGGGCCCTTTTAAGCTTTGGATCGACCAAGTATGTAGCACAAGGGCCTGCCTGATTGGATACAAATGAATGGATAGATTAATAGGTCTTCATATTACATAGTTGTGGTAGATCCAAGGTTGAGTGTATGGTCAGATTATAACATGTATAGTGACAAAGGACACCCTCCTTAGCCCTGTATGTTCAATGTGACAATGCTTCTCTGATGGATTATCAGACAGTCCTCACTAGTCGCCCCCACAGCTGTCTGATTTGATGGCCTAGATATGAGTATAAATCCAGTCTTAACCATATTCATGCCATCAACAGCGTTTACCCACGTTTATAATGTAATGCCTTCTGAAGTAGAAGTGATATTTGTTATGCTATTTTATACTTTGGTGCTGAATATTGTGCTGAAAGCTGAACTCCAGGGAAAAGGTATGCCCTTACAGTGGGGTTCTCCCTCCCTACAAGTGTTAATTGCTCATTCATGCCTGGGGTACCCATAACAAGCACTTGTACTTTCCTCATTCCTTGGCAGCTGGGGCTCAAATCTTCTCCCTAATGCTCCAACTTGCAGGTAGTCTCGGCTTCCTCTCGTACAGTGCAGGGTTGTTGGCTATCTATTGTATTTGATGACATCACAGTGCCTGCCACTCATGAAAAGGCTGCAGGACCCAGTCTTGCAGCGTGGAGGAAGCCTGCGAGAGTGGGGAAATAGTTGAGTAAACATATTTGTTATGGATACCCTAGGCATATGAGTATTTAATCCTTGCAGTGTGTGTGTGGGGGGTTCACTGTAAGGGTTTTTTTTTTCTTCTTTTTCCCGGAGTTCAGCTTTAAATTTGCCTCTAATACGCACTTCTATATTCCTTAATGTTTTATTTTAGTATTTTTCTGTAAAATTATCTGATAACATGAAAGCATCATCATTTAAGAAATTGCAAAAGGTAATTATTCTTAATTCTCTGTAAAATACTTTAACCACTTGACCTCCGGAAGATTTTACCCCCTTCGTGACCAGAGCATTTTTTGCTATTTGGCAATGCGCTACTTTAACTGGCAATACTGGCGCAGCCATGCAACACTTAGTTAAAGTTAACCTTTTATAATTTTTTTTTTCTCACAAATAGAGCTTTCCTTTGGTGGTATTTTATTTTTTGTTGTATTTGTTTGTGATATAAACAAAAAACAGATGGAAAATTTTTTTGGGGGGGGGGGGGGGGTAATTTTTTTACGAGACC
>BLSH010005540.1:842719-856395 GCA_018402905.1 Glandirana rugosa | reverse complement strand
GACACTTTTTTTTTTTGCATTTAATTGTATATATGAGGTCTGAGGTCTTTTTGACCCCGGATCTCAAGGAAGGTTTACATTTCTTGTAATGGGAATAAAAGTGATCAAAATTTTTTTTTTTTTTTGAACCGTGTAAAATTAAAAAAAAAAACGAAATAAGAAAAAAAAAAATTAAAGCCACCCGTCCCCGTGAGCTCGCCCGCATATGAAAATGGTGTTCAAACCACACATGTTGGATATTGCCACGACCGTTAGTGCAAGAGCAATAATTTTAGCACTAGATCTCCTCTGTAGCTCAAAACTGGTAACCTGTAGAAATTAAGCAATGGAGATTTTTAGGTTGCAAAGTTTGTCGCCATTCTGCGAGCGGGTGCAATTTTGAAGCATGACATGTTGGGTATCATTTTACTCGGCGTAACATTATCTTTCACAATATGGAAAAAAAATTGGCCTAACTTTACTGTTGTCTTATTTTTTCACTCAAAGTGAATTTTATTTTTAAAAAATCGCACTTGTAAGATTGCTGCGCAAATACTGTGCGACATAAAGCTTTGCAACGACCGCCATTTTATTCTCTAGGGTGTTAGAAAAAATATATATAATGTTTGGGGGGGTTTAAGTAATTTTATAGCAAAAAAACCCCTGATTTTAACTCGTTAACACCAAGTCCAAAAAATAGGCCCGGTATTGAAGTGGTTAATGTTGATGGTAGAAATGATTACTCATTCCATATACAGGTCCTACTTCTTGCTATTAGTGCTACATACCATTTCTTTTTCCCAGAGGCAGTCATTTCACCAGTTAGGACCAGATTAAAGACCGTAGACCAGGCATGTTAAAAGTCTCGGCCAGTTCGATGATCCGAGCCCAGTAACGGTGCCTCTGAGGGACTAAGAATCCCAGCTGCAGCAAGCTGAACAGCTCTACAAGCTGCACATGTTCTGTGCCCTTGTAACTGTGTGGGGTGGAGACACAGTGCAGTTGCCGCAGGAAGAAAGAACGCATGAAGTCCTGCAACATCAGAAAGTTAGTCAAAGATCGTGAGAATGCCAACTGAGGATGTGCAGTCCTGCAGCGTTCAGAGATTCAGAGATCCCAGGTGTCTTGAGTGGTGCTCGGGGGCCACAATACATAGTTTTTGCCACAGTACCTGTGGGGCCGTATAAAAATGGAACAAGGGCCACAATTGGCCTGCGGGCCGCACTTTGGACATACCTGCTTTAAATGATTCAGTTTCTGTTTTTGGTAAGCTCTGTATACCATGTGCGGTTAGCTTTATGCTCCCCAATTAGAGTTTATTACAGTGTGACAAAGACTCACTGAAAAAACACATACCACACCTCTTTCATTGTGCATTGTTCAGTCTAGAATGATGTGGTATAACGTTTTTTTATTTTCTTTTAAGGAGGATTCCGAGGTGGACGAGGAGGATTTGGTGGCGGTGGTGGTGGGGGCTTCAGAGGAAGAGGAGGAGGAGGTCGTGGCTTCAGAGGTAATTGAGTGGTCATATAACCCAGTTTTGTCTTGTATTAATGGGAAATTTAGGCTTGTTTAAAAAAAAAAAAAAAAAAAAAATGCATTAAGTATGGCCCAAACGTTTTTGGCCATTCCTCTCATATGGCTCGCAGAAGTGCACTTATTTCTGCACTCCTGTGACCCAGATTCAGCTAAAGTCAGCAGACGTCACTGAGCCAGTCCAGGCTCTGCAACTGCTCCCGCACCCTCTACAATCAAGCAGTGGAGGAGCAGAGAGCTGATGACTGATGTAGACCAAGAACTGAGTGATCATTGGTCATGTGACTGCTCATTTCTTGGTCTTAGAGCCAGCGGGGGGCAGCTGCAGCATTGGATTGATGCTGCAGCCACATAGCGAAGTATGTATGTTTATTATTTTAAAATCCTACACTTCTTTTTTAAGGTCCCAATTTCATATTTGCAACTGCGGTCATATGACAGGCAGCAGACGCAAAGAAGCAATTCTGTTTTCAGAACTACATTGTGTAAGGGTAGTTCTTGCACCCTTGTCATATCCAGATGAAGTGCACACTGTCTTTTAGTTATCCTATCAAATGGTCCTGAAGTAGTTAAAGCATTGATGCCATGAACCCCGAGTGCAGTAAGAATACTTGCACTGGTAGGTCTCTTCACAGGAGGAGGTGGTGATGATGGTCTCATGTTGACAAAATCAAGTAGTTTAAATGAAGCTCTTGCTAATTTTTTTGGCCTTAAAATTTAAAATTTAATTCTGTAAAGCAAGTGGAGTAATGTCTAAAAATGACTTTTATTTCTTTTTCTACTAACTTTGAGTTCAGCTTTAAAGATGATCTTTTGGTTTTTTTCCCTGTAAGATGCAGGATTAATAGGACTGTATATTGTGGTGGTGTTTTTTTGTTTTTTTGACTAGCAAAAGTGTGCCAATTCATTGAATAGGCTATATTCAGAAAATGTATGTTGTGTAGTGGTAGTGAGTGAACTAGTGAAATTGGTGTGGTGGCAACAAGCAAATGAGCGGGCATTGGTGAAGTGACGGCGGCTGACTGTATGATGGCACAGTGCTGGTGAAGTGAGCATTGAAGCAGTGGCAGCTAGTGAGGTGTGCATTGCTTCAGTGATGGTAAGTGGTATTGTGTGCAGTTATGATGTTGGTAGGCAAGGCATGTAGATATGGGTTGATGCAGATGTGGTTGTAAGAGCAAGGGTGAAGGTGTACAGCCACAGTAATAAAAACATTCCCCCTATTTCACCCTGGAACTACGGGGGAAACTAAAAGGCAATTTTCTTCCTATGTTACTCTTTTAAAACCACTGTAGGATGTACTTTTTGCAGATAACACAGCTCTCATATGTGTATTTAGCGGTTTGCCTGGAGTTTAGATTTAATGTACATACTATCAATGTTTAATATGAATAAAAATAAACCGCTGTGCTGTACTGCTTCATGCCTCAATACAAGTCTGAGGCAGCCATCTGGTTGAAAACAACAATGCACTCCTTATATGGCTGACCTTATCTCAATAGTTAGTGTATGTATAACCAAAAACGTTTTCATTGTTTTTAGTTTTGGATATCAAAGAGAAGGGTTAACACTTCTGACAGGTTATTGTTCCCGGTCTGTGTCGCACTGGGGAGATTTCTCTTCACTTCCTGGCCTAGTGATACAACAGGAAATAAAAGGAAATCTCCCTAATTTGTTCGGATTTCCATCCTTGGCAGTTAGCACTAAAACATTTCCCCTCCTCATCTTTGGCTAATCTACAAATTTCTATATTTAAGAGAATAACCAAAATATGGAAAATCAGGCTTGTAGAAAAATGGGTGCCTCATCAAACCAGTATACCCAAATAATCACTGCAATAATAATTTAAATTATTTGCTTGCTAGAAATACCTTATACTTTGCACTTAAAGTGTAAGTAAATTCAAAACCAAACTGACGTTACAAACAAAACCAAAGTGACGTTACCCATAGACCTCCTATGGGACTTCCATTGTCGGCTACCTCTCTTGCACACTTCCACTTGAAGCCACCGCTGATGCTGGGACTAGAATGGAGTGGCTGCAGAAAAGGTAAGTACAGTGATTTTTGCTTTACATGGCATGATAGAATAGGGCTGAGAATAGGTATAGAGTTGGTTAGCGTTTGACTTCCACTTTAAAAATGGTCTTAAAATAACTAACCGGATGTTTTCTAAATGGAATCTAAACACACAAGTGCATGAAAATAACGATTATTTAATTTTAGATGTATTGTTGCTCACAGTATATATTTTTTTTTTTTATCTCCTCTACAGGGGGTCGGTAGTGTATGTGCTTTGAAATCCGGAAATGGTTGTTGCCTTTTGGAAACCTCATTTGTGAAAATATCTTTGGAAATGCAGCCTCCTGTTTTTTTTTATTTTTTTACATTCTTGGTAAAACCTTAACCACACATCGTAAGGATGAGAACCATGGCGTTGTTCTCTCAATGACTCATTCTTAGTGTGTGTACATACAGGGACATTGTGGACCTAAATCAGTAATGTCAATAAACCCAGAGGTCTTTCGTGGATTGATAAGGTTTCCTCTGAAGATTTTTTTTTTTTTGTTTTATAGAGCGGATTTTATCAATATTCATGGTTTTTGCCATATGCTAAACAGTGTATGTAAATATTGGAACATTGTATTGCTAAAAGGTGCTAAGCCAATAAAATGTTTCTACTACTTATTACACTTGTTTTGTATTACACAAATGGTTTTTAACAGGCAGTCATAGTTATTTTTTTCCCCTCTAACACCACACACCCTGTAATTCCCATTCCTCTTTTTGTGAGAGTATTGAGTGACATTCAAAAAAGGACACCACAATGTTCTGCAGCTCTTGATGCTGTGCAGTGCATGTTTATGATGTACATGTTTTTAATCCAAAATATCAAAGCCTCTGCTAGGCATACGCCTCCTTGGACACCACTTTTTCTCCTATGGAAGTGTAACCTTTTCACTGCCATTGCTGGCTTTCACTCCAAAAAACGACTGCCAGCTTTCTGTCTAGTAGTATTAAGCTGCCAGATTTGCTGCATAGCTGCTGGATGGCCGAGCAACTAGCATTTTTAGGAGGTCACTAGAGGCTACCTCCATTTTTAGGAAAGTCTTACTTTTGTTGGTTATGCAAGCAATAGTATTTGTCAAACATGATCACATTTAGTTTTAAAAATAGCTTATACCTTAGTAGTTTTGTCATGTGACCGCACAGCCTTCCTTATGGTTCCCCTTCACCATGGGGGGTTGGTGTCCGTTTACAAAGTCATAAACTGGAAACACAGTATACATGAATTCACAAAGTCCCACATAGTGTAATAAAGCCCAAATTCAAATCCTACCTGCTCACTGCCAATGCTGTATGAGCAGCTTCAGTTTAACTCTAACAGGTGACAGTGGTTCCCAGCAGGCCAACATACACTAACTACTGTGTTGATTGTTGGCAAGCATGCATAGGCACAGAGCCCTGTGACTCCTTTGAGGAGAAGCGTTGATACACAAACTAACTACGCCAGCACAGATTTGCTTTAGTGCTTGGCATTTTCAGAATTGCATCGGAAATTTAATCTTTTGTATTTTTCTCATGCTAAAATTATATTGTTTCATAAGAGTACAGTCAATTTCTGTAGACCAATATGACTCATAAGGCTGATTTATTTTATTATTATAATACAGGATTTATATAACGTTAACAGTTTGTGCAGCGCTTTACAACATATGGGCAGACAGTACATTTACAAAACGGTTCAATACAGGAGAAATCTGAGGGCCCTGCTTGTTCGAGCTTACAATCTAGGAGGGCGGGTCAAGCGATACAAAATGTACATAAATGCAGGCTAGCTGTGGTTGCATGCATTTTTTCCACGATGCCCCTTTTCTACTGGATCAGTCAGCACCACCTAAAGTTGACCGTTTAGCTCCTCCCGAATCTGCTTATCTATCAGTGACTCCATTGGTGATCCTTCTTTAACCAGTTGCCAACCACGCACTGTAGCTTTAGTGCTACAGTGCGGGTCGGCTGTGCAGAATCACGTGTGTATATGTTTGTATACATATATATGTGTGTGTGTGTGTGTGTGTTTGTTTATATATATATATATATATATATATATATATATATATATATATAAAATATTATAATTATTCTCTACCGGGTAGAGAGCGCGCTACTTGTGCTTTGATTAATCCCAGCACAAGCCGATGCCAGGCCAATGGATGACCATCGGCACCCGATGATGGGCGAGGAGGCAGATGGGACAGCTCTGCCAATGTAAACAATGCAGAGCTCTGTCCTGTCATTCAAAGCAGGAAATAAAATCCAGCACATCCGTGAAAACACCACATAGTAAACACAAAAACACTGGTTAGGGACACCTTTAACCCTTTGATTGCACTAGATGTTTAACACCTTCCCAGCCAGTTATTAGTACAGTGACAGTGTATATTTGTAGCACTGATCACTGTATTAATATCACTGGTTCCCAAAAAGTGTCAGATCGTCCGCTGCAATATTACAGTCCTGCTATAAGTCGCTGATCGCTGCTATTACTAGTATAAAAAAAAAAACAGTATATATACCATAGTTTGAAGACTCTATAACTGTTACACAAACCAATCAATATACACTTGCTGGGATTTCTCTACCAGAAATATGTAGCAAAATACATATTCGCCTAAATTTATGAAGAATTTAGATTTTAACATTTTTTTTATTGGATATGCTTTATAGCAGAAAGTAATTTTTTTTTTTTTTTTTTATGTTTTATAGAGCAAAAAATAAATGCAGTGGTGATCAAACACCACCAAAAGAAATCTCTAGTTGTGAGGACAAAAATGGCATACATTTTATTTGTGTACAGCATTGCATGACTGTGCAGTTTTCAGTTAAATTAACGTAGTGCTGTATAGCAAACAATGGCCTGGTCATGAAGGGGGATAAATCTTCCGAAGGTCAAGTGGTTAAAAGATAAGTTCATTTTTTTTTTTATAGTAAAGTAATAAATGCACGTTTTTGCTGATGCCATGCAGGTGTCCTGCAGACTGTCTGTGTGAAGTTTGATAGGAAGGCTCAATGAACTACCACAGGACCATGGTAGGTAATTAAGAACTATAAGCCGACACCCGCAAATGATGTCATGACTCGCAGTTCATTCATTTACAGAGTTCTGTGAATAAATTACGTGGCAGTGTGGGCGGAGCCCCTTGCAGTTGCTCTATTTTTTAAAAATTATTTTTATTGAAATTTTCATAATAAAGTTACAAACATTAAAAGGGAGGTGTCAACAGTAAGCACTACAATGCACCAGTGAACAATGCAGCTCCATTAATTGTGTAAAAACAAAAACAAATTAGTCATGCCTTAAAACTATTTTAATTTAACATTCCAACCTTCTGGCTTTAAGTAACACTTAAAATAAACAAAGAAGACTCTAGTCAGTTGCAACTGTTTTTGCAGATCAAGGAGAGGAAAAAATATGGAATCACTCAATTCTGAGGAAAATATTATGGAATCACCATGTACTTTGCAGTTCTAAAACATCTGCATCAGATTACATCCTGAAAAATGAGGTCATCATCACCAAACATCCTTAAAATTGATGGAATAAGAAAAGTGTTCAAAATCTCCATATAAACGTGTGCATTTATTGACTATTTAATTACTGTCATCTACCTTGTACCTTTACCTGACCTGCAACCCCATATCAATGATTGCAGAAAATTGCATGTTTTCTTCAGGTGTCTTCATACATTTCATTGGAATGTCACCAAACAAAAGTTCCAGCATCATCACCCTGCCCAATGCAGATTGGTGATTCATCACCGAATATCACTTTCATCCAGTCATCCACAGTCCATGTGTTACGTACCTGACGATGGAGTTTGTCTTGTGCAGGGAACAACCGCTCTTGCGCACCCGATTCAAGGACCCCTGGTAGTGTAGACAGAGGCCCGAGAGTGCGGGATGGCACGAGGGCTGGATGGTCACTGATGCTGTAGTGAGGTTCCAGGAAGTCGTGCAGACAGAAGAATGGTCGTACAGGCAGGGTCGGCAACAGGCAGGCAGAGAGGTACAAAAGGATTAGGCAGGCGGATCGTCAAGTTCAGGCAAAGGTTCGTTAACGGGCGGGCAGCGGAGGTACAGAGGAGTAGACAAGCGGATGGTCGTGGATAGCCGGGGTCGGTGCAGGTAGCGGACAACAGGTCAAGGCAAGCCGGGTCAACAGGAAACAGATGAACACAGGAACAGGTAGGGAGCTGAGGCCCACAGGTCTGGAACGCTGTAGAACGAGCAGCAGTTCAGTGCAGGAGTCCCAGGGTTTAAATAGGCGCCGTTTCCGGCACGGGAGCGCGCGCACCACCGCGGAAACGGCCAGAATCACTGGCAAGGCTATTTTACTAACACCATGACTGCTTTTCTTTAACCCACTGTCACCTTGTTTTTTTTTCTGTTTAGTGTTAATGATGGTTTTCGTTTGGCTTTTCTGGATGTAAATCCCATTTCCTTTAGCCAAAGTTTGGTCACAGACATTGACTCCATTTTCTGTCCGTTTGTTTTGTTGAGCATTTTCTGTTTTTAAGGCATATTGCTTTGTTTTCTAACTTGATGCTTTGATGTCTTCCTTGGTCTACCAGTTCGCTTTCCTTTAACAACCTTCCCATTTTATTTGTACCAACGAAAACCATTATTAACCCCTGAACAGAAAAACCGAGGTTACAGTGGGCTAAAGAAAAGCAATCATGGACTGTGGATGAAAGTGATGAATCACCAATCTGCACTGGGCAAGGTGATGATGCTGGAACTTTTGGTTGGTGCCCTTCCAATGAAATGTATGACGACTGCCTGAAGAAAACATGAAAATTTTCACAATTATTGATAATATGGAGTTGCCTGTCAGGTAAAGGCACGTGGACATGATTAAATCTTCAATAAATGCACAAGTTTATATGGAGATTTTGGACACTTTTCTTATTCCAGCAATTGAAAGGATGTTTGATGATGATGACCTAATTTTTCAGGATGTAATCTGATGCAAATGTTTGTTTTAGAACTGCAAAGTGCATGGTGATTCCATAATATTTTCCTCAATTGAGTGATTCCATATTTTTGCCTCTGCTTGATCTGCAAAAACAGTTGCAACTGAATACATTTTTATTTATTTTTTTAACAGTTTCTTAATGCCAGAAAGTTGTAATGTTAAGTGAAAATAGTTTTGAGGCATGTCCTGATTTTTTTTTTTTTCTACACACATTTAAACAATTGAATGAACATTTTTCAAGAGTGATGATTCCATTCTTTTTGCCATGGGTTGTAAAGAGGTAAATAAAGCATACATTTACAGAGTCAAAATCGCATCACTCCAGGGATATCAACAGGCATTGGGGCCAGGTGCTCTGCAAGGCCTGCATATAGTTACATTTTGCCCACAGTATAAACTTTTAACCAATAAGCAGTTACTCCAAAGTGGTAGAACTATCATTCATCCAACCGCCCCACACCTTTTCATATTTAGTTGGTACCCCTCTACTAAGATATGTAGCTTTGTTCAGTGGTAAGGTATTATTTATCAACTCCTTCCAAGCCTCAATGGTAGGGGCCACTGGCTTCTACAATGACAGAATGATTATTTTACATGCATAATACAGGAGTAGGGTAAGGAGAGTCCGGATCACCTTTTTGGGCGCCAACGGGTCCACCAGTCCCAACAAACAGACTGCTATGGAAGGTCTGATGGTAATCGTCGTAACTGATTTGATGCAGTCCATAACCTCCGCTCAAAACTGCTGGATCGCTGTGCAATGCCAGAAAATGTGCAGCACACCTCCAACAGTTTAAGTGGAATGAAAAGATTCTCGCAAGTTTAGCTGGAGTGTAATATATTCTATGGAGAAATTTGAATTTTATCAGGTGATCCTGTATGGACACCAGTCTAGAAATGGTAGTGTTCCACACATCGTCCCAGTCATCACTATCAAGCTGCAGGAAGCCTGACAACCAGGCAGTGCGACAGGAGGCCAGAACCTTAGTAATATCTATAAAATTGTTTATAAATAGACAGAGCTTTAGGGAGGTCTTGGTCTCTAAGCATTCCAGATCACCAACCTGCACATCGATGTTAGAGAACACAAACTGAGCAGAAAAAGTGTGCCTAAACTGGAGGTAGTGAAATAAGTGCGAGTTAGGGAGCTGGTACCTGCGTTTAAGCTCCTCAAACATCAACTGCATCCATTACGGACTACTGAGCCCACTGTCTTGATCCCATATCTCGTCCAAATAATGGAGTCAGGATAGGAGAATAAACTAAGGCAAGTGGGGGTTATGCCACAATGGTGTATAGAGAGACACAACACTGTCTTGGAGTTCAGCTTTCCTGGTCAATTCCCATGCCTTAATGACAGATTGGCATTGACCCCATACAGGGCTGTGTTTTTGGAAAGTGACATCTAGTACAGGGAACTTCCCATACTGCTATCACAGTGAGAGAGGGTAGTGGCTGCAGCATTAAAAATTAGTGGAACATATAACATGTTCCCAAAGGTGAACTTGTCCTTTTTAAATTAGTATGATTTATTTCCCCAGTTCCAAAAGGCAGTTACACCCCAAGCAAATACGCTTTAGCCTAGGTTCACACTGAGTGCGGGAATGAAATGGTGAAACCTGCACATATGCCTGTAAAATTGCTGCTGAAATCGGGACTGACATGCGGGAATGAACTCTGCTGAACTCGCACCATTTCATTCCCGCACTCAGTGTGAACCTAGGCTCATAGTGAATCTAAAGCACAAGACACAGCTGTATGCACGTATAAAGGCTGTGTCAATGGCGCCGAACTGAGAATTCTAATGGTGACTTTTCTCTTGGAAACCCAAAGGGATAAAAGGAGCCTGGGTGTTTATGCACTGTCAAAAACTGCTATACCATAGTACTGTGTTTTCTAGCGATTATTAAAAAAAAAAAAAAAAGAAAATTTTATTTGGGTGCCATTAAAAGATGATCCCAGGAGTAGATTTTTATGAAGGAGTAAGTTGTGTCACATTCCAAGCTGTTTGATAATAGGGGCATGTGATGGAATTAAGCTCTCTAGAAAAGAGGCTCTGAATGAAAACTAAGCAGTTTATTGTGAATACGCCAAGTTCTGTGCTGGTCTTTGTTCAGTTAACAAGCTTTGCTCAACACAAACCTGTGGTACGAATCCTGTCCGTTATTCAAGCAGTTTAATGCTCAAGCAGCCCATGAAATAATGACCTGGAATACTGGTGGACAGTCGGTACACTGAGACACATCCATGAGAACAAAAAGAAAAACTTGCAATGGACAAAACATCGACATCCTCCTGGGCTGAGACGGTGAATGGTTCTGCTGTCCCCACTGAGGTTCATTCTGTGTTTTCCCAGCATGAACATAATATTGTTGCAGCCTATCTAATAACAGCAGGTATGATTTGTCCTTTAAGACTTTGGAGATTTAGGTAATTTTCATATTTGTCCGTATGGTACGTACTATATTTGAGAAATATTTATAATTTGAATAATGGAAACATGTCAGAGGAGACATGGAAACTGCCAATGCTAACCTCTCCTTAAAATTCTTGTTTACTGGCACGCATTGCGCCAATATTGTGAGTCACTAACCCAGAACACGCAGATATATAGACTGCTGACTCTTATCCAGCTTTTCTGTTTTGCATACTTGTTCAGGGTCACCCAAATGGCATTGTAGACATAGGGTCAGCATAGCAGCCAGGGAAACCGAGTGTCCAAGAGGTCAGCAATGTCATTTGAAATTAAATGGATGGGCCTGTGGTTTTTTTTTTTCAATCTTAAAATCTTTAGGTTTACTTTAAAGCTGTGGTGCTCAACCCCAGTCCTCAAGTACCCTCAACAGGCCATGTTTTTGGAATTTCTCTTAAAATAAAAATAGCTGTCCCAAATACCAAGCCATTGACTCTGATTTAAAACCCCTGTGCAAGATAAAGGAAAGCCTGCAAACATGGCCTGCTGGGGGTACTTGAGGACTGAGGTTGAGAACCACTGCTTTAAAGGAGACTGAATTTTTAACATATATTTGCTATTCCAAGCTGGGGTTTGCTATGTACAGGTCAGTAAACAGCACTTTAGGAATGCTTCATAAATTCTATTTTTTTATATCAGAAGATAGGTGACTAAGCCACTTCCACTAGGCACGTGCAGCTTACTTATACATACTGTAGAACACCAAATTTCCCAAATAACGTTTTTTTTATCACTAGAATTGTGAATAAATGAAAAAACTGTTGGATTTTGGGTATGTTTCCATGATTTGTGCAGTTTATATTAAATGTTTCACGTTTATTTTCTATGAGCCCGTGCCACATATCTCATTTTTGTTCACACAGGGGTAATAAGCATTTTAAGCAACATTGTGGTTCTGGGAATTTTTGTAAAATACAAGGAGCTTCGAACAGCGACCAATGCTATCATCATCAATCTGGCATTTACTGATATTGGTGTCAGTGGAATTGGTTATCCTATGTCTGCTGCTTCCGACCTTCATGGAAGTTGGAAATTTGGAAATGTAGGATGCCAGGTATTGAATATTTTGGACACATTTAATTATGTATCTTGGACACACTTTTCTGGATTTGTTCCCTTGCACATATATCTTGATTTTGTTAAGTTTTATATGATCACAACCACTTTATCCAAGCGCATCCTTGACTCTGAATATAATGAGGCAAATTAATGTTACCCAAAAGCAAAAGAAAGTGCATGCCACACTAAAACATTCCATTGCTGGGTTTTATCTTTGATTTAATAGGCAATTTGCCCAGCATTTGCCATTTTTACCAAGATTTTCACATTCCCTTTTCTCCTACGTTCACTGACAGACGCAGCTCTTCATGACTTTGTGGGGTTTTATGTTCGTCTTACCAGGAGTTAACTAGGCAGGGAAAAGAATTCAGCTGGCCCCTCCCCTGGGGGCCGTCCTCTTTTCCTACATTAAAACCCACCCTCACAGAGGAGCTCTCCAGTTTCAATGCCTAGTTTGCAAGGAGTTGACCTGGCTTCCCTATGGGAACTGCGGTCCTATTGTGACCATTTTTCTTTTTTATTTTCTTTTTTCTGCAATCAAGATGATCTGCTATCAAGAAGCCGGTCGGGGCATCGAGGGTCTTCGTGCTCTGTACTTTCCCCGACCTGGCCAACATGATGCGAAGCCGTCCCCAACACAGGGACCCGCCGCATCTTACCCGTTCCGTGCGGGTGGCCCGGGGCGAGATCCCCCATTTTGGTTCCCTTCCCGATTCGTTCGGCAGGGTGACCCTGGGCCTGCAGCGACCCCCCGCCAAGGGTGGAAAGTCTGCATCCGGGTGGCTACCATGGCGTCGGACTGGTAAGTGAGCGCTCTGCCTCCCTCCCCACATGGGGAGTGAGAGGGCCCGACGTCCGCGAATGCAATTTTTTCTCTGCTCCTGTAGCTGTCCAGGGTAGCCACCGGGTGGGAATCAGCCTCTCATCTTGCCCCCTGCCACCCCCCACCCCCCTGCCCAGCGCTGTACCTTCGTTCAGCCTTCCCGTCCAGCATCGCCATGCGGTCTTTGGCCGCCATTTTGCGGCGGACCGCCGCCATTTTGCCGTAGCCGCTGACATTTTCAGTCTATGGGGCTTTCCCTCTAGCGCTTGGAGCAGCCTCTAGCGCTCGGAGCGGTACTGCAAGTTGCCTGGGAGGTGTGTTCACCCTCTAGTGCTTCCTGGCGGCCATCTTCACTGCATGCTCTGCATTCTACACGTGGCTGCAGCTTCTTCTTCTCCCTGAAAACGGCGGCTGACAGAGGCAGTTCTTCGTGCACATCTTACGTCTCGTACGTCACTTCTACCGGCGGTCCTTCGTGATCTCCCACTTGTGTGGAGGGTCCGTTGAACGTCATGGCGAGGCTCGCGATCTCCGACGAGGTTCGCGATCTCCCTTTCGGGGTATCTGACTTTTACAGTCGCCGATGCCGTTTTACCGCCGCCAGGCGGCGTTTTACCGCCGGTTTCTGGCGTACCGCTACGACCTGCCCTTCCGACTTGCTTCCATGTCGCGACCCGTCCCCCCACCCCCCACCGTCCCCCGTTCTACTCTCCGACTAAGGGTGGGCCACCGATGGGACCTGTCGATGTCCTCGTCTCTTTTTTAACGTAA
>BLSH010005540.1:827335-841604 GCA_018402905.1 Glandirana rugosa | reverse complement strand
GGGTGGGTGCTAAACAGATGGTGGGGGGGAGTATTTTGTGACCTGGCAGCGCTGTGGGCATTGCACATCGCCCACAGCGCTGCAGCGTGTCCTCTCTCCCCCCTCTCTCCTCTCACACTGCACCGATCGGTGCGGAGAGGAGAGAGAAGCCGGCGGAAGCGCCGGCTTGTTTACATGTGATCGCGCCGTCATTTGACGGCGCGATCACGTGGTGAAAGGCCGCGCACAGCGGCCATTCATCACGATCCGTGATCAGTCGGGTCCCCCGGACCCGACGGTCACGGATGTTCCCGTGTGCGTGCCCCAGGGGGCGCGCGGGAACCGCGATTCTGGGAGGACGTCAATAGACGTCCTCCCAGAATTAAGCAACCGCCCTGTAGACGTCAATTGTCTATAGGGCGGTTGTTAAGCGGTTAAAGGTTAAGTTCACCTTTGATCACTTTTTATTTTTCTAAATTCCAGCTCCCCTATATTACCAATATAGCATTCATGTAATTTTTTTGCAAAAATATCAATGCTTTCCATTAAATCTACAGACACTTACCTTATTGCCCTCCATCCATGTTTCCAGACGTTTCCACTCGTCTTGCCTTCACACAGACTATAGGTAATGACACAGGAAGGAGTTGAACAGCTGACCTCATTAGCACACAGCTGGCATCATCCACCTTCCTACCTACCGCCCACTCCCAGGTGCATGTTTTATAAATGAGATGCAATCAATCAGTGATCACCCTTCTCACTAAATTCACAATATACAATTAGATTGAATAGTGTATGGCCACGTTATACACCTAAAATTACTAGTTGCGCTTTCAGTGCCATTAATTGTTAACGGCACACCAAACACAGAAGCAAACACACATTTTGCCATGGGAAAAAACGAGGGGCAAGTGCTACAAAACGTATAGTAAAAAACACAACCCACAAAACGCTAAAATGTCTCATTAACTACATGTAGTGCAGCCAATAGAAATCAACAGGCTGCCTTATGCGTGTCACAGGAAAAACCGAGACACAAAACGTTCGCTCCCACTATGCAAGATGTAAATGGGGCCTGAAAGTGAAATTGGTGCGATAACACAATAACAATGAGGCTCCATTCACATCCACCAATGGATAAACGTCCACAACCAGTATGCCTCAATTTTGTAACAAAGTAGTATCAAAAGAAGATCATAAACAACGAGAGGTGGGACCTCTCTCTCCAAATAAACTCCAAAAACGATTTTACAGAAAAACACTACTCACGATCAGCACGTCTCTGTTAGTTGCTTGTGTCTTCAGAAGAGTGGCTGTGCTTTCTTCAACAGTGTTAATTTTATAGTCAAAAATATTTTCGTTAAATTAACGCTTAGTAGACTAAAATACGACTAAAATAATTCATATGACTAAAATGGTAAAGCAAAATGGCATTTTAGTCAAAAGATTATGACTAAATCAAAATTTGAGGCCAAAATTAACACTGGTTATATATCACAACGGCTAAATCTGAGTCTCTAGTGCATGTTCAAACCTTAATACCATAAATAACATGTTATTATATTTTTACTCCAGTAGTATATAAGGAATTTGGAAATTCTAGAGCAGTGGTTCTCAACCCCTGTCCTCGGGACCCACTAACAGGCCAAGTTTGCAGGACAACTGAAATACATCACAGGTGATATAATTTGCTGCTCAGTGATTGCAGTATTCTAGTCTGCATCTCCCCAAGGCAATACTTAAAATGTGGCCTGTTGGTGGGTCCCGAGGACTGGAGTTGAGAACCACTGTTCTAGAGAAATGTCTAAATAATGCATTACAATTTAACTAAACCCATTTGTTTTAGTCAACTAAAATATACTGGGGATTTTAGTTGACTAAAATACTACTGAAGCATTTCAGATGACTAAAATTCGACTAAAACTAAAATGGTATTGTAGTCGAAAGACTAGGACTAAAACGAAATCGAAATTCAAATGAATTTGAATGAATTCAAAATGAACACTGTTCTTAAATTGTAAGTACACCTTCATCTGTAGGGTGAACTTACACGGGACTCCCATCCCCCCCCCCGCCCGCTGACCTGGAGCGCGGCGATCTCCTGTTCTGAGCCCTGCTATAGCCGCGTCAATGGACAAGGGCTTAGAGGACCCCTTGGCTTTCTCTTTTCTTCTTCCTGGGCTACGCGGATTCTGATTGGTCTTCCTGAAGATGCCAAGTACGGTGAAACGTACATCGGAGCGGGGACTCGTCACTTCCTGGTCCCATGTGAGGTTTACCCAGGCCCAGCGCTGAGAACGAGGCATGGAGAGCACGCCAGCGCTAAACCATCACACCTATTCGCACACTCTGTAGAACCCAGGTGCCAGGCCGGGCACTGCTATATGTGAGTGCAATACCAATGTTTTTAATTTGTTTCCAAGTTTTAAATAAACATAGCACACTATAAGCCCTTCTCTATGTCCCTGGTGGAGTGATTATCTCCATAGTTTAGCCGGAGAGACCAGAGGAGTTTGGTGGAAGTATAAGCATCCATGAGGTTTTCAAAAAGCGCTTTTTGACTCCCTGTAATAAGGGGTCAAACACCTCTGGTGAGTGGCCATCCATCCCTAGAGCACTTGTGGTGAAGCAATTGAAGACACACATATGCTGCAAAAGCCCTTGAATATTGTTGTTGGGCGCAGTCACATTGGACTATTTACTTGGGTTTATTCATTGATTTATGTATATGATTGCATTTTTTCACAAGTTTATTGCATATATTTTGTTGCACATGCTATAGAGACACAGGAATTGATCACTTTTTTTTTTTTTATGGTGAAGCGCCATTACGCTTTGATTTTGTAATAAGTCAGTCTTATTTTTAGGTGGCTCTAGATGGTTTATATGAATGATTTATGCAATTGTAGTGCATTATTTAATATTTACCTGCCAAACAAAATTATATTTAAAAAAGTATATATTATTGTCCCTTAACATAATAAATTATTAAATAAATTATAGATAAATAATACCCTATACCCCTTGTACATGCAAAAACAAAAAGACAAAAAATAAGTACAAAATTCTAGGTGCACTCATCGATTTTTGACATTTTATGCTTTGTGGGCCTTTGTCACCAGATGGCTTTAAAGCAAGGATGCAAGTTTGTAAGCATTTTCCTTTTATTATTCTTTGTTCTCTAGGAATTATCGAGAATTAATATTTTCCAATCTATAATGCATTTTTTAGGTTTACTAAAACCAAGATGAGAATGAGATAATGTTTTTGCTTTGTATGCTGTATGAAACCTGTCTGGCAATTCTAAAAAAAAGGCATGGTGAATTTTTATGCTTTGTGTTTATTTGCAGATCTATGCTGGCTTGAATATTTTTTTTGGCATGGCAAGCATTGGATTGCTGACTGTGGTTGCTATTGATCGATACCTGACTATCTGTAGACCTGACATAGGTACTAATTAAGATTAAGTTCTGAATATGAGAGTAGAGATTTAATTAACAGTTCTCAGATTTATGTCTCAGATTTGAAGTAGATGTAAACACAATGAGCTTGGTGTATGAGAGCTTTTGAAAGAACAAACTGTGTCACCTACTACAGCAAGCAACACAAGCAGTATTTAACCACTTGACCTCCGCAAGATATACCCCCTTTCATGACCAGGCCATATTTTGCAATATAATATTGATTGGTTTGCACAAAAGTTATAGGGTCTACAAACTATGGGATATATACTGGAATTTGAAATAATACTTTTTTTTTTATACTAGTAATGGCGACAATAAGCGACTTATAGCAGGACTGCGATATTGCGGCAGGCAATTGGACACTAACTGACACTTTTGTGGGAACCAGTGACACTAATACAGTGATCAGTGCTAAAAATGTGCACTGTCACTGTATAATGACACTGGATAGGAAGGGATTAAACCTCTATGGCGATCAAAGGGTTAAATGTGTGCCTAACCAGTGTTTATGTGTATGTACTATGTGTGCTGTTTTTACTAAGGGATGTGATGGATTTTATTCCTTGCTTTGCAGGTAAAGAAAATCCATCACATCCCCCATGATAGGACAGAGCTCTGCCTTGTTTACAATTGTTTACATAGGCAGAGTTCCATCCTGTGTCTCTCCTCACCGATCAGCGGGATATATATATATATATATGTATACACACATACAACTGTGTGTTTTGCATACACACAGTTGTATGCAAAAGTTTAGGAACCCCTGACAATTTCCATGATTGTCACTTATAAATATTTGTGTGTTTGGATCAGCAATTTCATTTTGATCTATCAAATAAATGAAGGACACAGTAATATTTCAGTAGTGAAATGAGGTTTATTGGATTAACAGAAAATGTCAAAACTAAATTAGACAGGTGAATAAATTTGGGCACCCTTGTCATTTTGTTGATTTGAATACCTGTAACTACTTAGCACTGATTAATTGGAACAAACAATTGGTTTGGTGAGCTCATTAAGCCTTGAACTTCATAGACAGGTGCATCCAATCATGAGAAAAGGTATTTAAGGTGGCCAATTGCAAGTTGTTGTTCTCTTTGACTCTCCTCTGAAGAGTGGCAACATGGGGGCCTCAAAACAACTCTCAAATGACCTGAAAACAAAGATTGTTCTACATCATGGTTTAGAGGAAGGCTACAAAAAGTTATTACAGATATATAAGCTGTCAGTAGCCACTGTGAGGAACATAGTGAGGAAATGGAAGACCACAGGCACAGTTCATGTTAAGGCCAGAAGTTGCAGCCACATAAAATATTGGAGAGGAAAAGGTGAAGGATGGTGAGAACTGTCAAAAACAGCCCACAGACCACCTCCAGAGACCTACAACATCAACTTGCTGCAGATGGTGTCACTGTGCATCGTTCAACAATTCAGTGCACTTTGCACAGGGAGAAGCTGTATGGGAGAGTGATGGGAAAGAAGCCTTTTCTGCATACACACCACAAACGGAGTTGCTTGAGGTATGCAAAGGCACATTTGGACAAGCCAGCTTCATTTTGGAATAAGGTGCTGTGGACTGATGAAACAAAGATTGAGTTATTTGGTCATAACAAGGGGCGTTATGCATGGTGGCAAAAGAACACAGCGTTCCAAGAAAAAACACTTGCTACCCACAGTAAAATTTGGTGGAGGTTCCATCATGCTGTGGGGCCAGTGCCGGTACTGGGAATCTGGTTAAAGTTGAGGGTCACCCCAGTCCCCAGACCTGATTATCATTGAACATCTGTGGGGTGATTTGAAGTGGACTGTCCATGCTCGGCAACCATCAAACCTAACTGAACTGGAGATGTTTTGTAAGGAGGAATGGTCCAAAATACATTCATCCAGAATCCAGACACTCATTACAGACTATAGGAAGCGTCTGGCTGTTATTTCTGCTAAAGGAGGCTCTACTAAATATTGATGGGATTTTTCTGTTGGGGTACCCAAATTTATGCACCTGTCTAATTTTGTTTTGATGCATTTTGCGCATTTTCTGTTAATCCAATAAACCTCATTTCACTACTGAAATATTACTGTGTCCTTCAGTTATTTGATCAAAATGAAATTGCTGATCCAAACACCCAAATATTTATCAATGACAATCATGGAAATTGTCAGGGGTTCCTAAACGTTGGCATACAACTGTGTGTGTGTGTGTATATATATATACGTAATTCTGCACAAAACGGCCATCCTGTAGCAGTAAATCTGTTATGGAGCAGTCGGGAAGGGGTTAAAGTACAGTATCTCACGAAAGTGAGTACACGCCTCGCATTTTTGTAAATATTTTATTATATCTTTTCATGTGACAACACTGAAGAATTAACACTTTGCTACAATGTAAAGTAGTGAGTGTACAGCTTGTATAACAGTGTAAATTTGCTGTCCTCTCAAAATAACTCAACACACAGCCATTATTGTCTAAACCACTGGCAACAAAAGTGAGTACACCCCTAAGTGAAAATGTACAAATTGGGCCCAATTAGCCATTTTCCCTCCCTGGGGTCATGTGACTCTTTAGTGTTACAAGGTCTCAGGTGTGAATGGGATCAGGTGTTTTAAATCTGGTGTTATCGCTCTCACTCTCTCATACTGGTCACTGGTAGTTCAACATTACACCTTATAGCAAAAAAACTTTCTGAGGATCTAAAAAAAAAAATTGTTGCTCTACATAATGATAGCCTAGGCTATAAGAAGATTGCCAAGACCTTGAAACTGAGCTGCAGCACGGTGGCCAAGACCATACAGCGGTTTAAAAGGACAAGTTCCACTCAGAACAGGCCTCGCCGTGATCGACCAGAGAAGTAGAGTGCACATGCTCAGCGTCATATCCAGAGGTTGTCTTGGGGAAATAGAGGTATGAGTGCTACCAGCATTGCTGCAGAGGTTGAAGGGGTGGGGGGGTCAGCCTGTCAGTGCTCAGACCATACGCCGCACACTGCATCAAATTGGACTGCATGGCTGTCGTCCCAAAAGGAAGCCTCTTCTAAAAATGATGCACAAGAAAGTCCGCAAACAGTTTGCTGAAGACAAGCAGACTAAGGACATGGATTACTGGAACCATCTCCTGTGGTCAGGGCTGGTGCAAGGATTTTTGACACCCTAAGCGAAACCCCCTTTTCCCTGCCCAGCCTGATCAGTGCCAATGAATTGCAGCCTGATCAGCGCCCATCAAATGCAGCCTCTCCAGCGCCCATCAAATACAGCTTCACCAGCGCCAATCAAATACAGCTTCACCAGCGCCAATCAATACAGCCTCACCTGTGCCCATCATATACAGCTTCACCAGCGCCAATCAATACAGCCTCACCTGTGCCCATCATATACAGCTTCACCAGCACCAATCAATACAGCTTCACCTGTACCCACCAAATACAGCTTCACCTGTACCCACCAAATACAGCTTCACCTGTGCCCATCAAATACAGTTTCACCTGTGCCCATCAAATACAGCTTCACCTGTGCCCATCAAGTACAGCTTCACCTGTACCCACCAAACACAGCTTCACCTGTACCCACCAAATACAGCTTCACCTGTTCCCATCAAATACAGTTTCACTTGTGCCCATCAAATACAGCTTCACCTGTGCCCATCAAATACAGCTTCACCAGCACCAATCAATACAGCTTCACTTGTACCCACCAAATACAGTTTCACCTGTGCCCATCAAATACAACTTCACCTGTGCCCATCAAATACAGTTTCACCTGTGCCCACCAAATACAGTTTCACCTGTGCCCATCAAATACAGCTTCACCTGTGCCCATCAAATACAGTTTCACCTGTGCCCATCAAATACAGCTTCACCTGTGCCCATGAAATACAGCTTCACCAGCACCAATCAATACAGCTTCACTTGTACCCACCAAATACAGCTTCACTTGTGCCCATCAAATACAGTTTCACCTGTGCCCATCAAATACAGCTTCACCTGTGCCCATCAAATACAGCTTCACCTGTGCTCATCAAATACAGCTTCACCTGTGGCCAGGCGCCCCTAGGCAGCAGTGCGCCCTAGGCGGCCGCCTACTTCGCCTAGTGGTAGAGCCGGCCCTGCCTGTGGTCTGATGAGACCAAGATAAACGTAATTGGTTCAGATGGTGTCAAACGTGTGTGGCAGCAACCAGGTGAGGAGTACAAAAACAAGTGTGTCTTGCCTACAGTCAAGCATGGTGGTGGAAGTGTCATGGTCTGGGGCTGCATGAGTGCTACTGGCACTGGGGAGATACAGTTCATTGAGGGAACCATGAATGCCAACATGTACTGTGACATACTGAAGCAGAGCACGATCCCCTACCTTCAGAGACTGGGTCGCAGAGTAGCATTCCAGCATGATAACGACCCCAAACACACCTCCAAGACAACCACTGCCTTGCTAAAGAAGCTGAGGATAAAGGTAATGGACTGGCCAAGCATGTCTCCAGACCTAAACACTATTGAGCACTCGTGGGGCATCCTCAAATGGAAAGTGGAGGAGCGCAAGGTCTCTAACATCCACCAGCTCCGTGATGTCATCATTGAGGAGTGGTAGAGGACTTCAGTGGCAACCCGTGAAGCTAGGGTGAATTCCATGCCTAAGAGGGTTAAGGCAGTGCTGGAAAATAATGGTAGCCACACAAAATATTGACACTTTGTGCCCAATGTGGACATTTTCAATTAGGGGTGTATTCACTTTTGTTGCAAGTGGTTTAGACATTAATGGCTGTGTGTTGAGTTATTTTGAGAGGACAGAAAATTTACACTGTTATACAAGCTGTACACTCACTACTTTACATTGTAGCAAAGTGTAATTTCTTCAGTGTAATTTCTTCAGTGTTCAGTGATATAATAAAATATTTACAAAAATGTGAGGGGTGTATTCCTATCTGTGGGCAGTATATTCATATCTGTGGGCAGTATATTCCTATCTGTGGGCAGTATATTCATATCTGTGGGCAGTATATTCCTATCTGTGGGCAGTATACTCCTATCTGTGGGCAGTATATACAGTTGTGCTTATAAGTTTACATACCCTGGCAGAATTTATGACTTCTTGGCAATTTTTCAGAGAATATGAATGATAACATAAAAACATTTAATTTCACTCATGGTTAGTGTTTGGCTGAAGCCATTTATTATCAATCAACTGTGTTTACTCTTTTTAAATCATAATGACAACAGAAACTACCCAAATGACCCTGATCAAAAGTTTACATTCCCTACTTCCTAATACCCTGTATTGCCCCCTTTAACATCAACAGCTTGAAGTCTGGTTGGTATTTGTGGATAAGGTTTTTTATCTTCTCAGATGGTAAAGCTGCCCATTCCTCTTGGCAAAAAGCCTCCAGTTCCTGGAAATTCTTGGGCTGTCTTGCATGAACTACACGTTTGAAATCTCCCCAGAGTGGCTCAATAGGTCAGGAGACTGATATGGCCACTCCAGAACCTTCACTTTATTCTACTGTAGCCAATGACAGGTTGACTCGGCCTTGTGTTTTTGATCATTGTCATGTTGGAATGTCCAAGTACGTCCCATGCGCAGCTTCCTGGCTGATGAATGCAAATGTTCCTCCAGTATTTTTTGATAACATACTGCATTCACATAGTTAACAACATTGTCAAAAACTTTATAGGGACACTTTTTTACCAGTAGGCTGAGTCTTAATATAATTAGGGGGCATACGTTTGTAGGTGTTTCACTGCCGAAGTGGAGAAATGCGGCTCTGCGCGTCGCAGCAAAAAGCATGCGTGGCTTGCGCTAAACAGTGGGTGTGGCTTAAAGGGGTGTGGCTCAAAGGGGTGTGGTTCGAGTCTGAGATGAACGAGAGAGAGAAGGCCCAGATCCTACACCACAATACAATATGTGTATTCCAGAAAGTGTAACAATCAGCAGATAAAGATACTCCAAACACCTGGTATTAGCGCTTCAATCATACTGGCACCATGGTTGGTATGGTGTCAGGATGATTAAAGCGCATTATTTCTTATATTACATTGTAATATAAAATTAAATCATTCGACTACCCATAATGCAGAATCAGTGGGAGCCCTGAGCGTGTCACTTGCCATTGTCGCCTACCATCAGATGCAGCTTGTCACCGTCGCCTGCCACCAGATGCAGCTTGTCACTTGCCACCGTGGCCTGCCACCAGATGCAGATTGTCACTTGCCATGGTCGCCTGCTACCAGATGCAGCTTGTCACTTGTCACCGTCACCTGCCACTAGATGCAGCTTGTCACCTGCCACCAGATGCAGCTTGTCACTTGCCACCAGATGCAGCTTGTCACTTGCCACCGTCGCCTGCCACCAGATGCAGCTTGGCTTACTTGTCACTAGATGCAGTTTGTGACACTTTGTCACCACAGATGCAGCTAGTCCATGCTTCTCTGTATTTGTGATTTGCAGTGGCGTCACTAAGGTTTGTATTACCTGGTGCAGTAAAACATGGTGTCACACCCCCTTAATAATTAATCTCCCAATCTAGCCTGCCACCTGCCGCTGTGGAGTGACAACAGGACAGAGCAGTAGACATTTGGCAGGCTAGCACATCGGGCCCTCTCCTGTCTAGACTACCACAATGCCCTGCAGTGCGCTGGGCAGGCTAGTTTCGGGCTCACAGCGAATGGTCACAGTGTGCACCCCAAATCTGCATGCTGTCACTGATAGGGGTGACACCATTGTGTTCGGTTATAAGGGCAAATGGGGGTCCCTGTCCCTAGAGGGGGATGGTGGTGCCTGCCCCCAGGAGGGATGGTGGTCCCTCTCCCCAGGAGGGATGGTGGTCCTTGTCCCCAGGAGATACAGTGGTCCCTGCCCCTAGGAGGGATGGCAGTCCCTGTGCCCCACAGGAGGGATGGCGGTCCCTGTGCCCCAAAGGGGGGATGATGGTCCCTCAGTGTCCCCAGGGGGCGGATGGTAATCCCTCAGTGCCCCCAGGGGAGTGATGGTGGTCCCCTGTGTCCCCAGGGGGCTGATGGTTTTCCCTCAGTGTCCCCAGGGGGCAGATGGTGGTCCCTCAGTGTCCCCAGGGGGCGGATGGTGGTCCCTCAGTGTCCCCAGGGGGCGGATGGTGGTCCCTCAGTGTCCATAGGGGGCAAATGGTGGTCCCTCAGTGTCCCCAGGGGGTGGATGGTGGTCCCCCAGTGGGGACACTGGGTTCCCAGGGGGCGGATTGTGGTCCCCGAGTGTCCCCAGGGGGCGGATTGTGGTCCCCCAGTGTCCCCAGGGGGAGGATGTGGTCCCCCAGTGTCCCCAGGTTGCGGTTGTTGGTCCCTCAGTGTCCTCACTCTGTGTCCCTGTGACTCACTGTGTGATCTGCCAGAGTCTGGAGGTGTACTGGGATGCCACTGCTGATCTCCGTGCCACACGTCCAGTTCATGGAGCAGGGAAGAAACAATAGGCAGAGCAATGAAAGCGGCAATGATAGCGGCTGTCCCATTGCCAGCCGCCGGGGCTCCGCCTCTTTTTTTCCTCACCTGGAGCTGGGCTTCTTCAAAATGGTGGCCGGTCGGAAACATCTTACAAGTGCTGACCGCGGACCTGTAGCGGCCGGCAGCGATAAATCGGGAAATTTAAATTTCCTGGGACATTTTGCGGGAATCGTTAAGGCTGGGAAAAAGGTCTAAATCCCGGGAATGTCCCGGGAAACTCGGGACTGTTGGCAAGTATGCAATCATCTTGCCATCAATTTTGACCAAATTTCCTGTGTCTTTGTACCTCACACATCCCCAAAACATCAGCGATTCACCTCCGTGTTTCACAGGCCTTGTTGACTCCTCTCCAAATGTAGGGTTTACGGTTGTGGCCAAAAACTCAATTTTGGTCTCATCACTCCAAATTACTTTGTGCTAGAAGGTTTGAGGCTTGTCTCTGTGCTGTTTGGCGTATTGTAAGCAGGATACTTTGTTTTGCATTTGTGTAGTAATGCCTTTCTTCTGGCGACTCGACCATGCAGCCCATCTTTCTTCAAGTGCCTCCTTATTGTGCATCTTGAAACAGCCACACCACATGTTTTCAGAGAGTCCTGAAGTTATTTGTGGGCTTTTCTTTGCATCTCAAACAATTTTCCTGGCAGTTGTGCCTGAAATTTTAGTTGGTCTACTTGACCGTGGTGTGGTTTCAACAGAACCACTCATTTTCCAATTCTTGATTAGAGTTTGAACACTGCTGATTGGCATTTTCATTTCTTGGATATCTTTTTATATCCCTTTCCTGTTTTATACAGTTCAGTTACCTTTTCCTGCAGATCCTTTGACAATTCGTTTGCTTTCCCAATGACTCAGAATTCAGAAATGTCAGTGCAGCACTGGATGAAAGATGTAAGGGTCTGTCAGGAGTCCAGAAACTCATTGACCTTTTATACACACACACTAATTACAAGCAAACAGATCACAGGTGAGGATAGTTACCTTTAATAGCCATTCAAATCTTTTTTGTCAACTTGTGTGCATGTTATCAGGCCAAAATCACCAGGGTATGTAAACGTTTGATCAGGGTCATTTGGGTAGTTACTGTTGTCATTATGATTTAAAAAGAGTAAACACAGTTGATTGAAAATAAATGGTTTCAACCAAACACTAACCATGAGTGAAAGAAAAGTTTTTGTGTTTTCATTCATATCCTCTGAAAAATGGCCAAGAAGTCATAAATTCTGCCAGGGTATGTAAACTTATGAGCACAACTGTACCTATCTATGGGCAGTATATAACTATCTGTGGGCAGTATATTCTTATCTGTGGGCAGTATATTCCTATCTGTGATGCTGTATATACCCCTATCTGTGATGCTGTATATACCCCTATCTGGCGATGCTATATATACCCCTATCTTGCGATGCTGTATACCCTATCTGGTGATGCTAGGCTGTATACTTCTGACACAATGGGCCCCTCATCCTAAAATTTCACCAGCAGCTACTGCAAGGCACTCAATTGAAGCAGCAATTCAGGATAATTTCCACAGTACTGCCAACCAGACTTGCCTGGTGTCAAATGTTTGAGCCCGGGTGCACACTACTGCAATCTCAGAGATCACATGTGATTCGCACCCGCACCACAGGTGCCGATCACATGCGATTTATGAGCAATGCGAGTTCAGCCATACAGTTGTATGGTTGAACTCGCATTGGATTCACACCAAAAAAGGTACAGGAGTCTTTTTTTTCTCCCGCACTGGAATCGGATTGCATGGGTGTTCTCACCTATGCGATCTGATTCCTGTGCGATTTCACAGTTGGCACTTTCATAATTAACTGTCAGGTGTGCAGCTGGAGAGTACTAATGAGGTAAACTGCTGGGCCTGCATTCCTTTTAAAAGTATCTCTCCAAAAATGACATTTTTGTTGCAGATGATGCCTAAAATTTGACTTGTATCTTAGGCAGACTTCTGGGAAAATTGGTGAGCCAATCACATAAGCAGGAAATTATGTTTCTGGGGAGTGGTCAGTACACACTCTGTGTACAGAACAACTCCAGGTAGCCATATTGCAATGCATTCTCAGAACATTACAGCGGCTGCAGATTAAAAAGGAAAAGTAATTTTTAATAGCATTCATTTACAATATGACTCATATCGCTATATATGCGCTATATTATTTTTTCTTTATTTGCTAATTTTTTCCCCACAAAAGTGGAGTTACCTTTTAACATAGCCTTGTTAAAACAAATAATCTAAACTTGTCACATATTAATCATACAAAACACAATGAAATAATAGCAGAGATATTAGCGCCAGCTACTATAGGACAACTCAGGTCTGTCTAAGCGCAGTAGTAGAAAACATATTTGTTTTTGCCCATCCTTAATTTTTTAAGTTTACAAATGTTTTATATCATTAATTACATATTCAGAACTGTTATTTTACAAATAAACATTTAATGTGTATGTAAACCCAAAATCAATGTTAACCACTTGCCGACCGCCGATCGGCATCTGACGGCGGCAAAGTGGCTCTGTAAGGCAAACCGCCGTCATACGACGGCGGCCGCCAGATCGCGCACAGTGAGCGCGCGCGCCGCCGGAGGCGCGCCCGCGCGCTCACTGTGTCCGGGGGGGGGCCAGGGAGCGGATTGCCGCCGGCCACCCGCGATGCCCCCCCCGGAGTGAAGGAGCGGAGGTCCGTGTAAGTAAACACGGACCTCCGCTCTGTGTGAGGGGGAAGGGCTGTGATCACAGCCTTCCTTTACGTGAAGGCTGTGACCACTTCCCTTCCCCAGATAGGCAGTCCCCCTACAGTTAGAACACGCCCAGGGAACATAGTTAACCCTTAGCACGCCCCCTGCAGGTTAACCCCTTCACTGCCAATGACATTTACACAGTAATCAGTGCATTTTTATAGCACTGATCGCTGTATAAATGCCAATGGTCCCAAAAAAGTGTCAAAACGTTCCGACATGTCCGCCGCAATATCGCAGTACCGCAAAAAATCGCAGATCGACGCCATTTTTAGTAAAAAATAAAAAAAAATAAAAAACCCCAAAAATGAATTCTCATCATCCGTAAACGCGACCACTTAAAAAAGGGTGTTTGTCTCGAAAGAAAACCACCATAAACTAGGGGAGACGCAGTAAAGACTAGCGGCGATATTTGTTTTCTTCTCGCTGTTAAAACGTTTTTTTTTTTGTTTAAAGAATGAAAAACGATTTTATGTTTAGGTTTTTTTTTTTATATTTTTTTGTAAAAAAAAGTGGCAAAAACCGGCTAAATATAAGAAGTAGTATAAACGCTATTTTTTTTAGCGTTAGCCGCAAATAACTAACCAAACGCGTTTTCACCAGCGCAAATGCCTACTACTCTTAAGTAA
>BLSH010005540.1:803734-814478 GCA_018402905.1 Glandirana rugosa | reverse complement strand
TGCACTCCTGTGACCCATAGAAGTATGGCCAAACAAGCCCAGGCCATACTTCTCCTTTAAAGCGTTTGTTAACTCAAAAAAATTAAAATAGAGATCCTGTTCCTTTAAAGCATTATAAATGCTGACCACGATATATCAGGGCTGCTGAGCCCTTACACCGTGGTCAGCGTACGTGCCTCCATCAGCCGCAGCCTGCTCTGTCTCCTGTGTGCTCTCCTCCATCCTCTCACCCCTCCCCACTCTGACTGTCAGCTCCATGTCTGCACTGCCCCCTCCCGTCCTGCTGCTCAAATTAGGGTTAACTTTACATTATTCTCTTGGTTGATGAATCTAATGTCGCCTTGTGACTGTGCTTTATAAAAAATGCAGCTATATACCTTGTTTACTGAGCGCAGATCAGCGATCACGTGGCACGCTGCCTCTCTCCTCTCTTGCATGACAGCTGCAGTGGGTGGGGCCACCTCCTCCTCTCCTCCTGAATGACGTCAGCGGGGGATCCTCAGCCCTGCCCACTGCATCTGTCGGGCCGAGAAAAGAGAGAGGAGGCATGACACGTGATTGCTGATCTGCGCCCTGTAAACAAGATATATAGCTGCATTTTTAATAAAGCGCAGTCACAGAGGGACATTAGATTCATCAACAAAGAGGATAATGCAAAGTTAACCCTGTGGGTTAACAAACACTTTAAAAATACATTTTTCTTAAATGTTTGAATTATGTATATGTTGATCTACAACATAACAGTATATTTTGTGTTCTCTTGTTCTGTATATATAATGTATTCCTACATAAGTGATCTTTTTACGTTTTAATACAGGTTCAGGCGTGCAATACTTTCCATGGTGAGATGCAAGACACATCAAGAAGTAAATCTCGATAACCAGTTTGCAATGAGTGTCTCCCAAAATCCTTTAACAGCATAACACAGAATCAATGTGAAATGTTCTGTTTATATGGATACTTTAAAGTGTTACTAAACGCAGGACCCCAGCATTCACTGTATCTATTCTCCCACAGTACATAAACGTGGTAATGCAATTATTTTAGTAAATATAAACTGATAAATACCATTTTTCATCAGCTTGTAGGAGGAGTTTTAATTTCTCCCACAATTGGCTTATCAGGATCCAGGAGCCCAGGCTTTGTCTGATTGGCCCTTTGCTGATCACATGCACCCTCCTCATGTGTGACAAGAAATATTCTCTCCAGCAACAGAGACCAAACTGAGCATGTGCAGATTTAACACCCTCACTGTGTCGTATGTGGTCTTGCCAAGAGGTACCCTGCAGGAGGGGAAGATCTATCCATACCAGATTAAAACGTCTTTTTACACAATACAGAAGATTAACCCCTTAAGTTCCACAGTGAGTATAACAAGCATGCTATTCTGCATATACAGACTGATTTTACTGTTGTGGGTTTAGCAACACTTTAATAATATTCCATACAGCATGTTCCCAGCTTTTTTTTTATGTAAAATATCTTCACAACGATGTGTAAGCAACAAGAGGTAAAAAGTGAATCATGGCATCAAGGATATACAAGACACTAGCAGTTTCAACACTACAATCTCAACACTCTTCTTTTGTACTCCTGTGAAATAAATCTTTATAAAATCTCTTAATAAAGATGGAAATCATTCTAGCTTGATCTTTGTTGCTTTCAGAAGTGGTCAGTAATTTCATTGGTATTACTAGCATTTCACAGGAACTCACAACAACTTAGCCATACTTAAAGTGTATGGAAAGGCATCCCTTTTTTTAATTTGTTTTCGTTTTGTATTGTGTTAGAAATGGTTAGACACTCTGTCTCTGCTGGGGAGTGTTACCTCTCTATTTGTCCAGGTGACCATTGTCACTGAGGCAGAAAATAAGGGGAAATCCTACATTTTAAAGTTGGCATGAGAAGAAGAGATGAGAGGGAATCTTCCTATTGAGGACAAATGTTCTAACGGTAACTGCCTAAAAGGGGAATTCCCCATCAATAGGTAAAGTACAAGCTGGCTTACACGTTTCACACCATTGTGTGTAGGTGCTTAATCATAGCCCTGGGGCTATGATTAAGCACCTACACACAATGGTGTGAAACGCGTAAGCCAGCTTGTACTATACCTATACCTATTGATTCTGGAATACTGTTTATGGATCTTGGATTTTATATCAATTCAATAAAGGTCATTTTCAAGGAGTGCAGCCGCCCAGCGCTTATTTCCATTGTTTACAGACTGATAGACCAGATAAAGTGCACAGTGGAATTTAAAAATTAAAATTCAATTGGTTCCAATAGTTACTGTATAGAGTATATTTCCTGATATATATATATATTAAACCACTGGTGATATTAACTTAATCCTATATTTCATTAATGAAGCAGCATTCTACAGGGCGTAAAGTGAAATGATCAACTCATTGCACTGTGCACTTTGGGGAATTGACTATTTATGTGATATTTCAGTCTGAATTGTTCACCTATCATTGCACTTTACGCCCTGTGGTATGCTGCTTCATTAATGAAATATAGGATTAAGTTAATATCACCAGTGGTTTAATATATATATCAGGAAATATACTCTATACCGTAACTATTAGAACCAATTGAATTTTCATATTTAAATTCCACTGTGCACTTTATCTGGTCTATCAGTCTGTCCATGTGTTTATTAATAATCAGTCTTTTCTATATTTTTACATTTTTACACTTTCATTCACATGGCTTTTTGCCTAATGCTATTCACTAGTAATTTATTGGAACTAATTTCTATGGTCCCTTACCCACAGCCTTCTACGGTTGAGTCAAAGCACACACATCGTTGCAACTACGTACATTAGTATTACACGCGACACTTGGAGTAGATCACTTCCAGACAAATAGTATTTACCCCTGACTGAGCACCTTCTTACTCACTTATTTTGCACATAATTTTATCTATTTTTAAAGAAAAGCAGCGCCAGTGTCCAGATATTATCTTATTTTCAGTATAAATAGATGGAACATGGGTAGGGAGCTGCATCACTAGGAGCCAATCGGTTGTGCTGGGTGCACATGTGGTTACAGGGAACATGCTGACAGGAGGAAAGATGAGATTACCTCTCATCCAATCACATGCTGAGGACAGGGATGTGATCTATCTTCATTGCTTAAAGTGGTTCTTTGCTCTGTTTGAAAAGAGAAAATGAAAAGTCAGCAGCTACAAATACTGTAGCTGCTGGCTTATAATATAAGGACACTCACCTGTCAAGGGGTCCAGTGGCATCCCCACCCGAACCAGTTCTTCACTAGTCCTCGGGTCCCCAGCAACAGCATGTTTACTGTGGGCAGCCTGCTGTGATTCCTTGCAGCTTCACATCTGACTGCCCACTGAGCACACGGGAGCCGTACTGCACCTTGTGAATGATCTCGCAGCCTTCTGGGACCTGTGACGTGTCCCAGGAAGTTGCAGGCAAGGAAGGGGTAGGTGAACTTCCAGTGGATCCACCACAACAATCTGACCGAAAGTGGGAGTGAGTACCTGTCAAAATCAGGTACATGCCCCCCCCCCCCCAACGAGTGCCAGAAATAGTGGAGGAGGGCATAAAGTGCACCTTTCCCTTCAGGGTGAAGTTATGCTTTAACTGCAGCAAAAAAAAAGCGAGCCATCAGCCTGGCTGTGCCGTGTGGTAGAGCTGTATAATTCAGGACTGGGTGTAGACAAATACAAATATTTTACCTGGTAAGACAGCCCCCATATATGTACCACAGTGGCACAGCTGTGTATTTATCTGTTTGCCTGTATTTTAGCTTTTAGATAATGCTGATTGGTCTCTTTGGTTACTGAACAAACTGTTAACAAAGCTGAAGGGCAACACAGTAAAAACTGTGGTGGACCATCAAGGCTGCTTGCATATTTTTACCCAATATTTAATAGCTTTAAATAGCAAGCACATATGATGACATTGTAAATATCAGAGAGAAGAAGAATGGCTGAGAGGAAGGGAGGACGAGCAGAGAGGGGAAGGATAGCTACTAAGTAGAGGGGAGGACCAATAGGGAGGGGATGGATGGCTGAGAATGGGGAAGACCAGCTAGGAGGAGAAAGATGGTTGAAAAGGAGGGAGAACAAGCAAGGATGATGACAAGTAGGGCGGGTAAATAAGTAGGGAGGACCAGGAAAGCTCATAAGAAGGGAGGGCAAGCAGGGAGGGGAAGGAAGCATGACAAGCTGGAAGGAAGTGGATGGCATGAAGCAGGGTGACAAGTAGGATGGAAAAAGACAGCTGCCATCATGGCAGAAATTGAAGAGAAATCCAAAACTTTAGAGTGGCATCAGAGAAAAAGATTTGAGTAAATCCTCCAATGGGGACAACTGCTCTAGTGACAACTCTCTAAAATGGGAATTCCCCTCACCCAGATTTATTTCTCTCACTTCCTGTTGCACTTTCAGAACAGGACATGAAGATTAATCTCCACAATGGACTACAGGCAATGCTGTATGAATGGAGGATGGGTGGATGAATTAAAGGTCTGCCTCTTCCATTCATAGTTCGTTTTTCATTCATAGCTATAGTACAGCTTCTATGAATGGAGGAGGTGGGTGAAAAGGGCAGGCATATTAGGTACTCTTGACAAGTGCATAATGACAGAACCCCCATCTCATATAAATCCCTGCAGCACCAGAAGATTATGGCTGCGGGGATGAGGAGGAGAAATCAGAGGACAGAAGATTTCAACTAAAGCCGGGTTCACACTGATGCAAATTGGATGCGTGTTTCCCTGCATTTAATTTGCATGACAGGAGAGTGTGACTGGCTCTCAATGGAGCTGGTTCTCACAGCTCTGGGGCGGCTGTGGTCTGCATTGGAAAAGGGTCCTGTGTGTTTTTTGGCTCCGTTTCAGGTGTGAATTCATGAAACAGGGATGTACTGGACCCCCAGCTCTGACCCGTGGCCACATCAGTGTGAAACCAGCCTAAAACCGCAGCCAGCAGCACAGGGTGATACTTCACATTCATTGTAAGTACAGTCCCTTGTGGTTTTTTTTTTGACTAAATTTAGGCTTAAAGTGGTTGTAAAGTCATTATTAGAAAACCTGTAATCCGCTGTGTTACAGCATTATATAATGTGCAATATGTGTCTTTGTGTAAAAGTTTTGCGAAAAACACCTTATTTACAGTGCTGCTGGATGCTCACGTGACCCGTCGGTTCTCCTTTCCCACTCCGAACACTGCAGAGGGAGGGGCAGAGATTCCCCGCTGACATCAGCCGGGAGGAGAGGAGGAGAGCGGCGGCAGGTCACGTGAGCGTCCAACGGCGCTGTAGATAAGGTGTTTTCTGCAATAATTTTACACAAAGACACACACTGCACATTATATAATCCTGTGACACAGCGGATTTCAGAATTTCTTAATGTTAATTCTACAGACTCCCAAGCTGACAGGCGGGCAGAGAGGAGACCAGTCCCTGACAGAGGCACATAAACTGACCATGGTAATCAAGGCTCAGCAGCCATGGTCACCATGGTCAGCACAGACAGAGGGACACAGGAACTGGCAAGATCAACCAGGTTTTTTAGAACATAGGGAGGGGCAAATGACACAGCACAAACACTGTGCTATCTATAATTTTTTTAAAGGGTTTCAACCACTTTAAAATTGTTCTGAACTCATTCAAATTATCCAGGGCTGTGGTGAGCAAAGCTTGTTATCTAAAGCACACACATAGTATATGCACTGCAATGTGGGTGCATTGTCCACCAGGGGAGGGCTGGCAGCCGTAGGCCTGGGGGGCAAGTCCAGTCAAGTGGCCCATTGAACCACCAAATCAGCTCACCATCCATGCCCACCCAATGGGCCTAGCGGGATCCATGGTAGGGCCGGCCCTGGGCGCCCCCCCTTTGCCTGCAGTTAGTTGGTGGCTGCGCCCCTGGGCCCTATTTCCTTCCTCCACAAGAAAAAAAAGTGTGAGTGGGCAGCAGCCATCGGCCATTTGAAATGTAAGTTAGGGTGGCCTGGGGGGCAATTGCCACCCTACCCCCTGGGCCAGCCCTCCCCTGTTGTCCACTGCTGTTGGGCAAGTGTGATTTGAATGACACCAAGGTATGCACACTGGAGCTTGTTTTAAGACGCATGTTTAACTATGCTTTACTGTAATGCGCCAATTTTAATGGCTCTTTTAGGGGTAAACAGGCTTCCAGTCTTTGTCAAGTGGGTCATATGTCTAATGCTCCACTAGCCCCTTGCTTTAAGACTTTATCACATTTCACCAACCTTGGCTACTAGAATCACAGATCAATAATACTGTTCTTACAAAAGCTATTTCAAATGGGTTGTCTGTATCTTCAGCTTTACTATATAATCATATTATAAACATGACAATTAACATTTGAAGCAGTATTTATCACTTCACAAATATCTCTTTTTTCTGATAGCTGTCAAGCATTGCATGGATGGGGGTGGCATACAATGTGCATTGTATTACTGATGTGTAGGCATGGTTGTGGGCTGCGATGTGATTGATAAAACACAAGATTAAGTAGTGTCTTGAATTTAGATGTTGGAAGTCACATTTATCAACAAAGATGAAGTAGGAAAAGCTGCTAAATAGTTGAGAAACAATTGTATTGCTGTGTTAACAGAAAATGTGGCCTTTGTCTAGTACTTCCAAGCAATATTTTAACTTAGCATACTTTAGAAGCTGGAGTACTCTTACACTGATCATCGTGCACAATACATATCTTAAATTATATTTGTTTCAATGCTTATCCAAACACTACTTTAGGAGCTGCTGATTAAGAGGCACTTCAGGGGTACTTGTTAGCCAGTTATTATGGGAACATGTGGTCCAAACTATTCCTGGTATGCTGTAGGTAAAGGGCATCAATGAATTATTGCAGCTACACAAACAGCAAGGATAGAGCATGTGAATTAAGCTGTAAAGTCTGAAAAATTGACACTTCTGTGCTAACCCATGGAACATGGTGACTGTCTGTGAAATGGATTAATCACAGTCGTGTTGCTCACATATTCCAGGAGGGTGAAGAACCCTATAAATCACTGGTGTTCATGCATCAGTATAATTAGTGCCTTTTGTGCTGCAATGCACCTCGTGGTCCTGTTCTGTCTGCCAGTTGCGTAACCTGGGGGGTGGCAGTCTGCTTAGAGGGTGCCCCTAGATGGCATCCAGTGACTTGTTAATTAGAAATAGAGAAACTTTTATGGCCTTAGGAGAGAAAACTGGAGGTGGGACCAGAAAACGGAAAAAGTGTTGTTACCCTTATTCTGCTAAGAGGTGAAAGTTTATGGTGTGTGTGGGGGTGGGTAGTTATTTTTTCAAGCTTGCCACTGACCACCAATGCCTGAGGGTTAAGGTTACTACCACTGACCAATAATCAAAGCAGGATTATTGTGGCCACTTACACCAGTGGTGGGGGTTATTATTGCTATCAATGACACCAATGCTGGGTGGTTACTATCACTGCCAATGAGACCATTGCTGGGCTTTATTTACTCCCACACTACAAGCCACACATCTTAAAGCGACACTCAGTTTTTTGGCCACACCTCCAGGTGTTGGGCAGGTGGCATGCTAAAAAGCATTCTTGATAGGTTTTCTTGAATCATGGCTATTTTGTGGTCGCCATGCAGCTACTGATGTAAACAGCAAAGACAGAAGAAGAGATAAAGCATATGACAAGAACATAGAAACAACTGCCTCATGAGATTACTTTGGGAAGTGCTGTATATTTCTTATGTTATGTTCATTTTACCTCTTTTATATTTATTATTTAAACAATTCTATAAAGGTTACTTATAATTACTTACATATCACCATAAATTATACCTGGTTCCATATTTTCAAAAAGAGGGGAATGGTGGAAGGAGACAAGGGTGGCTCGGGGAGGTTAAGACATTCTGTGTTGTAACTACACTACATCCCTGAATACCTAGGGCCCTAAGCATGAGTCAGTCGATCTGGGGTCGTCTGTGTCTTATTGAATGTCTGCCCTGAGGCAGGAAGTCAGATAATTTGCCCATGGCCTTGTCTATGTCACTGTCCAGCTTTTGTCAAAAAGTGAAGATTCCTATGAAAGGGGATTTTACACCAAGCCTATTCAGAGACTGGAAATGCCAGCCATGATCTTACCCACAAAGCATGCCTGGCAGTCACTGACCAAAGCATAATCTAGGAAACATAACAAATTATGTCAATGGAAGCTTCCTATAGGAAAAAAGGGGAGTTTTAGCCCTTGTAAAGCACATATGATCTCTAACTTGTTGGAATTATTCTTCAGAGCCGAATCAATATTCTCCGTCCAGACTACCACTGCCTTAGCTAGAGAGGCAAGAGCTCAGGCCAATTTACTGGCCACACCTGCTGAAAGTTATGCCTTCTTAATCCCTAAATCAATGTGGCAATCGAGTATCTTTGCAGTACACAGTGTCCTCTAATTATAAAGTTGTGCCTCATGAGGCCTGTGTTGAAGAACCATGATGTTGTCTAGCTCTTGATAGAGACCTGGCCCTATATGGCCAGGAAGGGTCTATTCTTTCTCTGAAGGAATGTTGGTATTCCGATCTGGTGGGGCTAAATGACAAAGAGCCCATTAGTCAGCTTTCCATTGTACCTGAAAAGAATAAACCTTACCTGAAAGATATCCTTCTCCTTTTTGGCAAACACTGGTGCAAGGTGGCAGTGACAGGTCCATGTCTCAGGACAGGAAGAAAATGTTACCACAAAAAGCTAACAGGAATAAAATTGAAGAGCTCATGAATACACGCCCATTCATACCTATGAACTAGCCTGCACAGAAGCAGGAAAAAAATACCAGGAGGGATCAAGTGATAGACACAGAGACCTGCTACAATATAAACACCCCAACCCACCCCACACCCCCTTGCAAAGTACCGCACAAGGGCCATTTCCCCACCTCTGTGTCCCCTAAAAAAAAGAGGTGGGTGTCAGTGAAATCTGGAAGCCCCTTCCCAGGGCAACAAGTACAGGGTTATATTAGTACCCCTTATTAACTTCCACAGTTAAAAGAAAAAAACACCAAAAATGCCCTTTATTGCTATTAAACACAAACACATACTGATTTTAAAGCTCAACGCCGGGCACAACAAACTTATCAGCATTAAAGCAGTTTTACATTTCATTCCTTAAAAATCTTCTAATTCACTTGCCAGGGTAAGTACAGCACTCACTGTACTTCCAGCCCGGTCCAATGTAAGCTCTGCAGGTCTGAAAGACCACAGTTCTATGGTCGTATCTCCACCTTCCTCTATACCATTTACAGATCACACAGCCCCAGGCTTCATTTTGTGAATGGCCAGTTAGAATATGTGGGTCAGTTCTGTCTCTAGACTGTGCTTTGTAAATTAAAGAGAAAATAATGTTCTCTGAACATTGTGTTTCATATTGAAAATATACAGTATATTGTGCATCCGCATTTAGTGGATGCTATTTTAGAATAGATGCAAGAACACAGTTCTATTGGTATGTGGATAACAGTTGTGTCATATGATTAGCTTTCCTTTGGTATGCAGTGCATAGCTTCTAGATGTGAAATCACAAGTTGTATTGGTATGCAGCTGCATAGCATTTGGAAATGAAATGCCAAAATACATCAGTATGCAGCTGCATAACTTTCAGAAATGAAAGAAAGTTACTCTACATACAAATTTCTTCATTCAGGAACTCGCCAAACTGTGTAAAAGGAGGTAAACAGCATGTTCCCAGTCTTTGTTGCTAAAAAACACTGCAGACAATATTGTTAAGAAGGCATGGTAATATTAACAAACTAGATGCCTATGGAAAGGCAAGAAGGACAGAATTCCTATGGCAAAACTGATTACTGAAATGGATGAGGGGAGCACATTTACCAAACAAAAAGAAATATTCACTGCAAATGAACAAATCAATGCATTTTAAAACAAATTCACCATAGATAAATATAATAATATATTATAAATGTGTCCCTGGGTGTTTTAAAACTGATAACTATGTAGGGCTTACCCCTGAAGGCGCTGCTGATTTAAGAGTTCCCTGAGCAACGACCTCTCCTGGCAATGCCGCATCCTCTGACACAAAAAGGCTAAAGAAAGATAATTTATTCGGGCTACACATCCAATAAGGCAACAACAACAAACCCATTGGTGATGTCACACTTCCCAGCTTGTCCAATCAAAGAGTGCTTTGCATTTATTCAAAGAATGCCAATCATTCTCTGAATGGTGCCTGTGCTGAGCGTCCAACTACCTTGGTTCAGAATGTAGCAGGCCAGCTGCTTGGTGCGGTACCCAGGAGCAAGTAGAAATTACTGGAGAAGCAGTGTCTACCTTAGTAGGTTTCAGCTTCCTGCGGCATTGGCCAGGTATGGTCTATGCATAGTTATATTGCTTCAAGCTGTAGCTATGTATGAAATATTCATACCTGGAATACTTCTTTAAGGTTTGATTGCCATTTGAGGAATAACACAGGCAAACCGATAACCCACAGATTGGGATAGAAAAAAACGGACACAATAAGGAGTTTACCGTTAGTTTGGAATTTCTTCATAAGGTCCATACTTATAAAGTATGTATCGATGTCGAACTTCGTTATATTGATACGTATCTGGTATGGACCGGTTACGGCGTCCTTCGACTTTGGATGATTCCATCTGTGACGAAGAGGTCATTAAAGATGAACGAGGACCCATGGCGTGGTTCGTCGACCGGACGATGTAAGACTTGGTTCCATCAACCTGCGAGTCGTGTCCGTGGTAAGTCTCT
>BLSH010005540.1:777602-793507 GCA_018402905.1 Glandirana rugosa | reverse complement strand
CCTCACACTGCACTCTGCACCTACCTCACCCCTGCATTCTGCACATAGCACGCCCCTGCACCCTGCACTTAGAGCACCCCTAAGCCTTGCACGTAGCGCACCCCTCAACTCTGCACTTTGTACATAGAGCACACCTGCACTTTGTACCTAGCGTACCCCTGAACCCTGCACTCTGTACATAGCGCACCCCTCAACCCTGCACTCTGTACATAGGGCACCCCTCAATGTTAGTGTAGTTTGGCCACACCCACAATTTGATGCAGAGGTAATGATGTACAGTAACCTCTAGCAACCAATCAGTAAACAATAATGATTTGCAGTAATGTCTAGAAACCAATCAGTGAGCAGTAATGATGTGCAGTAACCTCTAGCAACCAACCAGTGAGCGGTAAAGATGTGCAGTACCCTCTACAACCAATCAGCAAGCAGAAATTATGTGCTGTAACCTCTTGCAACTAATCAGTGAGTGGTAATGATATGCTGTAACCTCATGCAAACAATCGCAATTGCTGCCTGATCTGCTGCAGTAAACTCATTATGAGTCTAGCTGCTAATTACTGTATGTCTCAGAGCGGGGGGGGGGGGGGCCCAAGAAAATGTTTGCCCAGGGCCCAGTCAACATTAAAGACGGCCCTGACTGTGGTAACCCTAACCCATTCTTATGACTTACTTAGAGGTTGTAGAGGATTACTGAAAACAATGAGGGGTTTTCTATAGCTCCTGTACCTTAGCAAATTAAGGGATTTTCTTAGAGAAAACTAATTGTATTACACTTCTTAAGAGATGTGCGGCGAGTATGCACTTAGAGAGTGCTGGAAATCAGCAGTGGACAGATTGACTCATCTGCTTTTTGGCTGAAATAAGATAGAAAGCTGTCATTAGACATAAGGAGACGTAAGATATTACCTTTGTGTTTGAACTCCAGGCAAACAGCAACTTAAATACATGAAATATATAGGAAATTATAAAATATTTGTATTTCTGTTCAACCACTCTGAGGATGTTGAACACTTAAAGCATATCTAAACTACACAAAATGTAATATAATGCAGTTTACCAGTCCTTAATGTGCTAGCTGTACTACCTTCCTTTTCAACCATTTTTAATTTTATTTTAAGCTGGGTATCCTACCAGTAACATACTTCCTGTCCTAGGGTAAGAACACTCACTACTGTGTCTATGAAGTAGCTGCACTGTCACCCTAGTGCAGGAAGTGTGTTGGGACTACAGAACATCTCCCTCTATCTTCATCTCTGTAACATAAGTGGAGGTGCCATGTTTACAGAAGTAAACTGGACAGGGGTAATATTACTTCACTGGATTTCTACCAGAATCAATGGTTATTTTTCTTTAGTTGCAGAAAATGTGGTTGGCCTTAAAAAAAAGAAAAAGAAAATAAAATCAGCTAATTCATCTAAGGGCTGGGAAACTGCAGTACATTACACTTTTGTTCGTGGGTATAGACACACTTTAACTGGCTGACAAACAGTGAGTCATATCTTTTATCTATTGCAGTGCACTGCCACTTGTAAGCAGGTGCAGTTAGTTAATCTGCCTGGAGGTAGCTCTGTCCCAAAAGAGTGTGGTAATAGGGAATTATGTAATTGGGTGTTAGGTCCCCTTTTAGACAAAGCCTTCATGTAATAATGTCATGGGTGGAGTTACTGCCCATACAAATGCCAGGAAGGGAGGAGACGAGAAATGTCCGGACGGAGGAGAGCAGGTAGAGGATAGAGGCCAGTTACAGAGCCCGAACAAGCCCGAGGATGGCCGGCGTCTGCACATGTTGATATGCGCTTACATTATTGAAGTCTAGTAAGCGTGAATATACAGGGGACACGTGTTTTAGCTTTGTTTTTAGTTCAGTTTTGGGCACCAGTTCTCAAAAAGGATATCTGGGAACTGGAGAAAGTGCAGAGAAGGGCAACCAAACTAATAAAAGGCATGGAGGAGCTCAGCTATGAGGAAAGATTAGAGGATCTGAATTTATTCTCTCTTGAGAAGAGGAGATTAAGGGGGGATATGATCAACATGTACAAGTATATAAGTGGTCCATATAGTGAACTTGGTGTGGAATTATTTACTTTAAGGTCATCACAAAGGACAAGGGGGCACTCTTTACGTCTAGAGGAAAAAAGATTTCATCTACAAATACGGAAAGGTTTCTTCACAGTAAGAGCTGTGAAAATGTGGAATAGACTCCCCCCAGAGGTGGTTTTGGCCAGCACGGTTGATTGCTTTAAAAAAGGCCTGGATTCTTTCCTTAATGTAAATAATATAACTGGGTACTAACATCTTTAGGTAAAGTTGATCCAGGGTGAATCCGATTGCCTCTCGGGGAATCAGGAAGGAATTTTTTCCCCCGTTATAGCAAATTGGATCCATGCTCTGCTGGGGTTTTTTTGCCTTCCTCTGGATCAACTGTGGGTGAAGTATTGTATATGGGATTATTTGGTTGTATGTGTATATGTGTATATATATATATGTATATGTATGTATATATGTATATATATATTTTTTTTTTTTTGGTTGAACTGGATGGACTTGTGTCTTTTTTCAACCTGACTAACTATGTAACTATGTAACTATGTTTTTAATGTCTGCTGAGGAATAAATGGTCTATACAGCTTTACACTATGTCCTGGTCCTTGTTTTTACTCTGTATATGGACGCTGTCTGGAGTGAATGAACCATAACCACAACCAAAAAGGATTACTAAGTGCAGTGTTAGCACTATCAAGCGCTGTGGCTAGAGCATGAGAAGTGCCTAGCAACTAGTTGCGGTAAGAGTCCATTTTTTGGGGAAGTCGGGCACCTGCATGTTCACGCGGTGTATGGTGGATGACATCTTATCAAAGCTCTTAAGAAAGTGTCCTTGGTTGAACCGGAACTTTATATATCCTATTTTGAAAATTTCTCATTACTATGGACTGTCACTCCGTAGAATAAATGAAAATATTTATTGGAAGATTTTTGCACTCACATGTAAACAGCAAAGAAACAGCAACAGCAATCTGACCGAGAGGGAAGCTCCGGTCTCCGTGAGCAGTGCAGGGTGACGCTCCCTCCCCCCCGTAAGCGTTACGTCATTGCGCGATCTCTTCAGCGCATCTGACCTGCTGCTAACCCAGGGGTCTGATGTGGAGGTGAGCGCGTAATCTTTCCACTTGGTGGAGGGGAGCACTCTGGTGCTTATCTGGGATCATCCACACATCTGCACGCTCTTTGAGCTTTCCTTTTGGCTCCAT
The DNA here is from genome assembly GCA_018402905.1 of Glandirana rugosa. Lineage (NCBI taxonomy): Eukaryota > Metazoa > Chordata > Amphibia > Anura > Ranidae > Glandirana > Glandirana rugosa. The sequence continues at coordinate 790,259 of BLSH010005540.1, read as the reverse complement.
GCTGTATTATGTGGATGCGGATTGGATATGAACATAAATACTACAGGAGATGATCAGAGACTGCAGACGTAGTACAGGAGATAGTCAGAGACTGTGGACATGGTACAGGAGATGGTCAGAGACTGCTGACATGGTACAGAAGACGGTCAGAGACTGTGGACATGGCACAAGAGACGATCACAGACTGCATACATGGCCCTAGAGACTGTCAGTGACTGCATACATGGCTCAAGAGACTGTAAGACTGTGAACATGGCACAAGAGGCAATCAGAGACTGAATACATGACCCAAGAGACTGCCAGAAACTGCATACATGGCTCAAGAGACTGTAAGAGACTGCGGACATGTGGGGGGTGACAGAGAGAGACAGAGGGGGGTGACAGAGAGGGGTGAGGGGGGGTGAGAGAGAGAGGGGTGTAAGAGAGAGAGACCCCTAGCCCTGTCTGCATTCCCTCTAGTGCCCCTATGTCCCAGTGGTGTGTGTAATGCTCAGTATACTACCTTGCATGCCAGTTGGATGTCTATGATGGCCAGCAGCTAGCAAGACCCGTTTTCATTTTGGGTGAGGACAGGAGGTGCTCTGTTCCATCCATCAGATCTATGATGTGACATGGAGCGGTCCCTGGCTGCTTGCATTTCCTGACAGTCCTTGTTCTCTGAACCCACGGTCAGTCTGTCCTCTGGGCCTGGAAGCGGTGAGGAGGTTTAATGAGTCTAGGGGTTCCAGGCTTTGGGAGGCACCGGGGACGCTCGCATCTTGCTGCTCTCCTTTCCCGCGGCCTCCGTCTCCTGGGTCGCTCGTTCGCACTGTGTAGACCGGGTGATGTCATTCTGCCCACCCCTTAAGGCCTTCGCTGTCCCGCTCCTCACACCTGCTGTCACCGGCCCTGCTAAACTGTGTACAGGTGTGAGCAGGACTGGGCGTCAGCGCTAGGATAAGGACAAAGTGGGGAACCCCCGATCTGATCCCTGATTCCAGGGGGGGCACTTGTCCCCCCTTGCTCCTACCTGCGGATGCCCATGGTGGCTAACCTGCCCCATCTTGCTGATTGGTTAGTGGAGACACAGCATACTCATAAGGTACTGCTTCTGCTCTCCTTTCCTGTAAACATGTTCAGGAGGCTGACAACACTGCAATAGTTGAGCCTAAATTGCTCTGAGTGTTAGCCTTTCCTTTGCCAGTCCTGTTGTACAGAAGATTAGATGAGGTTAGCACTTTTACTAATTATATGTCAAAATATATTCAATGGGTTTAATGGGAATTCCTAACCGAATAAGATTATATTTTTTTACACTGCCTGTACTTCAGCTTTCATTTCTCTACACAACGGAGTAATACTTAGCTCATCTGTTTGTTATACAGTTGGGTTTTATTGTAATCACCAGTTGATCAGTAAAATAGTTCTGTATAACAAAGTATGTAGAATATAGTATTATCTTTATATACTCCAAAATCGTTACCTTTATGAAGCCAAATTACAAAGTTGTCTGCACTATAGTAGAACTGTACAGAGTTAACTAGGCTATGAGAGTCAGGATTAGTAGGGATTTCCCAATTAGTAGTCTTGTACTTCAGAAATCATTTAATCTCAGTCATGTGTTTAATGCAGACACTCATCACTTCAAACAACGTGGATCGTAATGCTCCATCCTTATTTCACCTTGTTTTAAACCTTTTAATTAACGAAATGTGCCACTCTGCAATCCTTTGTACTATACTTCAGGGGCCTAAATCCAAATCCATTAAACAGACATGCCAAAGAAAAACGTGACCCAAACGCTAAGTGTGTATGTTTACGCAGTACATTTTAAAGCACTCTTTACCAATATCCAGTCCATCACTGTTTCATTTTTGCTACAATGGTTCATAGCAACCTAAGACACAGGTGCCATGGTGGGCATGCAAACACATTTGAAGTGGCTCCTGGAAGATTAAAGGTCACAGATCTACAAAAGTCTTTGATATCTACCATTAAAACATGACATGACTAAAATGTACATGAACAAGTGTACATTTTTCAGCAAAAGAAATGCAATAATAAGAAATAAGTGCAGATAGTAAAGAGAAGGCCCAGGTGGAGTTTCCATGATGGGAGAAGGGTGTTTGGCACTTGTAGAATGTAGGTGCGTGATAAGGAGCACAAATGAGTAGGGTCAAGGTATGAGGGAGGGGGAGGAGGGAGATAAGGATGTTGGGTGAAGGAGAATAGAAGGAAAGTTGGAGGCGGAGAGAAAGAAAAAGAGCATAAAACAGAGGAAAAATAAGAGAAAGGATAAAAAGAAAAAAAGGGAAAAAAGTGTAGAGATGTGTTGTGAGGGGAAGAGAGATATGGGTAGTGTACAGAGGTCAGGCAGTCTGCAAAGCTAATATTGAACATTTAGTAAAGAACAGTCAAAAGTAGCTGTATGGTAGAGCATGACCCTGGGATTATGTTATGGAATGTGACCAGTTGTCACATTGGATAGCGGTCAGTTTTTGTATTGCATGCACTGGTGCTGCTGATGTGATTTGAATTTCTCTATAGCAGTGGTCTCCAAACTCTGATGTGGCCCTTTGCTTGCCTTTTTCCAGCCCATGGGGCACTGTTCCTTCCACTAATACAAGGCTTTATTCCTCCTACTCACACCAATGATGAGGCATCATTCCTTCCACTGAAATGAACAGTGGGACATAATGCCTCCAACTGACACCAATGATGGGGAAATATTCCTCCCACCGACACCAACGATTGGAACATTATTCCTCCCACTCACACCAACAATGAGGTTAAAGGACAGTAAACTGCCCCTTTGTTTAGAAAGCTTGGAGACCCCTAGTCTATAGGGATGCAGGGTGGTTTCCAGGCCTTCAAGATAGTCTAAATACCATAGTTATCAAGTAGGTTTCAAATTTGGTGCAGGAGGGTTTTTTCAGGAGGACTCCCTAGAGGTTTATCACCAGGTGATGATTCAGCAGGGTAGAAATAATGCAGTATAAAGAACTCCAAAAATTGCTTACTAGCCAAGTCCACTAGACATGAGAATTGGTGCTGTTTTCGGAAGCCCAAAAAAAAACAATAAGGGAAGTACACAGTAGTGCTTGGTAGAGGCTTTCGCTAACTAAATTTCCTCCCAGTCTTCCGGTAAAAGTGTGGTGAAATTCACCTTCCCATTTTTGCGTGTAGAATAATATGCAGAGGTGTGAATCAGTGTTTTGGAACAAGCTCAGAATATCATTTTTCAATTGCAAAAATGTAACTCCATGCAAAGATAATAGGCCATAGACCTTATGAAGGTTAGCAGAGTACCATCAGCAGAAGGACTGTGGGGAGTAAAATCTTTGCTAGAAGGTTACCTCATGGGTTACCCCATGGCATAGAAAGGGGTGACATTAGTTTGCAGAAATATTTGCTGTCATCTCAGATCTTCAAAGAATGGTACATGATGGGGTTGAGAAGATGTTGTCTGTGGTGAGGTGGGAGCTAGAGAAGGCTTGTGACATTTATGCAGTGGAGTAGGCCTCTAAACCTACCCAGTAGGGTACGTTGGATGTGGCATGAAGGAGAGAGAGTTGCACTATCTCGGCTGTACAATAGTAGCTACTTAGGTCCCACTTAGGTATGGGACACTAAGCCTCCTCTTTAGGGCCACTGATAGGGAGGTACAGTTAGTCCTCCTGTACCAGGGCCCAATCGGGTCAGCAGGCGGGCCCAGCAGGGCTGTCTGTGGCTTGTCCATCTCCTCAGAATTCCTGCTGTTCCCTGGGACTCTTCAATATATTTTCAATGCCTTGTGCAGAGATCCCTGGGAACAGAAGCCAGGGAGCACTCAGCAACTTCTTCATGGGCAGCTGGATGTCAGGGATGTGGCTACTCCTACCAAATCTTGCACAGTTGGTCGCTTCATTCTGACTAATCTAACAGCTGGCGATGGGGCAGTCCTGCAAGTCTTCCATCTCCAGTCGTGCACTAAGTGGCTGATAAGGAGAGGCTTCCCCAGCAGGAAGTCTGTTCATCTGTCCCACTCTGGGCCCTGCCCTGTCTGCTACACTGCACACAGACATATGGCTGGAAAACTTCCCTTTCATTATAATCTGAGCTGGATACCCCTCACTGACTGTCCTGCCCTACCCTATATACTGTTACTGACTAACCTGCTACTACTTAATGCTCACTGACTGACCTGTAACTACACACTGCTCTCTGCCCTGCTACTACATACTGCTCACTGATCAACCTTCCATTACATACTGCTTTCTAACTGTCCTGCCACTACATAATGCCTTACCCTGCCACTGCATACTGCTCACTGACTGCATGGCACTTTCCTACTGCTACATGCCATACACTCCACAGCTCTGCACTGCCATTTCTTACTGCCCTGCACTGCATACTGCTCATTGCACTTTTCCATGTACTGCTCTGAACTGACACTATAGTTACACCAAGCAGGGAAAGGGAGGAGGACCCTGTCAGGTAGTCTTTATGGGCCCTCCTCCAATTATTTGTGCTTATAGAGGATCTAACAAATGATCCTGGGACTTTGGGGCCCTTATCTGACTTTCAGGTTTTGGTTTGAACTATGCCTATAATATGTCAGGGCATTGGGAGCCCTGAAAAGATATAACAGTTTGGGGAGGAAAGATTATATAAAGTGGGACTTGAGAGAAAGATATTCCAGTTCAAGTTAGGAAATTTTCTCTGTGGGCATTTTCTTCCACTGCAAAGCTAGTTGGTTAAAGCAACCCCTAATCATGACCAAGCAAAAATCTGGCTATACACTAGTAGAATTTCATTCACATTTTATTTTTTATTTTTAGAACGTTCATTCAAATTTTCTAATGGTTAGTGGGGTCAAATCAACATTCGTTTTCAACCGTAATGAGGAGAAATTTCAAAGGAACAAGATGTCAAATTTTTATCGAACAAACATTTCTAACAGTGTATGTTCATTTGTTCTAAAATCAAATGTAAAGGAAATTCAATTTTAAACTGCTTTTAAATGGCATTTATTAAGCCGTCAAATGTACTGAGAATTTTCGTGCAGATATTTGTTCGAAAACCTACTAGTGTATAGCCAGCTTAGGTCGAGGTGGGACCTTGCCAAAGTTAAGGGTAAAGTATTCTCGTAGGGCTAAATTCAAAGAAAAGCAGAAGTAAAGGTCACTTAGAAGGCAATCATTGGTAGACCAATGGAAACCAGGAGCCTTTTGTATGAAGCGTCAATGCGTCATGGAAATCAGATCATGATCCTACTATGGAATAAGATATATCTCGACCGAGGGTTGGTTAAAAATGTGACCTATTCTGGAAGTTGGTGGGGTTGTTAAAAGTGACTATAGCCTTGTCTTGTGGTGTGCAGTTCCTGACAGACATCTGTCAGATCGTATTGAGTTAAAAGCGCGCAGAAGCATTTGGAAGGAGCATCATTATAGATTGGGGATGACAGTAGGGATTTGGCCATTTTATCTAAGGAGTGGTGTGAGGTAAGGTTAGAGTCAACACATAGGAATGGAGTGAACAGCACATGAACATTTTTTTTTTTAAGTTAATCATCACCTCTTTCTATTTAGTGCCTGACTTATGTTTATCAAATTGAAGAGGTGAAGAAAGCAGGGTACTGAGGATTGGGAATAGTGGGGTCATTCAGAGACACTGTCTGGAGCATAGTAGGAGTAGGAAAGGGAAGGTGGAGGAGGAAGGGGTTAGAAAGGGATGGGGGAAAGAGAAGAAGGAATGAAAAAGGGGAAAAGGAAAGACAGTGGAGGAATAAAGGGTTAGGAGGGGGTAGGGTGGTGTAAAAGAAAAGAGAGTGTCTATGTAGGGCCAGTAGGCATGAGTGGGAAATGAGAAGCCAAGGCTACAAAGACACAAGACATTTAAGTGGTATTAAACCCAAAAGCAAACATTTATTATATTGCAGCTTACCAATTCTTAGATGTGATGACTGAACTCATTTTCTTTTTTAGGCTTTCTTTATTGTGTTTTGATTTGATGACCCTGCCAGTAAGCCTGTTGCTTTTCAACAGAACAAGTTGTCCTGCAGATGGATCAGTTAGGCTGGGTTCACACCACCGCATGCTGGGAACCCGTACATAATCACGAGTGTTCCTGACATACGGGAGAAACATGCTGCTCTTAAGCAGATGTGTGGGGGTGCCATTTCTTTTTAGTGGCACTCCCACACAATGCCGTGTTTTCACATGTGAAACTGCATGGTGCCGCAGCAACATGCAGTTCCGTGCAGTGTGATTTTTAAAAAATGTCCCAGGACTTTTTCTCTGCATTCCTGCGGGTAGTGGAGTCTCTGGAAATGAACCGGCTATTAAAATTTCTGCCATATAAATATGCAAAGTATTGATATTCTATTTTAAAGCAATATTAAACCCAAAAACACTTTGCCTATATACTTTGTGTTATAAGGTGTCCTCTTTCCCAAAGATGTCTGGTCCTTATATCATGTGCATAATCTATTTAGGAAAGTGTTGGCACTAGCATAAGGTGACCATATTTTTAAATGAAATCCGAGGACATTTCTTTTTTATTGGCAAATGGTAAACTATTTTATGTGCATATTTTCCTCAAATTATATAAACAGTCAGTGGCGTAGAGTGGGTTTTCAGCGCTTGGGACAAGGCAAGAAAATTGCACCCCCTATTCCACAGACTTTTAGCACCCCCTGAGTCCCTCCCACTAGTACAGTAGTACTGACCAACCTGATTCCTACACTGACCTACCTGACCACTGCACTAACCAATGTAGAGCGCCGGGGCAGTGGACGGTGTCAGTAGGGCAGTGAATGATGTCAGTAGTTTTTTATTTTTATGCATTTATTTATTTTTATTTAATTTGTTTTTCATTTCTTTCACAATGCTTTTTGGGGAGAGGGGGCTGGGGCAATGGACAGTGTCGGTAGGGCAGGGGAAGGGGTATCAGTAGTTTATTATTTCTATATTTTTTTTCACAATTTTATTTTGTATGATTTTTTTACTGTTTAATTTTTTAATATCTATTGCAATTTTTTTGTTTAATCAGCCCCGTTGGGGGGCTTTGGTGAGATATCAGGGGTCTAAACAGGCCCCTGACATCTCCCCTTTGAGACAGAGAAAGGGACTGAGGACACAGATTCCCCAGTTCCTTTCTTTGCAGCCTCAGCATTGAAAATGAATGAACAGGAGACAGCGGCTCCTCTCTATTCATAAACTGAAGCAGAGTTTACTCTGCTCATATATCAGAGGGCACAGGAGCAATCGGTAGCGATGCTCATTGTGTCCAATTGAGAAAAGGAAGGGACCGGTAAATTACATATTTACCGGCCCCTTCCTCCACTCTCCATCCTGACATATCCCCCGCAGTCGGCGGGAGAGGAAGGAAACCAGCTGCGGGGCATGAGGGGGGGCAGAGGAGAAGGACAGGGGACCAGAGGAGCGGACTGAGCACACGGGGCGGAGGAGGAGGACAGCGGACCGGAGGAGTGGACGGAGCATACGGGGCGGAGGAGGAGGACACAGGGAAAAACCGGGGATTATCAGTGCGGTGGGAGGGAGAGCTGTAATTACCGATCTCCCTGCATGGATTTTCAGCTGACAGCCACGGGAGGGAGAGGAGGAGAAGCGGCTGTCAGCTGATCGATACAGGGAGATTGGTGATCACAGCTGTCCCTCCTGCCGCACCGATCATCCCTGGCTGTGAACCAGGGGACCATTCATGTGTGCAGTGTGGGTCTCAGTGGGCCCCCCCCCTCGGGGTCCATGTACAGTGAACACCCTGCACACATGGATGATACGCCACTGACCTGAGGCGAGAGTACTGGCTGCCCCCCTTCCCACCCCACTGCAATCGGGGGACAAATCCGGGGACAGAATGCCTCTGGGGACAGTGTCCTCAATCCAAACTGGGAACATCTGGTCACCCTACACTAGCATACTTTCAACCTTTCTGAGATGGGAAAAGGGGCATCTTGTAACACAAAGTGGGTAGGTAAAGGCACCGTCCTGCCACACTACACTTGTGTGGAACCTGATGAATTAGTATGTAAAAAATGATTGGTTAAAGTAGTACTAATTTAGGCTACTTAAGTACTAGGGAGAGGTTACAACTGTCATTTCATATTCTCCTTACTACTAGTACCATTGTCTGGTCCTCATATCTTGAGAATAATATATAAGGAGTGTGCTGGCATATTTCTTGTTTCACAGGGAGAGGTTACTTTCATAATTTCATATTTCTCCTTTGTACTTTTAAAGTCTCATCCAAAAAAAAGCACACGAGCATCAGACTAGGGAGCTTCAGATTGGCATGCTGGGTTCAGTTGAGCAGCATGAAGTGCATAGCCAAGAATATAACTCAGGTCACTATTAATTAAAAAAAAAAAAAAAAAAACAGCAAAGGGAGCTATATAGTTTACGCTGGTAAAAAGTATTTTATTGATGCAAGGTCTACTTTAATGCAAACAGAAAAATGGTGACATCTAGTGGTAAAATGCTCAAGAGTTTTTTGGCACACACACACACATATATATATATATATATATATATATATATATATATATTGAATGTTTAGCAGTAAAAGTATTATTTTTTAAAGCTATGAAAAGCTATGAGTATGAGAGTTAGGGCTTGGTCACACCAGGTGTGTTGCTAGTGCTAATCAATGTTGTCAATGCTGGCTCAATGTATGAGAAAATAATTGTTTTCTATGTGCCCAGTTCACACCATACAGGTGCAATGCACTGCTGACTGTTGTAATGCACTGTTGTGCAAGGAGTGGAATGAACTGTCCTTCAGAAAAGAGTAAACATTGCATTTAAACAACATATTTCACCACCCCTACACATTGCACACCAGCATGCGTGTGTTATTGCATCAAACCTGACTATAGCACGCCTAATTCCTTATTATTTAATTATTTATCATGGTTTTGAGGCTGGCATAATCTGTTAAGAAATGAAGACAAATATAAATGACAGTATGTGATATTATTATTTTTATTGCAATTTACATACATTTCCATTTCTGTAAAACAAAGTTACATAATGTTGGCTTGGTACAACCTGTTTATTAAAATTCAGCTTTAGGCCCCTTTCACACAGACGTCTCTGTTTGGCGGATTCCACTTTCTCAGTGGGGGATTGCTGTGCTGATCCCCGCTGAGCAGGCGGATGACAGGTCAGGCTGAGTCATACTGTTCATATTCCTATCATATTCTTTCCGATCCACCAGAGGGATGGAAAATAGGACCACCATCCATCTGGATTTGGCGGACCGGATCGGATAGTGGTGGATATCAGCAGACATGTCACCGCTGACATCCGCTGCTCCATAGGGGAGAGTACAATGTCCGATCAGGTCCGCCTGAAAAACTGACAGGCAACCCGTGTGAAAGGGGCCTAAAAATGCACTGTGCTGCAAGTTGAGTTTTCAACAAATAAGTATGAAGAGTGCACTAGAAGGTGTAGAGTGCAGCTATACTGTGGGGATGATTTACTAAAGACAAATAGGCCGTTTACTTTTCAAGGGAAGTTGCACTTTGCAATGGAATTTTCTCCAGAGCTTAGTGAATACAATAACATGTCACTTTTCAATGAATACTCAATCTCATACAAGGAAAATAAAAAAACACATGGTTTTGCTTGCACGTGATTGGATGATGGAAGTTGGCAGAGCTTCACTTTGTTCACTAAGCTCTGGGGAATATCCCCTTGCAAAGTGCAATACAGAGTGAAAAATCTATGCACCTTCAGCAAATCAAATGCTATATATGAAATGCCTTGCATACTTTTCATGTACATGAAAGTAGATTCCAGCTTATTCCATAGATAATTCAAGTATCATGGCTGAAACCCAACTAATACTGTGACATACCAGGTTGTGGGAGGGAGATCTTCCTGCCAAGGTCTTGGACAGATGTAAAGTACTGTGGGGTATTAACAACTGCCCTCTTTACCCAAAAAAAGAAAATAATTACTATTAATCTGGTAATTCTACAATGTAACTATAAGTTTGTCTAGCTTGCCATTTACTATGTGTGGATGTAAGTGTATGTTTATACGTGTGCAATTGTAGAGATTTGCACCTAACTATTCTAGTTGGAATATACAATTGGTTTTCTTTCTTTGTTTTATTTTAAAGGTCTACAAGATAATCCTTGGTTTTGTGACTGCCGGATTTCAAAGCTGATTGAACTTTCAAAGGTTGTGGATCCACATGTGATATTCCTGGACCCTTTAGTTGTATGTAGTGGGCCTGAATCTTTGACTGGGATTTTATTTCAAAAAGCTGAACTTGAGCAATGTCTCAAACCTTCTGTTATGACATCAGCTACTAAAATATCATCACCATTGGGCAGCAATGTTCTTTTAAGATGTGATGCCACTGGTTATCCCACACCACAGTTAATATGGAACAGAGTAAACAACGCAGATACTAATTACACAGGTAAGGGTGGTTCACTCATTTTATGTTACTATTGAATCCTAGATGCTGTGTAAAACAATAGGCGCACCTGTATCTTCCCCCCATGTGTGACTCCAATACTCTTGCTGGCAGTTACACAGTAGCCTTTACTACTTCTTTTGGCACTAACTAACCATGCTTGACTGCTCTCCCTAACAACCTGCTATATATTTTACCATACTTAGATTCTAAGTACAGTTTCATAATAGGAAGCTCTGATATGGACAGATTTCTTTGAGCATGTTTTACTATCTTGGTGATTTTCAAAGCTATGTTGGAGGCAGTTATATTCACATTACCAAAATAGGTCAAATAGGTCAAATAACTAAATAGTGCAGTGCTACCAACTATTAGTAAAATAAATATATGTGCTAAAGTACAATCTATGCATCTACAACTATATAAGGCATATATTCTGTGAAAAAAACAAATTTTATAAAACAAGTGCAATGTACAAAACATGAAAGTCCCAAAAATCACAACAATGGCGAATGTCACATCAATAGCTATATCCAAGATAGCAAGCGATTGTGCTGCAAGTTTGAAAATGACTTGCTAAGCTATTGCTAGACTTGCCAGGCTTCACAAGTTTGTTGCACAATTGCAGCAAGTCCGCATTGCATGACTCCAGATCAACTTTCTTTGCAAACATTCTGCAAGTCTGCTGCAAGTTCTGGTTCAGTTATGTTATGTAGTAGTCATCCCACCACTGGGGTCACTGTGGCTGAATTTTCATGCTGTAGACTTGCAGAGCTCTTGTTGTAGATTCACCAATGCAACTTTGCTCTTGCTAGAGACTTGCCAGGCAAATTTGCTACAAATTGGAAAAGAGTCAACTAGAACTTGTGCTTCAAGTGATCTGCAAGTGTACAACTTGCCAATGAAAATGTGCGGCCAGTTAACAGACTTACAATTCAACACTGCCACAAATATGTGGCAGGTTATCCTTGCTATCTGGGATGTTGATAACATACTATAGTAAAGTCCCAATGCAAGTTACAAATAGTGATGACAACTCTTCCTGCAAAGCTCCCACTGTAAAAATTGCAATATTCGAGGTATACATTGATACTCCAAACTACTCACCTTAAAACAACTTATAATGAGGTCAAAAGTGCATGTAGCCCCAATGGGATTGGAATGATGGTCCTGTCTCCTCCACACATTTCCAGATATCACCCAGCTAATCAAGATGTTTCAGCACATGCAGTACATATAATGACAAAAGCATCTCATAGTGCTCACTGACAGATTTATTATATAAGATCAAGATTAAAACCACCCACATGATATGTTAAATCAATGCATAAAACATTACTTTAATCCAGGTGCACAGATATAGATGAACAGCTTACTGCTCACTAAGCATGTCAAAGACTTGGTTTCAGCGTGATAACGCCGTCAGTGTTAGGGCTTTACATGTTTTAAGTGTATTTTCCAATCCTGGACTTCTTCATTGATTCTCTGACCTGCTTAGTGAGTGGTGAGCTGTTCATCCATATCTGTGTGGCTGCATTGAAGTATATGTTTTATGCACTGATTTAACATATCGTATGAGTGTTTTTAATCTTGATCTTATATAATAAAGGCTTTTTTCTTTATATGTACCGCATCTGCTGAAACAACTTGCTTGGGAGCTGGGTGATATCTGGGAGTGTGTGGAGGAGACCGGACCATCATTCCAGTCCTATTGAAGAATATATGTGCTTTTGAACACTATAAATGTTAGGTCCTTGTTTTAAGGTGGTTTGGAGTACACTGTATCACAGGATGAAGAATGCACATTTCAGAGTGGGAGATTTGCAGGAAGAGTTTCAACCACTATTTGCACTTGGATTGAAATATATAACTTAAACAGCGGATGTGGCATTCACTAGTTTTGTGATTTTTGGGACTTTCACAATTTGCACAATGCACTTTATCGAAATATAACATTTGTTTTTTCACAGAACGAATGCCTTATATAGTTGCAGATGCATACATTGTACTTTAGCACATATATTTATTTTACTAATATTTGGTAGCGCTACACAATTTGGTTACTTGATTTTCTGGTACAGGTGGAGTGATATTATTTTGAGTAAGCTTGTTAATAAGCTTACTAAGTATTTTTGTTTTTGTTTGTGAGTGCAGATTGATTTTTTGTTGTTGAACTGCCTACTTGCCTTTAGGACAATATATATATATATATATATATATATATATATATATATATATATATTAG
>BLSH010005540.1:748895-769863 GCA_018402905.1 Glandirana rugosa | reverse complement strand
CCGGCAGTGTAGCAATACAGCTTCACGCCAAGAGCCCTACTGCGCATGCGTGAGGCTCCGCCAGGCTGCTGGCAGCCAGGCTGCTGATGTCAGCGGCTGCAGCCAACAGCCCGAGCTCCAGGATGTGGGGAAAGGGACACCTGTTCCCCCCCCCCCCCCCCGAAAGGTGCCAAATGTGACAGCTGAGGGGGGGAGGAATCCGATCAGCGGTAAGTTCCACTTTTCGGTGGAACTCCGCTTTAATCCCTTTTACTTTATATGGGATGGTTTAATAATTTTGTGTGCATGCATACTTTATTGTGGTAGCACTTGAAAAGTCGCAGAAATTTTGCTTCAGTGGTTCTGTTTGATATAGCTTGGATGTGTTTTGTTATATCTGCAAAAATACATGTTGATGTCAGAAATTCAGAGCTGTCCTGTGTTCTCCTCACAATTCCTCCTAGTTCCCGTCTTGGACTACAGAATGATTAGCCTTTTTGTTGAAGAGATGTGAGCGTAGTAGTAGCTGAGTTAGCAAATGGCACTAAGCAGGGCTGACAACAGTCCAAAAAATGCAGTATGTTGTTAGCCCAAACCAGGGATTAGGGGCTCACTGCTTTTATGGTAGATCAACAGATATTTTTTTGTACCTTCCCATACTGTATAAAACATGGGAATGTGCTTGTATTACAGATATGTACTTCATATGTTTTTTTTATTATTTTTATTTTGCCTTGACATAAACATTAAGCTAGTCTACTTTATCACTGCTTATGGCAGTAATGTCTTATGGCATGATTGCTAGTACTTTGTTATATGTTCTACAGTAGTAAGTTTCCCATTTGTAGCCATATGCTCTCTTGGGAGTTGCTGGTAGTTGTGGTTCACCTTATAGCTGCCCTCAATCCCACCATATCTCACACATCTGAAGTCACTGAACAGGTCGGCTCTTGTTTTTTGTTTGTTTTATTTAGGGGATTTAACTTGGATGGGGAAAAGGGGTGACTGTGGGGTGCCCAAAGAATTGGTTACAGGACCTCCTATATGCACGACCGTATATACACGTTACTTTCTCCAGCACATCTCTTCTGCAGACTATTGCTCCTTCACGTCTCTCCAGCACATCACTTGCAGACTATTGCTCCTTCACTTCTCTCCAGCACATCAATTAGTTTCTGACCTGAAGGGAAATTTATCAGGCTCACATAACTTCTATCTCTTCACGGCAGCTAGCACATGATGAGGCCTGCAAATTGTCAGCAGGGCCTCCAGACCATCCGTTACAGGCCAGGGTCTTGGACCTCTCAAAGTGTAGCTTAGTACGTTGGTGCTAGCTGGGCCTTTCATGGACTACAACTCCCGGCCCATCCCTCTTCCAGGTCCCACTGACCTGCTTTCCTCACAGTGACACTCCTTCCCTTGACTGGCTCCCAAGGCTTCCACAGACTGTCCACTATTCCTTGCCCAGACTGTTCCAACCTTTCTCTTCCAGCTCCCAGGGTCTGTCACTCACCGACTCCAGTGGATACTTTAAAGTGTCCTCAGTAGCACCTCTGCTGTTCTCCTACTCCGTTGTGCTGCTCCAGGAATCCACTCTACTCCTGCCTGAACCCAAGTCTCCAGGCCTCAAGGTCACCCCCCCCCCAGACTGGGGGCTCCCTCCCGGGTAGAGGCCTCCACAGCACCTCTGCTACATCTTTCACACTTCCACTCGACTTCTGCTCCCCCTGCTGGCAGACTGCTGTATTTAAGGAGGCCTGCCCCCTGCCAATCCAGACTGTAGATTGGTCAGGGCTGCTTGTCATACATCAGGAAGTGACACCTTTTCTTCCATCCCTGTCTCAAGAACCTTCTTTGCTCAAGGGGGAGGAAACTTCCAAGGGGTGTTCCTTCCTTCTGTCTCCAGCCACTCCCTGAATGATAAAAGGTTACACGCACTAGTTGAATAACATAAATAAATGCACAGTTTAGTGTGGTAGCATTATGATAAACAAAAGTCCATATACAGAGTCCCACAGTGCAGGTGGATAAAGTGTTCAGTGCTTATGTACTAAGCATACACAGTGCCATACTTAGTACATAAGCACTGAACACTTTATCCACCTGCACTGTGCGACTCTGTATATGGACTTTTGTTTATCATAATGCTACCGCCCTATACTGTGCATTTATTTATGTTATTCTAATAGCGCGGTGTAACCTTTTATCATTTGATTGTGTTTGCCATAATAGCAAGTTCTAACACTGCAGGCCTGACTAACTTTTGCCTCTCCTAGCAAAAACTCTCTACAAAATGCACCTATTACTATGGGGGCACTACACATTTATATTAAAGTGGAGCTCTGCCCAAAAGGGGAAGCTCTGCTTGTCTGCCTCCTCCTGGGGGGGAGTGGATGCCTGATTTTGATAGGTACCTGCTCCCACTTCCAGCTAAGTTCGCTGCGCGTGCACAGTAGGGACCGGCTGTGAAGCTTCACTGCCGGTTTCCCCTAGTGGAGATGGCAGCGGCAGCACCTGATAGCCAATTGAAAAACCGTCTTGGGTAAGGACACCTCTGGATTCCTGGGCTGAATATTAAAAGTCAGCAGCTACATTATTTATTACTTTACATTTTTTCTGAAAGAGCCCGGAGCTCCTCTTTAAATCAATTAAAGTGAATATGCTACCTGCACACAATTGAAAATTAGTTTTGTTCAAGTTGTAAGACATTTCTTCTTTGTGCAGTATATATCAATGTACACGATTTAGGTACACTCTCACGAAAGTGCTTATTTCAATGAAAACCTGCTAGCCGATCAATATATTCAATAAGCACAGGGCTTCTGATTGGGACAAGAACCTTTTGGCTTTTGCTTAGCAAAAGGTTGTACCAGTTAAACATTCATTACACACATAAGCTATTTGATATACACTACTGTGAAAGCGTTTTAGGCAGGTGTGAAAAAAGGTTGTAAATTAAGAATGCTCTCACAAATAGAAGTGTTAATAGTTTTTTTTTAATCAATTACCAAAATGGAAAGTAAATGAACAGAAGAGAAATCCAAATCAAATCAATACTTGGTGTGACCACCACCCTTTGCCTTCAAAACAGCATCAATTCCTGTAGGTACACTTGCACAGTTTCTGAAGGAACTCTGCAGATAGGTTGTTCCAAACATCTTGGAAAACTAACCACAGATCTTCAGTGGATGTAGGCTGCCTCACATCTTTCTGTCTCTTCATGTAATCCCAGACAGACTTGTTAAGATGTTGAGATTAGGGCTCTGTGGGGGCCATACCATCACTTTCAGGACTCCTTAGTCTTCTTTACAGTGATTAAGATAATTCTTAATGACATTGGTTGTATTTTTGGGGTTGTTGTCCTGTTGCAAAATAAATTTGGGGCCCATCACACGCCTCCCTGATGGTATGGCATGATGGAAAAGTATCTGTCTGTATTTCTCAGCATATATCCAACTCCATTTGCAGAAATGCAACCCCAAACTTACAAGGAAACTCCACCATGCTTCACTGTTGCCTGAAGACACCATTATTGTACCAGCACTTCAGTGAACAATTTGCTCCTGCTGCAGCTAAATATTTCAAATTTTATCTCATCAGTCCAGAGCACCTGATGCCATATTTCTGCACCCCAGTTTCTATGTTTTCATGCATAGTTGTGTCACTTAGCCTTGCTTCCACATCAGAGGTATGGCTTTTTCGCAGTGATTTTTCCATGAAGAGCACTTCTGGCCAGACTTCTCCAGACAGTAGATGGGTGTACCAGGGTCTCACTGGTTTCCACCAGTTCTGTGCTGATGGTACTGTTGAACATTTTCCGATGTCGAAGGGAAGTAGTCATGATGTGTCTTTCATCTGCTGCATTAAGTTTCCTTGGCTGACCACTGTGCCTTCGGTCCTCAACATTGCCTGATCCTTTGTGCTTCTTCAAAAGAGCTTGAACAGCACATCTTGAAACCCCAGCCTACTTCAAAATATTTGCCTGGGAGAGACCTTGCTTTTGCAGTATAACTACCTTATGTCTTTTTGCCGTGCTCTGTCTTGTCATAGTGTATGACCTGTGACATGAAACTGTCTTCCACAACCTCACCTTAGTAGCAGAGTTTGGCTGTTCCTCGCCCAGTTTTAAGCCTCCTTCACAGCTATTTCAGTTGCAGTTAATGACTGTGTTTCACCCTACATATGAAATTGGTGATCATTAGCACCCGCTTGGTATAATTGATTAACCATTTACCTGACTCTAATCCTACAAAATCCCTGACTTTGTTCAAGAGTACAAAGTGTGCAAGTGTAAGAATTAATGCTGGTTTGAAGCCAAATGTAGTCACATCAAATATTGATATGATTTAGAATTGTCTTCTCTTTGCATTTTCTAAATTGAAAAAAATAAACAATGAAAATATATATTTGTATAGCAAAAGCATGGAAAACTCACAATTTATGCATTCTACAGTTAAAAATAAAATTACCCAAGCAATGATACATGCTAAAATAGAAGCCATTATATTGGACCAGGTCCGTAAGATTAAGGCGCTCTGGAGCCCAGAGCTAGGAGGATGTCTTAACGTTATCTTCCTCCTAACTTTGATGAATCCCTGCTCCTACCCTGATCAATAGCCTAACTCTCCAACTCATACATTTTTTAGGCCTCTTCTCTCCAGTTGATTTCTGGGAACCCCCTTCTATATCCCTTCCTCCCCCTTACTAACCCCCCCTTCTCCCCTTTCCTTGTAACACCTCTTCCCCCCTTCTACTCTCTTCTGCTTTCTCTCTTCTTTTTTCCTCCTCTAATACTGACTTTTTTCTTTTTTACTCATCACTCAACTACAGACACTTCAGATTTCTCCCCATATACTATATTTCTAATATATTTGAGCTTATATCTTTTCAATTCCATAAGTAGTGACTCACTAGCGGCTTGCAGTTGACCACATGGCCTGTTATACAGGAGAAAATTAACCTTGGCCTCCTCTAACCTTCTCACTGATATATACGATGTCATAACCACATTACCCTAAATTTGCTTCGTCCCACTTCTATCTATCCAATATGTATATAAAGTATCTCACAAAAGTGAGTACATTTCTCACATTTTTGTAAATATTTTATTATATCTTTTAATGCGACAAGAAATGACACTTCACTACAATTTAAAGTAGTGAGTGTGTACAGCTTGTATAACAGTGCAAAATTGCTGTCTCCTCAAAATAACTCAATACACAGCCATTAATGTCTAAACCGCTGGCAACAAAAGTGAGTACACCCCTAAGTGAAAATGTCCAAATTGGGCTCAGTTAGCCATTTTTCCTCCCCAGTGTCATGTGACTCGTTAGGTCTCAGGTGTGAATGGGGAGCAGGTGTGTTAAATTTGGTGTTATTGCTCTCGCTCTCTTATACTGGTCACTGGAAGTTAAACATAGCACCTTATGGCAAAGAACTCGCTAAGGATCTGAAAGAAAGAATTGTTGCTCTACATAAAGATGGCCTAGGCTAAAAGAATATTGCCAAGACCCTGAAACTGAGCTGCAGCATGGTGGCCGAGACCATACAGTGGTTTAACAGGACAGGTTCCACTCAGAACAGGCCTCGTCATGGTCACCCAAAGAAGTTGAGTGCACGTGCTCAGCGTCATATCCAGAGTTTGTCTTTGGGAAATAGACATATGAGTGCTGCCAGCATTGCTGCAGAGGTTGAAGGGGTGGGGGGGTCAGCCTGTCAGTGCTCTGACCATACGCCACACACTGCATCAAATTGGTCTGCATGGCTGTTGTCCCAGAAGGAAGCCTCTTCTAAAGATGATGTACAAGAAAGCCCACAAACAGTTTGCTGAAGACAAGCGGACTAAGGACGTGGATTACTGGAACCATGTCCTGTGGTCTGATGAGACCAAGATAAACATATTTGGTTCAGATGGTGTCAAGCGTGTGTAGCGGCAAACCAGGTGAGGAGAAAAAAGACAAGTGTGCCTTGCCTACAGTCAAGCATGGTGGTGGGAGTGTCATGGTCTGGGGCTGCAAAGTGCTGCCGGCACTGGGGAGATACAATTCATTGAGGGAATTATAAATGCTAACATGTACTGTGACATACTGATGCAGAGCATGATCCCCTCCCTTCAGAGACTGGGCCGCAGGGCAGTATTCCACCATGATAACAACCCTAAACACACCTCCAAGATGACCACTGCCTCTCTAAAGAAGCTGAGGGTAAAGGTTATGGACCGGCCAAGCATGTCTCCAGACCTAAACCCTATTGAGCATCTGTGGGTGGAGGAGTGCATGGTCTCTAACAGCCACCAGCTCCGTGATGTCATCATGGAATAGTGGAAGAGGACTCCAGTGGCAACCTGTGAAGCTCTGGTGAACTCCATGCCCAAGAGAGTTAAGGCAGTTCTGGAAAATAATGATGGCCACACAAAATATTGACACTTTGGGCCCAATTTGGACATTTTCACTTAGAAGTGTACTCACTTTTGTTGCCAGTGGTTTAGACATTAATGAGTTATTTTGAGGGGGACAGCAAATTTACGTTGTTATACAAGCTGTGCACTCACTACTTTACATTGTAGCAAAGTGTCATTACTTCAGTGTGGTCACATGAAAAGATAGAATAAAATATTTACAAAAATGTGAGGGGTGTACTCACTTTTGTGAGATACTGTATATGCATGTTAGTGGTAGATTATTATTGATATAATATTCTCAAACTGAATACATTCATGGTTTATAAAGTATAACTTTTTGTGGTACGACTATCTTTAAAGGTCCCAACTTGTTCTGTAGTTTCCGCACAAAGCATTCAAATGCACTTGACTATGTGTTTTCACTTGTTACTTTGAATATTTTTGTCTGTTTCATTTCTACTCAATAAAAACATTGAACAAGAAAATATATATTTTTGAAAGCATTCTTATTTTACAGCATTTCTACACACTTGCCTAAAATATTTGCACAGTACTGTATATTGAAAGATGTGATTGTCCTAAAGTATGACAGTAGATTTTTTTTTCTTTTGTTATGGCGAAGAACTAAAAAGAAAGCTTGTTTTTGCCCTCATCTAAAACTGATATTTCTGATCTGGATTAATGGCTGCAGGATATATTGTCCACCAGCTTCTTGTATCTGTTGAATTACAAGGGGTTCTTATACTCTTTGCTGGATCCTTTATTTATTCAACACCAACGAATACAGCAGTAAGGATGGGAGTTCCTTGCAGGCTTCATAATGACTGTTACGGAAGTAAGAGCAGGAGAATGCATTGGGGAGATGTCAAAGTTCTGAAGTGATATAGACAAATGGGATATTTAGCCAACCATGTCCTCCTAATCATGCTAACACTGAAAACTCTCATTCCCCTTGAAGTGCTTTTCCACTTTCCATTAAGGCTAGGTTCACACTGTCCGACATTAAAACGCTCTGACTTTGATCCTACTTTGCTGTGTGACTTACCGTCCTACATTTCTGTGAACAGGGATCCTACTTTGATCCCAACAATACCAGGCACCTTGTGCTCTGGGGATCTTGAAGGGGAACCCCCGCCAAATTAAAAAAAAACTAACGGCATGGGGTCCCCCTCCAAGAGCATACCAGGCCCTGGTATGGATTTTAAGGGGAACCCCCATGCCAAAAAAACTGCGTAGGGCCCCCCAAAGTCCATACCAGACCCTTGTCTGAGCATGCAGCCTGGCAGGCCAACAAAGGGGGTGGGGACGAGCGAGCCCCTCTTCCTGAACTATACCAGACCGCATGCCATTGACATGGGAAGTATGGGTGCTTTGGGGCAGGGGGCCCAAAGCACCTTGTCCCCATGTTGATGAGGACAAGGGCCTCTTCCCGACAACCCTTGCCGGTGGTTGTTGGGGTCTGTGGGTGAGGGGGCTTATCGCAATCAGAACATGGGGGCCCCCCACCCTATGTGAATGAATATGGGGTACATTGTACCCCTACCCATTCACCTGAAAAAAAAGTGTAAAAAAAACCCTCACTACTCAGGTTTTTAAAATACTTTATTAAATCAGCTCCAGCATCTTCTCCCCTCTCTGGCTCTTCTCCCCCTCCGGCGTCTTCTTTCTTCTGCTCTTTTGCAGGGCCTTCTTTCTTCTGAGGGGTCTTCTATCTTCTGCTCGATGCCAATATAAGTCACTGCACAGCACGGAGACACCATTCGAGCGGGAGATTACGTTGTGTCAACGTGGGGAGAAAGAAGGAGAAGGCAGTGGCAAAAGAGCTGAAGACAGGAAATCGAAGACCCCTCAGAAGAAAGAAGGCCCCCACAAAAGAACAGAAGAAAGAAGGTGCTGGAGAGGGAGAAGAGCCAGAGAGGGGAGAAGACGCCGGAGCTGATTTAATAAAATATTAAAAAAACCTGTGTAGTGTGTTTTTTTTTTACACTTTTTTTTCAGGTGAATGGGTAGGGGTACAATGTACTCTATACTCTTTCACATAGGGATCTGGGGGCCCCTTGTTAACCCTTTCGTTGCCAGAGCCATTTTTGCGTTTTTGGCACACATGTTTAAAAAAATAATTTTAGGCCGGAAGATTATACAAAACCCCAAACATAATATATTTTCTGAAAGCAGACACCCTAGAGAATAAAATAGTGGCAGTTCCAATTTTTTATGTAACATGATATTACCGCAAAGGTCTAGGAAATGCAACATTTTAGTAAAAACACACTAATGTGAATTGTGGGGCAAATAAATGCAATCAATTTCCCAAATTTTTTGTAAAATATAAAAGACAAGGTTGCGCCGAGTAAATAGATACCCAACATGGCAGACCTTCATTTTTTGTGCGCCCCGTGAAATGGTGTCAAACTTCAGTACCCTATATTTTCTATGGATGATGCTTCAGAAGCCCCCTATAGGTATCAGTTTAGTGTTACGGAGGAGGTCTTGTGTTAGAATTATTGCTCTCACTCTGGCGTTTGTGGCAATATGTAACATGTGTATGGCAATCAACGTTTTCATGCGTTTACGTGCTTGCGTGTGTATATGGGGGTGGGGGGCCTCAAAAATTTTTTTTGGGGTATTTTATTTGTTTGGGTGTAGCTTTATTTTTTGCAAAAAAAATACATTTCATCACATAGGGAACAACAAGTTCCCTATGTGATGATTTTTGGTGACGTTCTCTTTATTGTAAACAAAAAACACTGCGCTAATTAAACATAATCAATAATTATTTGATAAATGATATATCAGTGCAATGTGTCAATATGGTGACAGCCGCTGCTGTAAATATATATGAGATGAAAAACAAAAGGAACACTTAGAATCCAAAAGTGCTAGCAGCGCTATCTATTTCCTATATACCATACAGAAGTGAAAATGTAAAAAAGTTCATAAATAAACAGTTCATATGCAAAGTGCCAGTGCTTCATACAGTCCAAATCAGTGCAAGGAGTAAATCCTCTAAGTGAATCCACTCTGATATTTCCTCCACCTGTGTCAACACCCTGCAAACAAACACACTGGAGCTCACCAGAACTAACAAGCAAAACAGCGTATCTGCATCAAAGAGCCATTGAGTAGATTATATTATGTGATAGATAGCCTGCTTATTGTACACGATTAATGTGATAATATGATTAGCACATTAGGATGTGATAGAGACATCTAAGAATATAATGTATATATAGATTTAACTACATGGATTTTATATTATTGATGTTAATTTTATTGATATTAAGATTAATTTTATTTATATATATTTTTATTTATATTTTTTATTTATTTGAATCATAAAGTGAAATTTTTACATTGTATTAATATGCACTGTTTAGTTGCATGTTTAAGTGCGGCTTTAATGGCTGAGCCAAGATATTTATATGAATAAGCATTCCCTGCTGACCCACATAGTACTTAAATTATGCGCCTTAATTTATGCCGAAGTTTGGCTGAATATGCGAGTAGTTGTTATGGACGACTGTTTACAGGTGGGTCTCTGGTAGAGCAAGTGGAATGTGAGTGCGAGGCCATCTGGTGGTGAACACGAGCCGCTACTTAGGACGGGTTGAATCGACGTGTGGCCAGCCCTTGTGATCAAGTCGGAAGTGACGAAACGTATCAGGGGCGTGACCACGCGGCGACCCAGACGGAGCTAGGAAGGGACCGAGAGTGACGCTGGCTCATGAGAGGAGAGGAGACCGGGTTACGGTTCGGTAACTACCGCTCACACTCTGCAAACGATCATTGTTTTTTACTTAAATGTAAGCGCATACTTTTAGAATAAAGCTGGTTTTATAAAAAGTGATACGCTATGAGAGCCTTTATCTGCTTAACTTCCTTATGAGTGGCGGAGTTGGAGGGGACCTGTGGAGGAAGTGGATATACCCTGACCAGGATACGCTGCTTGATCCTAGTGATCCCTATATAAGGAGGAGGCTGTGGCTCTTTGATGCAGATACGCTGTTTTGCTTCTTAGTTCTGGTAAGCTCAAGTGTGTTTGTTTGCACGTGGTGACACAGGTGGAGGAAATATCAGAGTGGATTCACTTAGAGGATTTACTCCTTGCACTGATTTGGACTGTATGAAGCACTGGCACTTTGCATATGAACTGTTTATTTATGAACTTTTTTACTTTTTCACTCCTGTATGGTATATAGGAAATAGATAGCGCTGCTAGCACGTTTAGGTTCTCTTTATTGAGACATGCAGGATCTAAAAGATCAGAGAAGTCGCTTTCTGGGTCACTGCAAGAAGGGGAGGAGAGCAGACGTGTATCCGCTCTTCTCCTTCCCCTCTACACGCTGCTGCCCGCCATGGACATCCCGGCCCCGCCCATGAGTAATCGGAGCCCAGTAAGCATGGCGGGAGCGCGGGGGGGGGGGGGGGGGGCGTCGTTACCGAGGGTCTGTGAGAGCAGCAGTGCCACCCGACTGCTCTCACCTGACAGGCAGGAGGCTGTCTGTACACATACAATCCCAGTGGCTGCAGCCACTGGATTGTGGGTAATACCCCCTGCCATTAGGTCCGTACGATGTATGGACCTGGCGGCGAAAGGGTTAAAGGGGGCTTCCAGCTTCCGATAAGCCCCCTGCCCGCAGACCCCGAAAACCACCGGCAATGGTTGTCGAGAAGAGGCCCTTGTCCTCATCAACATGGGGACAAGGTGCTTTGGGGTGGGGGGCGTAGAGCCCCCCTGCCTCAAAGCACCCATACTCCCCATGTTGAGGGCATGCGGCCTGGTATGGTCCAGGAGGGGGGCATTCGCTTGTCCCCACCCCTTTTCCTAGCCTGCCAGGCTGCGTGCTCGGACAAGGGTCTGGTATGGATTTTGGGGGGGGACCCTACGCATTTTTTTCAGCATTGGGGGGGTTCCCCTTAAAATCCATACCAGACTAAAGTGCCTGGTATGCTCTTGGAAGGGGACCCCATGCCGATTTTTTTTTTTTTTTAATTTGGCGTGGAGTTCCCCTTCAAGATTCTCAGAGCACAAGTCGCATGCCAAAGTCGGATCAGTTAAGACAATGATCCGACTTTGATCCAACTTCAATGCTTTTCAATGGGCTGATATGGACTCAAAGTCGGACAAAAGTAGTACAGAAACCTTTTTCAAAGACTTTGAAAAACACAAGTCGGACCAGTTAAGACCGCTCTCATATCAAATTATTGTTTTTGTGGCGTAATGCGACTCGTGCTCCTAATGTTGATGGAGGAGGCATTTAAAACACTTCATTTTTC
This sequence comes from Glandirana rugosa, assembly GCA_018402905.1. Lineage (NCBI taxonomy): Eukaryota > Metazoa > Chordata > Amphibia > Anura > Ranidae > Glandirana > Glandirana rugosa. Next base: position 758,207 of record BLSH010005540.1, on the reverse strand, counting down.
TTTGCTTTTACCTATAATTTGGTGACAGTGTCTCTTTAGCAATATACTTTGTATACTGAAGAGTTTTATGACAAAATAAACATTGCAAAGTACGAAATAAGACCGAAGAATCTGTGACTGGTAAAGGGCGAGACAGCTATCAGAAGTCGTCACAAGATGTTTAGAGATTCCAAAGGTCCCTGTTAGGTTGAGAAAAAGACAATAAATAGTCAAGGGATTACATCAGAATCTAGAGAAATAGTCGTGGACAAAGGTAAATCAGGGCAGTCATATGACAAGGCAGGTTAAAACCACAGAATATATTATTTGGTGGAACCCTCTTATTAATATCTCTCACGCCAACATCTCCAACGTATTCAACTTAACATTGCATTGCTCCAACTGCCCCAAAAAACCTTGGTGGAGGATGGAGTAAAGGAACTTTAACCACTTCAGCCCCGGAAGAATTTTGCACTTTAGGACCAGAGCACTTTTTGCGATTCGGCGCTGCGTCGCTTAAACTGACAATTGCGCGGTCGTGCGACGTTGTACCCAAACAAAATTTGCGTCCTTTTTTTCCCACAAATAGAGCTTTCTTTTGGTGGTATTTGATCACTTTTGCGTCATTTCTGATCGCCGCTATAAACAAAAGAAGAGAGACCATTTTGTAAAAAAAAACAAATTTCTTACTTTTTGCTAAAAAAAAATATAAAAAAACATTTTTTTTCACCGTTTTTGTCCGATTTATATTCTTCCTCATATTTGCGATAAAAAAATTGCAATCGGCGTTTATTGATTGGTTTGCGCAAAAGTGGCCGCGTTTACGGATGGTGAGAATTCATTTCTGGGGTTTTAATTTTTTTTTAATTTTTTACTAGTAATGCGGGCGATCTGCGATTTTTAGCGGTAATTGGGGCGGACATGTCGGAACATTTTGACACTTTTTTGGGACCAATGACATTTATTCAGCGATCAGAAATTTAAATGTCCACTGATTACTGTATAAATGTCATTGGCAATAAAGGGGTTAACCTGCAGGGGGCAGTGAAGGGGTTAATAGTGTTCCCTGGGTGTGTTCTTACTGTGGGGGTGTTGGGCTAACATGGGCATGAGAGATCTAACTGATCCCAGTGACAGGGATCAGTAGATCTCTCATGCCCCACTGACAGGGCGGGGAACCGCCGTGTTTACATCGGCGGTTCCCCGTTCTTTCTCTGTAGCCGCTCATCGCGGCTCGCCGGCGGACATCGGGTCTGCCCGAGCCGCGGGCACACTCCCCAGGAGTGTGGCGGGCTCGCGCGCGCGCCCCCTGGTAGCCAAATGCGAATCGGCGCTTATTTACGGCGATTCGCGCAGCGCTCCCCCACTGCCGCCGTGAAAACACGGCGTGCGGTGGGGAACCGGTTAAACGTGCCACAACACAGAGATATAAAAACAGTTTTATTATAACATTAATATTTCTTTAAAATTATCAGCTTTACAGTCGCCATATCTAGTACATCACAGATAGTATTTGTTTTTAGTCCCAAAATAATGTGTTGGATATGCGTGATGTACTTGTTATATGGCTGTGTTGTGGCACATTTAAAGTCCCTTTACTTCATCTTCCAAAGTATTTTTGGTGGGGTTGGAACAATGCAATTTTAAAACCACAGAATATATCCATGGATAAAGAAAGACAAGCATCTTAATGAAATGCGTACATCACAAGAATTCTATTCTAAATGTTCACTATACATGAACAATTGCAGAATGCTTAGATTAATGTGGTCAAATGAATACCAGTTGACTTTGGTACATAGCACCCCTCCAACATGGCACCAGTGCATCAGTGTGCTGAAGATGAAGTAGTTACATCTGTAACAGTTATTTTGGACGTTCTCCAACGTATGCATCTAGCACACCCTAATCTGGTGGTACACCTCCTATAACCCTATCATTTTGGTACCACCAAACAATTTAAATGGAAAATGCTCATACACCACAAGCCAGAACTCACATGATACAAAATAAACTGATCAGAATATCTTTTAGAGTCTCACTGGTGCCTCTATGCCATGCATATAAATCTGCAATTCTCAACTTTAACAGGCATCAGAAAAGATTGGTGCCATGCAACAACTTCCTAGTAATATTTAGGTGGTTTTGAGACACTCTTGAAGATAACCAAGGCTATGGTGGTGCCTGCACTAACTTGCAATCGTCATTTTACAGTATATTAAATGGGTACAGATGCTGTTTTTCACCAGTGTTAAAATGCTAGATGTGGACTATTTTTATTTAAGGGTGCAGAAGTCACTGGGGTACTAAATTATAATACAATTTGCATCTGAACGTGACTTGGATTGTTTTCTTCATTTTACAGTTATCCAAGAGTCCCCCACAGATGGAGTGAGATGGTCAATCCTAAGCATGAATGGCATTTCATATAAAGATGCAGGAGAATATCGATGCAAGGCTAAAAATTTGGCAGGCATATCTGAAGCATCAATAACTGTCATAGTAGTTGGTGTTGTCACTACAACATTAACCCCGCAACGTTTTGGAAGAAGACCAGAGGCAGACCAAGTAAATAATATGCAAGCAGAGGACAAGGAAGAAACAGTTACAATAAGCACTATCTGGTCTCCAGAGACATTAACAACCACATTACCAGTAACAGACAGAACAGTGGAACCCACTATAGCACCAACTACTGTTACATCAACCACAGTAAGAGTTCTAGAAAGGAAACCGCAGAAAACCAAAGTGCAAAGCCAAGCTGCAAACAAAAGGTCTCAGGTTCCAAATTCTGCCAACAAGGAAGGAGACGTACTTAAAAACATTTCAGATGGCACAGAAACACATCAACAACCAAACACTGTTGTTCGTAATCTGAAGGTGACTAGTGAGACAGAGGATAGAGTCACATTAACATGGAAAACACTCAACACCACCAACAGCTCAAGTTTGACTGTGCTTTATTCCAAATATGGTGAAGAAGAAATGCTGAGATTGAGTACAGACCCTAGTAAAAATAAAGTAACAATTGATGGTTTGCAGCCTGGAACAAAATACATGGCCTGTGTATGCCCAAAAGCAGCACCACCAAAGAAAGAGCAATGCATTGTGTTTTCTACAGACTCATTGCTTAAGAATGAAGAAGAGAGCAGCTTCCAGATGACCATCTTAATAGTGGGCAGCAGTATAGCTTGTGTCATTTTCCTGCCCATCATCTTCTTTTTGTTTTACAAAGTTATAAAACTGCAACGTAAACCCCAGTCTCCTAATGCAGAGGATCTTTTAAAAGAAACTTATGTCAAGTTTGAGACTTTGTCGCTCAGGCCACGATCCATAAACGCTGGAGGTGAACTATGGACACGTAGAGACACAACTGAATCGGAAAGGCTTCTTTTATGCTCTAGGTCAAGTATGGACTCACAAGGAACTTTTAAAAGTGAGGGATCAAGGCCTGAATACTACTGCTAACATTTATGCTATATTTTACATCATTATGTCTTGTTCTACAACCATTGATTGCTATATTTTTCTGGATTTTAATAAACTACATTTTAAATTTGGAGTCTTTTTTTGTAAAGTAAATGTTATATAGTTACAGTCAGATTAAAAAGAAGACACAAGTAAAAAAAAACACAAGCCCATTTTGTTCAACCAATAAAAAAATAGAAAACCTCCATATACATAATCCTAAACCCCCAGTTGATCCAGAGAAAAGCAAACAAACCCAATAAAGCATGATCCAATTTGCTCCAGTGGGGAAAAATAACCTTCCTGATCCCCTATGAGGCAATCGGTCCCTGGATCAACTACCCTTGGTTTTATCACCTATATATGTTAGTATCCAATTATATTTTGTGCATTAAAGTGTTACTAAACCCACAACAGTAAAATCAGTCTGTATATGCAGAGTAGCAAGCGTGCTATACTCACTGTTTAATCCTCTGTATTGTGTAAAAAGGCTGATCCTGTATGGCCAGATACTTCCTTCTTGCCCTGTCTACTATATTGGACTCTACTATACTATACTACATGCAGGCAGTGTGGAAACATTGCACATGCTCTATTTGATCTTCCTGTTTCACATGTAAACAGACTACAGTGCCTTTCTAGAGGCAGTGATTGTTTATTTGTGAACTGAGCATGTCATTGGGAAAGCACCAATCAGCTCTGGCCGGATTGTGGGTGAAGGGTCACTGATGCAAAGGAAGTTGCATCATCAGAGAGTGAAATCTCCTCCCACATGAACACTGGGGAAGCTTTGGGTCCTGGGTCACCTGACTGCAATATACAGATGAAAAAAAAGTACATAGCAGCAGTATTTTGATATAAGAAGAAGATTTAGAAGCTGTGTGCACTGTGGTGGTGGCGGTGGCGGTGGCGGGGGGTGAATTGTTATTATATTGCTGGATTTACTAACACCTTATGCATCCAGCTGTTTTTTTTTTAATTTATGAGCTAAGTTCTTAAGGGAGTCTATTGCAGATGTTCACAGCTCTTACTGTGAAGAAGCCTTTCTGTAAGTGGAGGGTAAATCTCCTTTCCTCCAGATGTAAATGCCCCCTTTTACTCTGTAATGACACACGACATGGCTTTATTTAATATTTTACATTTCTATAATCACTCAACAATTTATTTCCCTTCACTATAGGTAAGAAAATTACAAACGATTTTTGTTGTTGGTAGAGGAAGTCACAACATTGCATATTTAATACCTGCAGCAGTTCCATAATATGAAAGTCAAGTATTTTTTTCAGGCACTTCTTGTTACAGGATGACAATACTGTCCCTGTCTCCCAATTGTTCTCTCACATTTGTCACTCTGTTACATGCTCACCCAATGGAGACTACAAGTAGCTGTGTTGATACATTGTACACAAGCATGCTCCACTGTTGTCACCATTGAGAAACCCGCCATGAGAAATCCCATGCAGCCATTGCTTGAACAAATGTATGTAGAAATTAAGTGGCTCAAAGTGGCTGCATGAGATCATCAGCACTGCCAAACAACAAATGGTGCAAAAAAGTTAAAATCGTATATTTAATTAAAAAGCTAATATGCCAATTGTTATGATCTTCAGCAGTGGCAGCTGGTGCTCAATATTTTGGGGGTGTGGCAAACAAACCTGCCCCCCCCACTCGCACATACCACCCCCCCCGTGAACAGGCTGGCCGCGGTACTCACACTTCTCCCCGCTATCCGCACTGGCTGCCACTCATCCTCATCAATCGAGCTGCAGCTGTTGTTTATGCCGCAATCTGCTGCTATGGGCTCTGGAGGACGGTGCAGCATGAGCTCCATGGAGCTAGGAAGGCGGCGATCAGTCTTAGGAGGCCGATGCTGCTCCTGCTCGCCAAGGGGCCATTGCTTCTCCTCACGGCCGAACAGGAAGACCCGATTGGCCGGGAGTCCTAAGACTTTTTATGCAAAATTTATCGGCACATTTTTTTTGTTGGTAAATACCGCATAATCGTTATGTTTTTTTTTTGTGAATTGGACTTTTTTTTACCGCATGTGATAATTTATGCAAAGGAGTAACCTGACTAACCCTTGTCGCATGTGGTAAAGCTTTGTGAATTGACCCCAAAGTTGTGTATCAGTGACATCACTGTGTAAGTTGACCAGCCATTTGTCAAAAGTTGGTGAAGAGGGCAGTGGTTGGACTGCTCCTTTGTAACAGGGAGTATTCAGAATAATATGCAGTGCACCACCCCACATGTTTTACTGCATGTTACCACCATGCACTAGTGTGAAGGGCGCTTTAATATATATTGATGCAAAGAAATGTCAGTACTGTCACTGTGGCCTGCACAAGGTAGTGAGATGTTTTCAGCCCGCTACTGACAGTTGTACCCTAGCCTGCCACACATGCCCCAATGCCAGTCATAGATTATACCAGACTTTCCCCAGTATTGAGCTTTAGCTATTGTAGCCATGGCCCCAGTCCCTAGAGGCCTGATGGTGACCTCCAGAGCCAGGGACCCCTGACATCCATCCTCACAGAGTGGGTTACTAGGCATGGTGGGTGCAGGTAGATGAAATGAGTTGGACGCCAGACACTTTGATGATGCAGAATAAAAGAGATTTATTTTCTCTTAAAGAACTGGGGAGAGAGGGTTAGGGCAGGACACCCTTTGGGTGGGTGCAAAAGCACTTAGCAGACTCAGAGATTCACAAAAATAGGACAATGATATTGTTGTATAGTCCTCACTGAACTGTGCCTGATGAGAACGATTTCCTTTGCTATTTAACTTGTACTTTGGACTTCAACACAGCCTCTCGCTGCAGCTTCATGAACTTAATCTCACAGTCTCTTAACAAGACTCCTTGGACTCCCACTGCCACTGGGTTCCTTAAACTTCACACAGCCAACTGCTATACCTTCCAAGTGACCCCACACTGACCTGCTGGGCCCTTACTCGGCTCTTCAGCCTAGCTGCTGAACTCTCTTGCAAGTGCCCCCCCTTCTATCCTGCTGGGTTCCTAGCTTGACTTCCACTGAGACTTTCCCAACTTCTCCACCTTCCCCGGTTGATGAAAAAGGCTGTTCTGGTACTCTCTCAGACTCTGAACTCTGGCCTCTGATAACAGGAGCATTGTCCAGTGAGGGCGACAGTTTCCCCTTTACCTCTGACCCTGGTTCACACTTTGCCTCTGGCGACAGGAATGGTTGTCCTCCATTAGCAACTCGGTCCCTTCACCTCCGACAAAGAGGGGTTCTCCAGCCGGCAGAACCGTGCAACTTGGTTAGGTTTCCGACATGAAGCCCCAACCACACACTGCTGCTGCTTGTCCTGGGTAGGCCTCAGACTGCCTAGCAACCAGGTGCTCTCGGATAGGCCCCCGTCATCTGGTCTAGCAACCGGGAGTCTTCAACACACGTCCACCCAGCCATCCGTCCGAGTGGCACAGAGCACCGATCACCTGACTCCTCCCAAATAAATAGGCTCTCCCAGCAGGCTATGGGGTCCAAGAAAACCCCTGCCAATTGGCTAGAGCAACCTATCCATTCATATTCCAGGTTCATATGCACCCTATCATTCCAATGTCATAAGTAGCAGTGACACCCAGTGGCAGAGGAGAGAAGTGCATCAAACTCAGAGTTAGGAAAAGAATCAGGAGATCCCCTAACAATTTCCCAGGCTAGTTACCAACTCGCAAACTAGATTTGACAGCATCCCTTTTCAGGGTGCTACACTATTTTGAGCCTGACACTTCTTCTTGAAGGTTAGGGGGTCATCTCAAGTCTGACACTTTCTGCCAAGCCAACTGCCTGCTCCTACACACTGCTTTTCAACAGCCTTATCGCTGTTTACATTCAGGACACTATTAGGGTTAGCACTCATAGCATCAGATTCAGAAAACTAAGTCAGACACAGCATGTGTTCAGGTGCTTTCATGGAAAAAAAAATGCTTGCATCTGGAATTAGTCTGACTAAAAGTAGAAGGCAAGTCAAACCCTAACTAAGCTGAAATCTACTCCCACTCCCATTTTAAACCTATTCTATCTACCCTGTAAAAGAAAAGATGTCTATGCTTTCGTATTCTGAAGGTGCTCAAGTCCAGCTTCAGTGTAGAGGAGGGACAGCCAACATCATATGCCCCATAGTAAGCCTATGGGTGACATCAGCAGCCAAGCTCTGCAGCCGTTGTTGGCCATCCATCCTTTTCACTGAAGCCGGCCACTGGAGAGTTCATGGGACTGAACCAGAGCAACTTCAGAATAGATTAATATAGACATCTATTCTTTTGAGGTGCCATCCACTTTGATACTGACATTCTGTTTATGGGGAAAAAAAATCACACAGCAAAATAGAGCATACAGTACTGTGTAGCTCTGTCTACGGCAGTGTTTCTCAATCTTTTTTCAGTCAAGGTGCCCTTTAAAATTATAGACAGTCTCGAGGCACCCCATTCTAATATGTAAAAAACTATTCTAATAGTTTTACACAATACAGCAGCATCCACACGTAGGACACCCAATGTAAGAGGGGATTTAATCTTTCAAAGCAAATGCACTTTTGCACACTGGTACTGACTTGTATTCCAATGTTTCTCTTCTCCCTCAATTTCTCTCCATCAGTCAGCTAATGTGACCCCAGTGCTGAGGGAGAGGGGAACAGGAGCATCAAACAAGGATGCTGTGGAGGCAACAGACATTCTCCTTATCAACTAATAGCATCATTAGTTGTTAGGATGCCAGTGTCTAGTGGTAATGGTGCATAATGAAAACCCATGGCTTTGTGTAACTAAAGGGAAGGTTTGATCCACCTGCTGGCTTGTATACAATTTTTGATCAATTTTTAGGCATTTTGCCAAGGCACCTTTGAAGCAACCTCAAGGCTCAAAGGCTGGTCTACAGCACTGATAGGAAAAGGATTCTCTGTCTGGCACAGAGGAGGCATTTGAATAGGCACATCTACAGTACATCCACATCAGGCTGCTAACAGACCACTCACCACTGCACCTGAGAGGGAGAGAGGCACAGTGGCAAACATTCTGGGACATCGGAGAGAGCCACGGATGCTGATAGTGCTTGCTGCTTGATGAAGGGGGAAGGATGCTGGAGACACAGACCGGCTGTGCTGCACCCAGGATATAGAGTGAGACCACCTGGTTAGTGAAAGGCTGCTGGACAAATCCACATTACACTTTGACAAAAAAGGGACAGTATTGCCAGCACGTATCACAGAGCCAGTGACATTATTTTATTTCCATAATTTTTTTCCATTTAAATAAAAAAGATGTTATACTTACCCGCTCTGTGCAATGTATTCTCTGTGCCGCTTCATTCATTCACAGTTTCCTGTGAATGAATGAACTACAGGTACCATGGTTGATGGCTTGTAGCTCTGAATAAGCTGTGAAGGCTCTAAATAACGCTCTCATAGTTCATTCACAGCATTGCAAAAAGAGAGCCCAAATGAAGATATGGGCAGAAAGCTGCAGGGCTTGTCTGCAGAGGTCTGACATTGCACTCCTGATCCACTGATCGTGGGTGAAATCCTTTAATGCTCCTGCAGGAAAAAATAATTAATGCACATTTTTTTTTCTGCAAACATTTCCTCTGGAAAGGTAAATTTAGCCTTTAAATGAACAAATATAAAATTCCCTAAGCTGCCGCAGTTTTATTGCCCTTATGAAAAAGAAACTGTCCTTTTCATTATGTTGTTTTTACTTATTAACCACTTCACACCCAAGGACGTCATATGACGTCCTGGACTTTGAGTGGAGATATCTGAATGATGCCTGCAGCTGCAGGCATCATTCAGATATCATCTTTTTCAGAAGTAAGTAAGTGTCCTTTGACACTTACTTACTTCGCCGTGTCTCTT